>OZ026520.1:50521311-51121311 GCA_964019695.1 Loripinus fragilis
TCCAAATGAAATACGCATTTGATTTGCGGGGCGGTGGTGGGGGAGATATTTTGGGCCTGGATTTTCTTTTTCGACAACGCGATTCTGGCTTTTTATAGCGCTTTTACACCTGTACTGACTATTTTATGGCTAATCTGCACGGGTGGTAAACCTAGGAACTACCACGAAATTGTGTTAACGTAATTTTGTTCCCAAGCCACATCCGGGACACGTCGTGGTAGTTTCCAGGCCGAAAATTGGATAAAGAAAGGTTGGTGTCACTTTCATTTTTGTTTTATTTTACAACTTAGAACAGACAATGGTGAAATCCGACAATGTGGTTTCGTGTAAGTATGTCTCAGCGTCCCCTCTAGCCAAAAATTTTGTTTGAAAAGTTATTTTCTTTCTTTTGGTACGTGTTTCCCCACTGAGCATCGGACCAACTTTCCCCAAAGTTCGAAGGATTTGACGATGGAAATGATAAAAAGACCCTGAATAAACATTTCTACACAGTAAAAAAATCTGAGCATTTACTCGTAAACGATTCATGCTCCATTCGTCCTGTGTGGTAGTTTCCAGCTCATCGTGGTAGTTAAAATGCTATCGTGGTAGTTTCCAAGACTTTGTAGGAATTTAGTAGTAGTTCGCATCAGCAGATTTCCACTAGTCAGGGGCTACTTCATTTTTATAAAGACAGGGTGTGCGGGCCGAACCTTGAATACTCCTCTTATTCATATGTAGACCTTTTCAAATAACCTTTTGTCAGATAACAAATGACGACTGCCTGAATTTTAATTTTAGTTGGCTATTGAAATGATGAGAAGAATTAAAAGAAGGGATATTCACATTTTTTGTTTTTGAATAAACATGCTTTTTAATTAACAAATAACATGCCCGTGCATCGTCACACTCGCATGTATATAAAAAGTGTCCCAACCCGAGGATATTTCCCTTTTTTCCGAAGCGCAAGTACTAACAATACTTTGGGCCAGTAGTCTTAGCCTGCCATTTTATCTTAAAGCTGACTGAACATGGAACAACGTAGCGAGTGACGCAATTTTTTATATCATTTTTTTTTGTCTGTTGCTTGGTCCACCACGGCTCAACTGATGACCTTCTTTTGCTTTAGATTTCCAGAGGTGTTGTTTGGCAGTCCAGGGCATGGTCTCCACCTGTCAAGCATCACATTGAATCTCGAGTCCTCAGCTTAGCTTCCTCATGGTGTTGAAATGTGGTTTATTTGTTTACCGTGGTAATTAATTGACGAGTTCGAGGGTTATCATGCGAAACAAACAACCACTATAATGTTTTGTAACACTTCAGAAACGTATCATATAAAGTCTTGGAAACTACCACGATAGCATTTTAACTACCACGATGAGCTGGAAACTACCACACAGGACGAACGGGGCATGAATCGTTTACAAGTAAATGCTCAGATTTTTTTTCTGTGCAGGAATGTTTATTCAGGGTCTTTTTATCATTTCCATCGTCAAATGATATCAAATTCCATTCAATTTGACAGATATGGGCTAAAATCCTTCGAACTTTGGGGAAAGTTGGTCCGATGCTCAGTGGGGAAACATGTACCAAAAGAAAGAAAATAACTTTTCAAACAAAATTTTTGGCTAGAGGGGACGCTGAGACATACTTACACGGAACCACATTGTCGGATTTCACCATTGTTTGTTCTAAGTTGTAAAATAAAACAAAAATAAAAGTGACACCAACCTTTCTTTATCCAATTTTCGGCCTGGAAACTACCACGACGTGTCCCGGATGTGGCTTGGGAACAAAATTACGTTAACACAATTTCGTGGTAGTTCCTAGGTTTACCACCCGTGATCTGGCCCTTTATTTTTTCGATCAATCTTCCTTCCTCATTCCATAATGACAAACGGATCAGAAAAGGGAATTTTTCAGCCGAAAATTTTGAACATTTTCCTATACCTCAATCTAAACATGTGTTTTGGGTGCTCAAAAGAACCGTCTCATTGAGACGGTTCTTTGAGTACCCATATGTTTTGGTTGAGAAATAACAAAAATAATTCGTATTTTTATCTGAAGGCCTGATTATGAAGAAAAAATACCAGCTGGAACTGTGGCACGGGACTTATTTTAGGATTTGTGTTTTAGAAAAAGAGTTATTATGAAATAAATTTACTTACTCTTTTCTTGAAATTTCTGTCCGTTCGTATGTTTTGTTTCAGTCCAACTAAAGTATTTCCCGTTTTCTCGCCAGTACATGTAATACGTTCAGAAATAATAAATGCGATTATTAATTTAACTTCCCCATGTATTGTAATCTAAGTGTTCATTCATGACTAGTCGGTCTATCGAAAGATCTTTTTACGACATGCACAAACCAATAATACAAGCTCGACCAGGTAACAAAATGATAATAAACAGAAATACGTTCCTGTCCGAACAGGATGGATTACAAAACGGGACACGAAAAATCTATTCTGTATTATAGATCATTGTTCATTGGCTTTCAGAAATAGTACGTGAAAGCCTTATCGATCGTCCTATTGAATATAGGTAATAATGCATTATTGATACACCTGGGAGAATATGATCGATATTGTCCTCCGTACCTCAAATTGTCCAGGTATTGTCAACATGAGATAGCTTTTAGAAAAAATCAATTCCTTTCATTGGAGCGTTTGAAATCAAAATCGTTCGAATTTAGAATTGCTCAGTATTAGATATAAAATTTTCTTTGCACTTCTACTTTGACCATTTTAACTCCGATGGATTATCCCATACATAATCATACAATAAGTATGTCATTGTCCATTTTGTATTTAAAGTTAAAAGAGTAGCGGGTCAAATTTTTATAAAATAATGTATTTCTATAACTGAAGACTGGCTTTTATTTTTTGCAAACAGTGCAGACCCTGATTAAATGCCATCTTACGCGGCATATCATCTGGGTCTCCACTGTTTGGCAAAGTACCTGTTTACAGGTAATTAAACAACCAAAAACTGCCCCTTTGTAGAGGGTTCATGTCCCTTAGAAGAGAATTCATTCCATCAAACTATAACATGGTGACTCGAGAAACAATGCCACGTGACTATATCAAGAACTTATTTACTTGCTACATCCTGGTCTCAGAAATCCTGGTACATTGTACTTTGTTTTAATCATTCTAGCTAGTATGTATTATAACTGTACTGCACATGGATTAGACTGGCAATCGTCCAAACAGAAGAAATATTTTTTTCTAAATAATAAGAAAGTATCCTCTTTCATAGCACTTTAAATCTCAAACTGTTTGAGTCGATTCATTCTCTCCAGATTCTTTGAAAATTCAGTAAGATAGGTATTTGAGAGAAAAGTAGTTATTTGTTTCCATGAAAATATAAAACCTAATTGAATGGGCTGCACAAGTCTACACATGGATTAACATTATCGCAAAAAGCTAGTCTTCTTGTAATGAACATGTGTAGCTATTTTTCCCCATTTTTAACGCTTTGCATACTGGGTAATTTTTGCTGATTCATTTTTAAATCAAGAAATCTTTCAGGAACGCCAAGTTTTTTAACCATTGAAAATGGCAACACATTGGTAGGGACTGACAACAGCTTTTTTGTGGGAGCATAGTGGCCAGCACTCTGCTTGACTCGATATCGAGGGGTTGTGGGTTCGACACTGTGTTGTGTCCTTGAGCAAGACACATTAATCCCTGCTTAGTACTGGTTCAACCCAGGAAGCCCCGTCCCCACATACTTTGTTGAAAATTGTTGACTGGGAAGTAAACAAACAAACAAACAAACAAACAAACAAACAAACAAACAAACAGAGCAGCTGCTTTGTTCAACAGCCACGTCCGTCACGTCCTTCGCGTTCCTTGAATCGAAAAAAAAACAATCGTTGACTTCTTTAAAGGCAATATGTCCGATAAAAATGAACAAGTTTTGCCTGACACAAATTATCAATTTATCATGTGATATCATTAATGGCGATAACTAGAATATTGATGACACTCTGACTCGGAAAGAATGGGAAGAATCGGCAATGGCTCTTGTTTTGCTGTTTTGCTGACATATTTTTAGAAAGCGTTTAAAAATCTATTTGATTTTGTATTGATATTACATAAGCGAAACTCTATCAGGCATGTGTCTTTCACAGTCAGCATACAGGCTCGGGCCAATATCGGCCCGCCAGTGAAACACCATTCAAATGACGTTTCACTGGCGGGCCAATAATGACCCGCTCTGAAATGCTTACTGCATAGAAATTTACAGTGACATTACAATCCTGATATGAAGAAATAGACCAAAGTTTAATTTTCATTCACAGGTATTATAAATATAAAGCGTCATACTTATCAAATTTTATTATTTTATTATATTTCGTTTGTTACGTTATCTGGTACATGTAATGCAAAAGCCGACTTTATGAAATAGCCTAACAGTGAAAAGGGGGGTTAGGAATTCATTTTTTTGGTTAACCCATACAAGCCTAGCGTCCTTTTTGTGGGTCATAGGCAAACAGTGCAAGCCCAGACCAGACGCCGCAAAATCGCGGCGTCTAATCAGGACCGCCACTATTTGCTTGCAGAATGCCCTATTAAAAATTGAATAAAAATGAAAAATACCACCCAGCAGACCTTAAACACACTGGTCAATGTAAACGCATCGGTGGTTGCTACAACGAGCTGGTGGTTGCATTTTACAGCACCGGTGGGGGCGTAAAAGGTAAAAAAATCTATACCTGTTGACTTTATTATTTATTTATAAACTTGCATTTATTTTATTTGTGATGACACCTGGCGCACAGACTACCGGTAACATTGCAGTTTATGGCTCTGCCAAGCAATTGGTGATTTAGTTTAAACTTTTATTTCATTTTTGTATAACAACATGTGTACATATAATGCAGTAAGTTCACATACAGATCATTTCGAAATACAAAAAAGGGATTCAGAAGAAAGTCTATTGACTTTTGTAAATCTGTTTCCCAGCTATTCAATATTAGAAATACAATAAACGTATGACTTGAATTGACATTAGTATGTATAAACAATACAGCAAAAACTCGATAATTCCAATTGGAATTAACCAGGTTTAGCTGTATATATTATAATGTCAAAACTGCTGTTTAATACAAAGTATGAATTTTGATGGTGATTTAATTCATGGTTTGGACTGCAAATCCAACAAAGTTCTGGAGTTTTGCCGTGACAGGTGCTTTTTTCTAGTGTAACTGCCAAAATTGAGTGAAATCTGTACGTCTAAGCGCAGCTGTTGTCATATTCCCATGAAATAACATCCAAAAATGATTACTACTTTGGGGTTTTTTTTTCTTGGTAAACTAGCAAATGTTTAATTGAGGAATTTTTATTACAACGCACTGGGAGCATTTTTTGACGCATTTATACAACGCACTGATGGTTGCATAGAATTCCTGTGGTTGCTGGTGCAGCCTCACCACAGCATTCACTGTTCTTATAAACGGTACATAAATCGTTATTTGAGCCAGCACATGATATTTCAGTACCAGGACGAAGACCCAGGTGAGCCTGTGCAAATGTACAGACTCGCCAGAGCCTTCTCTGCATAGAAAAAAATAGAGAGTAGTAATCGTTTTTGGATGTTATTTCATAGGACTATGATAACATAGCTGCAGCTGTGCTTAGACATGCAGAATTTCCTGAATTTAGGCAGTCACAATAGAAAAAAGCACCTGTCAATGTCAAACTCCACAACTGTGTCGGATTTGTCGGTCAAACCATGAATTAAAACGCCAATGGCTTGGCAGAGCCATAAACTGCAATGTTTCTGACGGTTTGTGCGCATTGGGTCATCAAAAGTAAAACAAATGCAAGCTTATAAAGAAATCATACAGTCAATAGGCATAGATTTTATGGTTTTTGTATACTGATGAAGGCTCAAGCGTGACTCTGCAAATGTGTAGCCTCACCAGAGATGCTCCAGAGCTAGCCCTGTTCGCACTTTGAGAGTGTTTCCGCCTATTTTTCAGATTGGCCCCAAAACTTTTAATTTAATGAGATTGTTTGTCGGTTATGATACATTGCAATAGTTAAGAAGCCTCCATGCGAGCCTAAAATTTGTGGGCTTCAACAACAGCAGATTCTAGGGCGAAGATTTGGTACCAGTAAAATGCAATTTTAGCACCCCAGAGATATAGGCTGCTGTCTGTTCTAAGGCGGTGATTCTGTTGTTGTTGATTCGTTGTTGTTTGTTACTCCCATTACAGGATTCTGTAATTGTTCTATATTTTGTTACTTTATGTCCATTCTTGTTTTGCAATCATCTTGATCAGGAAGAGAGAGAGCTGGCTGCTTTGCTTAGTTTGTCTTCCTGGTGTCTCGTGATTGTTGTGTGGCTATTCCTCTCAGTGCCATGGGTTTGTCTGCAGTTTGTGATTGTGATACTCACTTTTTTTGGGTGTCATTCATGCGAACAGCGATGGCTTTGGCCACATTTGCTTGGTCTAGTCTGAGCCTTCATCACAGTTTGAAATTCTCATGTGGTGACTCAAATGGCGATTGAATGCCATTTTGTGCGAGCAGCGAAGGATCTGGCGAGTCTGCACATTTGCACAGGCTTACCTTAGCCGTCGTCACTGTACAAAATCTCTTGTGCCGCCTTAAATGGCGATTTGTGTGCTATTCACGCCAGCAGCGAATACTCTGGTGAGTCTGCACATTTGCGCAGGCAGTCACTGGACAATGTAATAAATATCAAGATCTCTTGTGCTGGCAGCAAAGGCTCTTGGGAGTATGCACGTTTGCACAGGCTCGCCTGAGCCTTCTATACAGTATCGAAATATCGTGTGCTGGTTGAAATGGCAATTTTTGCAACGTTTATGTGAACAGCGAATGATGTGGTGAGTCTGCACCTGCAACCGCAGGAATTCTGTGCAACCATCAGTGCGTTGTATCAATGCGTCAAAAACTGCTCACAGTGCATTGTAATAAAAATTCCTCAATAAAACATTTGCTAGTTTACCAAGAAAATAACCTAAAGTAGTAATCGTTTTTTGGATGTTATTTCATTGGAATATGATAACAGCTGAGCTTAGACATGCAGATTTCACTCAATTTAGGCAGTTACACTAGAAAAAAGCACCTGTCACGGCAAAACTCCAGAACTTTGTTGGATTTGCAGTCCAAACCGTGAATTATATCACCAATTGCTTGGCAGAGCCATAAACTGCAATGTTACCAGTGGTCTGTGCGCAAGGTGTCATCACAAATAAAATAAATGCAAGTTTATAAATAAATAATAAAGTCAACAGGTATAGATTTGTTTACCTTTTACGCCACCACCGGTGCTGAAAAATGCAACCACCAGCTCGTTGAAGCAACCACCGGTGCGTTTACATTGACCAGTGTGTTAAAGCGGAGATGGACTGGTCCAATTGATAAGAGTGGCAAATTACATTCGGCTTGTATGGATTATGGACTATAGGGGAGGAGTTCAGTGTCTCATTGGTAGGGTTGTAGAATTGAGATGGAAGCTTCGCTTGTTCGAGTTCGGCACCAGGAGACACTACTTTGTATCCTTGAGCAAGACACTTTATAGTAGTAATGGGCGTCACTCTGGGGACCGGGACTTTTAAGCCTGAAAAGAACTTAGTTTTTTTCAGGATAAAAAGTCCCGGTCCCCATAGATGCCACCCTGGTAAGCTTGAGTGACTTGCTGTGAATAACTTAGTTTATTTTAGGGGTATTTTGGTTGGGCCTATGATTGTGATAGTTTCCTGGGCTGTTGAGATTAACTTAGTTTATTTTGCGCAAAAGCGCTGGCTGATCTGTGATTGTGATAGTTTTCTGGTCGCGTCGCTGGGATGCTATGAATAACTTAGTTTATTTTCGTAAAGATCTGATTGTGACAAATTCCTACCCACTCGTCTCTCGCTGGTAGGCCTATTGCAGTTATCTTTTTATAAAGACTAACTTTACTCGCATCACAAACAACATGGTTTCTAATTTGCATATCGTACATCTAGTACGTTGCAATAGCGAATTATATTTTAAAGACAAAGATTACTGTCCAATAGAGATCATTAAAGGATTAACTGATAAGGGACAGTTTCAGTATCTAACAAAATTAATGGGGCCTCAAGAGGGGACTTACCTGTATGCAACACAATTTCATATACTAAGATAAAGATCAATATTTTATCAAAAATACCTAATCCCTTTATGGGACCACTTTATTGCCCCAGTAAGGAAGTCATAATCACCTCATTATGGCTGTTCTTTTGATCTGCCCAGTATGACCCCTGGAGAGAGTCATAATGAGTGGTACCAGTATTATTGCTCAAATATTTGTCCCTTTAAGTAAGGAATTTTGGGTTCATGAAGTTCTATGTATCATATAGTCTCTTTAGAAAAATAACTTAGATATTCAAGGCTAATTTCTGTAGCTAAGAAATATCACATTTAGCACAATTTTTCGCTTCTCGCGACTTTCAATGATAAGTTACGTCATATAGATTATACATGACGTCATTGAAAAGCAAGTAGTATCTTCTAAAAGCGACAACAAGTATAATTTTTCGAACCGATAGATAACTTGGTCATTTTAAGAGGAAATGTATTCAGATATGATGGGCCTTTTTATTATTATTTTAGCTTTACATTTTGGTCAGACTCTTAGCTTGATTTTAACTTAGTACTTTTAATAGTTGATTAGGGTAATTATATGCTAAAAGTTAAGTTGTATAGAATGTCGCTTGAGGTTTTATCTCAAGACCTCAACTCCTAGATGTATTACTCTGTAGAATCAGCTAGGACTTTGAAAATTACTGAGTCATTTTTTATCTAGAGTAGGTGTGTACTTAGCAATGATAAGTCTGCTTGAATGTTTCTAAGGATTATACTTTTTCAGGTTCTTGCATGGTGTCGTATTTGATAGCTAGTATCAATCGTTTGATTAAGTAAGAGCTTCTGTTGATACGTTAGATAATCATCATTGGCATGTAATAGTTATCTATATTCAGCAATGACCACCATGTTCCAATATATATCTACTTAAATAGATATAAGTATTTGGAGATGAAAATACTGGAAAATGGAGAAGCAAGGACGAGAACTATTGAAACACGGTAGTTAACCTGACACAAACCTGTTTGCTAATTAAATTGTTAACTTTTTTCTATATCTACAATTATTTTTGTTCTTTTTTTTTTCTTTTTTTCTTTTTTTTTTTTCATTCACGCTCACCATTTGTAAAAGCAAACCTGATACCATTAACTAATAGGTAAAGAATTATGATAGCAGAACTGACAAAGTCCCCACACCAGCGTAAGCTAAACAAGTGAGGTAGATACACTGTGTATACCCTATATATTGAAACATGCTAGCCATTGGCTGAAAATAGTTATCTATATTCAGCAATGACCACCATGTTCCAATATATATCTACTTAAATAGATATAAGTATTTGGAGATGAAAATACTGGAAAATAATCAAAACCAGCAACAGAATGTAGGAAACTTAAATCACTATTCTGCTGAAATACTGCATATCTCTCAATACTTATTTAATTTCCCTAAATCTATTTCCTCTAAAACGAAGGACAACGAAGACTCCTGCGTGCAGAAAACAAGTTTCCTCCCACAAGGGGAAGGCCCATGATGTGCGCTTGTTGAGACATAACGATACATCACCTATTAACCACTAATCACTAATTTCCACTGGGAAATGTCTGTATCCAAATGGTGAAATAGGCGGACAAGGACAGATCATGGGCATATGGGTGTGCAAGCTATTGTTTTTTTCCGGACACATGTTTCAAAAAGCATATAATCAGGCATGTTTTGAGGGCCATGATTACTTAGACCATATTCTACGTACTAATTCCAGATACCACGATTGATGCATGATAAGCGGTATAAACAGACAAGAGAAACTTACACTAGAACTCCTGAAAGTAAATGCTATATCAAAAGATCTTTTTTTATTATTATTATTAGTATCATTACTATTTTATTGTGTGAATTAGATGTCGCCGAGACATAAGGTCTATTTTCCCTCTCTATTAAAGGGTCAAACAGCCCTCACACAGTGTCTATTTAAAAATTTCTAATTCCCAGCACAGTTCATTTGTTTAGACCTCTATGTTGCAGGTCACTTAAATATGTCAAAAGAATCTGCCAGATACACATAAAAATACCCTGCAAAAACAAATTGAATTATTTAATTTGACAGGGAACATATATTTCTTGAAAAGTGAAAAGTAATCTAGACATCTCAAAACATACATCACGCAACCATCAAGTAATGTAAAAGTCATCTATTAGCCTCGGGGGGGGGGGGGGGGGGTACCCCCTGCTGCCCCGGCATTTCGTGGGGGGGTACCCCCTGCTGCCCTGGCATTTCGTGTTGATTACCAGCAGACGATTCACAAGAAATATAAAATTAATTACACCCATGACATAGAGGAGATGAATGCAGTTGTTAAAATGTACCTATTCACGACTTTAAATATTTCATGTGAACTATTCACTGACAATTACATGAAATATCAAGAAAATTGAGGACGCCTTGAAAGTTTTCACCTATGGCAGATTTTATTGCCGAATACAGTTAAACATTTTATGTGAATCTTCCGCAGACAACTCACATGTAATATAAAACATCTTAGTCAAAAAACACACTGTAACGCACTGCTTGTGATATACGGTCCAGATTCTCAATTTTCATGAGTTGTATGTTTGTTTAGGAAATAACATATGTTTGTTTAGGAAATAGTCTGGCTTTCAGGCCCTGAGTTTAAGGTAAACTACTCCTACTGAACCAAAATGTTCTCTGATATAAACTCTCTTCAGAGACTCCAGTTAAAAGTGTGTTTTTTAAGTTGCAGATTTTTTTTTTTTTTTTTTAAATTATCAGTTAGACGGGGGCTAGTCTATTTAGGAAATAACAAACTTTAATAAAAGAAACGATTATGATAATTGCTTCTGACAAACCGAATAGAATGTTGTTGTTGTTTTTTTAAATGAAATTCCTTTTATAGGGAAACGTAGTTCACATACAAACTAGGTGCAATTAGGAAAATCGGTTTAGGAATAACAGCTTTACGGCTCATTAGCACATTTCATATCTCTATGGGCTGAAAGCATGTACGTCTCTTTCCTTTTGAACTTAAGGGTATAAGAACACGTAACCCTTAAAGTAAGTTCAGTATGCCTATCTGTGTAAGTCTTAACCCTGAAACACAACCACAAGTGTCTCTGTTCAATATTCAAATCAAGCCATTTAAAGTCTCCTTTAAATGTTACTCAACACCATTTAAGTGAACAAAGTGCCTCAGATGAGATGGTAGCTTCACATTAGCGCATTCAACCTTCGAGTAAATGAATGTGGATTTAGTATATATGCACCCGAAAATTCCTGACCCCTTCTGCAAGAAAGACAACAAGCATGACAAATGGCGAGTTGCATGGGAATCATAATATAACCAAATGCGGTCAACATATCGAATCTCGAGACATGCTGTGTCCAGGCTGAAATATCGGACCAATAGAGTCTCCGTGCTATATCCCTACATCTGAGTACAGGTGTATGTTAACCAACTTCGATGTGTAAGGGGGAGGGGGTGGTGGGGGAGGGCTGCTGATAAATCATGGTGTATCTACTAAGAAACCGTGTGGCGACAACATTGAATCACACCTCTATGCTGTTGTAGGTACTACTTCCTTATGAAGCGAAAAGGAGATCAAGGCTGGACCATAATTAAAGAGATTAACATCAGGAAAAACCAAAGTACAGTTAATCTTTGAATAATAAAATTAGCAACTGCATGTATCCAGCAGAAAGGTGGAAATGAAAATAAGACAACTCAGTAATAGTCGGAAAGGGGTGAAATGTTTATTAAAGATGTTCCGTAGGAATATGTCGTGGCATTACAGTCGGTAAAAAGGGATCCCTCATTAGAATCAAACGTGTCCCTAGTCCAGGACCACCAGAAATAAGGGTGAGGCTGGTACCAAGCCCTCCGAAAGTTTACTTAACCGACTGTTCCAAGGTGGCACCTCCCTTGTGGATCCTTTCCGTCATCAGTGTGACGTGTTTGTCTATTAGATTGTCGTTCCTTTTAGCCTTGCAGTCGGCCGACATCCGGCTCTCCTGTATGTGATGTTTTCTACTATGTTTTTGTTTTCTTTTTCTCCCAGCCGGTCCTAATATTATTAAGATAAATATAAAAGCCTTTGAAAAAACAAAGTCAATTATTTCAGATTGACATCAGTAAAAGAATTTCAAGGGTGTGTTCCTAATACCTAATTCGTTTGTCAGTACTGGAGCTTGAAGTTTTTGATAGCATTCAAGGCATTTCAAAACATAGGTCTAGTCACATAGTCTAGAGATAGGCTAGAAGAAAAGGGCAAAAGTTAGCATATTCTAGCCGAAAAGGCTCTAGAGAGACGTCGATGATACGCAAGCTCCTTATAGCATTGGTTGCTTGCTTGCATTTGCGGCACATACCAAGATGCCCCTTTCGGGGTCCGAATGCTGTCGATGACAAAATTTCAAAGTCTCCTTGTATCCCTCCATTATGATATATAATGGCTAATGGATATACCCTAAAATATTGCAACGCTATATTAAAATGAAATACAAACAAATATAAAAGAATAACCGGTAAAAAGCTAGCGTCCTTTTGTGGGACGAAGGCAAACAGAACTGACACGTGTCGGATGGTTCAGAATGCGGTGTCTGATCCAGGTCACCACATTTTTGTTACAAAATTTGAAGCAAAAAATGGGAAATTCCACTCAGCATAAATGTGTTACAGGCATATTATTTGCAATATTCCAATTCCGATTATATCAAACTCTATTTGACATTTTCATCTAGAAATAATTAAGATCCACTGCAAAAGCAAGATAATATAACTGTGTAGCCATATATCCGTACACTGCAAAAGAACAGGTATCATCAAAATCAAAACACCCACAACCCGCTGTTTTAATTTTAAGCTAGTCTGCACCAAATCGACATCATACACAAGGACATCCCGGTCACTGTCTACTTGGTTTTATATGACAGACCACACAGTCGCAGCACAGACCCATAGAGAACAGCCAATGGGAGTAATACCTCCCACAGCAGAGCAGCTGCAAAACAGAAGCTAAGACAAAAATTAAGTGGGTTTATGACACTGTTTTGACAGTATCAGAAGTAAGATGAACTGCTTCCTCTTTTTACAAGTGAGATTTTTACGAAGTAAGACAAAAAAAAACGCATGTGGGTTACCTTGATTTATGGAAGTTGATTGACAGTAACTGATTAGTGAAATTTAAACGTATATCCGCATAACATAACATGACGATCACCTGCAGAAGATTCACAGGAAATATAAACCCCAAACTTTCCAACAACATAGAAGAGATGAACAAAAACTTTGCTATCTGTAGCAGATGTGAATAGAGAGTTGTGAAGACCCATACCAAAATTAATATTTTATGTGAATCATCCGCTGACAAGCACAATGTTATGCAATGCTTAAGGACTTCATTTTTTCCAACTATAGCAGATTATTATTTTTTTTGTCAAATTCGTCATGTTAAATATTTCATGTGAATCATCCATCAACGACTCAGCAGAAATTTTAAGCACCAAAATTCAACACTGTTAATTATGTCAACATATAATGCCAGACTCTCACATTTCAAGCTATGTGTTTGTTTTAAATTACACTGACCTGAATCTGACAGAGTTATGTTTATATAGCGGAACCGGTTTGTTGACTTCGAAACTGAATGGAATTCTCTATGTCTGCTATTGTGAGAAAACATACTGTATCCTGATCAAAATAAGAAACGTAAACCGCATATAAATTTTGCTAAATTTGGTGCTATTCCATACCATCAAGAAGCTATATAGCAAAACAATATAGAAAACCCCAAAGAAAGCAGCTTTGCGGCTCATAAACACTAATCTTAGTGATTGTGGGCTGAAGACTAATTAAGCTGTAATGTTGTCCTCATTTTCCTTTATTTTTCTTTTTTAATTTGTCACAATTTATATGCAAGTTACATCTTTTAAATTTATGAACTTAGAGGCATTATTGTGACCTTTTTACAATATTTATCACTGTGTAAAACAACATAAAATGCATGGCAATTCCTCAATACTTCAACATAAAACACAACTGCCAGTGCTCCAGGTCGTGTATTCAAATCAAACCCTTTAAATTTTCCCTTTAACGTTTTTCCCCTCCATATTCAAGTGAACAAAGTCTCTCAGATGAGATAGTCTAATGTTTGAACTGTCAACAAACGTGAATTTATATTATATGCCATAGATTCTTTCTCCAGCAAAACCTTCAATGCATCCACCTTAGTGTTTAATATATGTACAACCAGAAATCCCTACCGCAAAGCATAACCTCTTCTACAATAAGAATAACGAATTAAAAAACGGTTTCATAAACATCTGAGCGTGACTCATGGCTTGTTGAACAGGAATCATGGGCTTGTTTATGTCATTCGTTCCTATATGTATAATATTCAAATATGGATGTGTCCACTCAAAAACTCACTCGAGAAATATTGCATTCTAACTCCCCCAATGGAAATAATGGTAGTATCTTTATAAGATCCTACCAAAATCGAATCATTGAGTCCCCAAGGAACATAACTGGGCTTAGTGTGTCACACCTGTATATGTGCCCTAAAGCTATATTGTCCAGAAATCTTGCTGCTAACAACTCGCGCTGTAAACCTTTTTTGTCAGCAGGATGGGTATTGTAAAAAAAATGGGATGGCCACTGAAGATAGGTTATAAATGTTCCATTGTCCTTAACTTATATATTCGAGTTCATAATGCAGCCTGGACTCCTTCTTTTTTGACTCTTCCAAACAAGCATACTGTGAGATAACACAACCTGTTTTAGAAAATGGCTATATCTGAGACTCGTCACTGAAAAACATACACGCTTGTGTTTGTTTTGAAATTAGCATATCCCGTTTCTATTATCGAATATGTTTATTTTATGTATTTCTTTTAGTGTGGTATTCTTTTTTGCTGAGGAAAAGCTCGAAGGAACACTTAGACAATTACATATACCTGTTCACGTATGCCTTCATACAAATCGAAAAGTTAAACTATCCACAGAGCGTTTATGTACCTAATGGATTCCTAAATTTGCACCGATACAACAAACATGAGACGACCTACTACACATATTAAGAATTCAACGCTGATAAATTTGTTCTTTTTTCAGCTGAAGATCCGTTTCGTCGGCATTAGGCCGGCAAACAGCGCAGACCCAGATGAAATGCCGCATTATAAGGCCTACTGCTCGAAAAAGCATTTAAATGTGTAACTTATTATTATTATTATTAATATTATTATTATTGTATTATTTTGACCGCGCAACAAAGAAGGTGGTAAACAAAACATGGACAAACATTTTCCAAGGTGAATCCTTCCTAACGTGCACACTCTAAAGCGTTGCTAATGATCAGCTGCACAAATACAAATTACTTTCAGAACAAAGACAACTGGATTTATCTAACAGCTTGTAATTGCTAAAACAACCAACTGAGCATAAATCTCTACACCTTTACCAAACTCTTCTCACAGCTGATAACATTCACGGAAATCTCAAGAAATACGATCCAGCTCTATATCACTGAGCTTACTGTAAACATGACAGCAACCCTCAGCTGAAAGAAATCATGCATTGCTTATAAAATAAATATGAGTCGCTTTTATAGTGAATATCTGCAGAGAGAAAAGTCAGTTTTCAAGAATATATTTCATTTTAATGAGAAAAACCCAAGCAACCACCTCAAATATGTCAGAGTTCTTGTTCCCAACAAGTGATTTTATTGCTGATAAGAAATTTTCTCACCACGAAGGTTCGCAGTGGATGAAAACTACACTGATAATAAATGCTTGTAGATAAATTCCTTGTCTTGAAATAAGGCCATCAGGTACAGAGCAGTGAGAGCACACAGGTCAAGGGATCAATGATTTATTACATTTTTGCAAACCATGGCATCAGTTGTCTGTGCTGCACATAATTCTAATAAACTTTGACCTGTTAAATACTATAATCAAAGAAATAAGCAGTATGGAGCCCGATCAGACTGCTCCAGGTTAGGGTTCATATTGTCATAATAAAGATTACCAGAGTACATAATCAGACGAGAAGCAGACTGTTTTTGTTGAGAACGGCAGGAAAAGGACTTACATTGCGGTTTGAGCATACAGTAGCAATCGAGGTAGCAATAAAAAGCTAGTTAGTGCAGATAATTTGCAGCAACTCAGGGACACATTTGTGCCCATATGTATACAAAATGGGCCATTGCAAACAGTGCAGTCCGGAGGTCACACATGGCAGAAAGCCTTTTCTGATCACATTCCACATTATTTGACCTAAGAAAACCAGGTAATTGGAATAAATAATTAATGGCACCCCCTATAAATGTACACCCCCACACGACAAAAATTGAACATTCCATTGCGTATAAATGGCAAAATTCGTTGAAGTATTGGACCCACAATGTGTAAAGTGGTATAAATATTTTCTGCAAAATACTCGAATTTAATGAAGTTGGAAAAAACCCTGAAGGGTTCAGGTTATCTGAAGAAAAGCCAGCTACCAAGTAGCCAAACGTAGATTAAACAGTTAGTTTTCCATAGAAACATGTAAATACATCATTAAAGGTATATGCAGACCTAATCTCGATTATTTAATATCACTTTTTTTTTTAAAGCGGTTCTCATTTATATTTGAACAGAATAAGAGTAAATAATACAATATCATTTATCAAAATTCGAATATGCCACATTCCCAATACAATTACTGTAAAACATGCCTATTATTATGTGTCCTTTAAACATATCATATGCCAATTCTGACATCAGAACAGAAACTATGAAATGGCTCTAGACGGAAAATGTGACTGCTCCATGCGAACAACCAATGTTACCGTACTGACAAGCCTGAGTGTACACCAAGCATTTCGGTCAGCACTTACGTTCTGTAAAGAATAAAATCTGGAAAGAATCTTATAGCTGGGCATTGTAGCTGTGCAGACGGATAGCAGTTGTGTATTAATATTAATACTTTTGCATCGCAGCCCATTTGAATTAGTCCTTTTGCAACCCAGCTAGACATATAAAAAAGACTTAACATGACACCCCAAGAAAATAGACTATTTAAAAAATTAGTGGTCAAAGAGTGTAGAAATCTTATTTTACTTTTAAGGTTCTCAAACACTTTTCTGAACTGACTTTTCTTTCCTTTTTTGTTTCTACGTCAGACAAATCTGAAGCTTTAAGAAGCAATACATATACACAAAAGTACCCTTTCTCACGGAATGACTCCGCC
The DNA here is from genome assembly GCA_964019695.1 of Loripinus fragilis. Classification (NCBI taxonomy): domain Eukaryota; kingdom Metazoa; phylum Mollusca; class Bivalvia; order Lucinida; family Lucinidae; genus Loripinus; species Loripinus fragilis. The sequence continues at coordinate 50,538,620 of OZ026520.1, forward strand.
AATGACTTACCAAACAGATGTTGTTGTTGTTGTTTTTTTTGTTTGTTTTTTTTTTTTTTCAACGCATGCATTATGGTCCGAATGTGCCTGAACTCACAACTCTGTACACATGCCCGTCCAGGTCTTTCTGTGCACATCAGTGTGTGTTGCAACAGTTCAATTTAGCGAGGTCTCTGTATTTGTACTGAACCACTGGCCATAGACCAAGTAATTCCCACCGAAACTTCAACCGCACTCATTTATTATTTCAAGAACTCTGGTTGAAAAACCTCTGACTACAACACACTTAAACACATATAGCCCTTTATGACACCTTTATTACTGTGACACCACGATGGCTTGCGTGACAGATTTTGTTTTATTTCTTCTTCTTTTTTTCTCTCTTCAACGCATGCATTATGTTTCGAATATGCCTGAACTCACAACTTTGTACACATGCCCGTCCAGGTCTTTCTGTGCAAATCAGCGTGTGTTGCAACAGTTCAATTTAGCGAGGTCTCTGTATTTGTATTGAACCACTGGCCATAGACCAAGTAATTCCCAGAGATACACTCATGCCGAAACTTCAACCACTCTCATTTATTCTTTAAAAAACTTTGGTTGAAAAACCTCTGATTACAACACACTAAACGCATAGCCATTTATAACACCTTTTTTTTTTCTTACTGTGTCACACCGCGATGGCCTGCATAACAGATTTTGTTTTTCTCCTTTCCTTCTTTCTTTTCCATCGCATGCATGATGGACCCAATATGCCTGAACTCACAACTTTGTACACATGCCCGTCCAGGTCTTTCTGTGCAAATCAGCGTGTGTTGCAACAGTTCAATTTAGCGAGGTCTCTGTATTTGTATTGAACCACTGGCCATAGACCAAGTAATTCCCAGAGATACACTCATGCCGAAACTTCAACCGCACTCTTTTTATTTACATAAAAATAATTCAAAACTTTGGTTGAAAAACTCCTGACTACAACACACTAAACGCAAGGCCATTTTGTAAAAACAAATTAAATCATGGATTGGTCTCAAGCAATAATAAAAATAAAACTTACAGATGGTCCCACAAACACTCCTCTGAAATTACTCACATATTTCCTTTTACTTGCTTGTCACATTTTGACCCTTTCCGTTACCACAGCTCCCTAAATTTCTACACAACCACGAAAAGATAACGTGCATACTAAGCACATTGCCACTTGTTCACAAACAAAGTTTCATTATCCTAATTTGATCCGGTTTCAAACGGACAGACAGACAGATGGACGAAGAGACATACAGCAAACATATAGTCTGGTATGGGAATATCATATAATAATTGTCTCAGTCGCTCAACATAAACTTCAAAATTTGAGGACATTTGACGCTTAAAACATCTACAGCACAGCATTTTAATTGCTCTACATCGATGACAAAACTATTTGTCTGTATGATTGTTAGTATTTTAACTCAGAAACAAAACCATAAATTAATTCAGCTTCTGATAATGTGGACAAGTATGTATCCAAAATTTGAAAAACAGAACCCAATGTATTCAATCCAGCGTAAGCTAAACAAGTGAGGTAGATACACTGTGTATACCCTATATATTGAAACATGCTAGCCATTGGCTGAAAATAGTATTGGGGTTTAATGATAAGATGTTGATGAAAGTGTCCATGTCGCTTGAGATGTGTATGCATTGTGGACCTTCACACGTAAAATGTGGATGCAATGTGGATCCACCACATCTCCACATTTTGAAGGTGGATGTAATGTGGAGCAATGTGGATGTATTGTGGAGCAATGTGGATTTCCACATTTCAAATGTGAATAAATGCAGATATATTGTGGGTCAGCATAATGGAAATTTACGTTCATTCTTGGATAAATTCGAAATTAATGTGGACCGTCACACTAAAAATGTGGATCCACCACATCTCCACATCTTGACAATGTGGATCCACCACATCTCCACATTTCCACAATGTGGAGTTTCCACACCTACACATTCGACAATTTGACTAATACCCTCTCTCAATTTCAGGTAAACTTCAGCGCTGAGCTGAAATAACTATGATTGTGATAGTTTTCTGGTCGTATCCACTAGTTGGTCTATGATAGTTTCCTGGCCCTGCTGTGGTAATATATAAAATAACTTAGTCAAATTCAGCTTTGAAAATAACTTAGTCATTTTAGATGGGCATAGAGTGTCATATATGTGTGTGTAATAGTCAAGGCTACTAAGTTCTATGCGTCTTAAGAGTCTCTTGGTCAATCAAGACCTCAACTCCGAGAGGCATCACTCTGTAGCGTTAAATAGTGTATAGCTAGCCGTCTCAAGCTTACTACTACTTATTTTTTAATAAAAAGAACAACAAAGACAAATGAACATTTCTATAACTTTATTGCCCCGCTAACTATAACTCATTACAATGACAGAGGATTAGGGCCGTCCCTCTATTCATTGTTTACAATAAGAGAAATTAAAGAATATATGCCATCATACAAAATAGAGTTCAATTAGAATGTTTTAAGCATCGATCCAGGGCCTTTTTGGAAGTTGACTTTGAGTATGTCTTGGTCCAAAGTTGTTCTGTTGCAGCTGACTTGGTGCATATTTTGATCCTGAACTCTGTTGTAATGAATCTGATTCATCATCTTCACCTAAGGAATAGGTTGGTGGGTCAAATTCTTCAAGTTTCCCATCCAAGAGGTATCTTCGTTTTTTAATAGCATATTTCAAAGCGTCATCCTCATCAAAGTCGTCTTCATCTCGTAGTCGTTTTGCTGTATCTGTTATCTTCTTGTGCAAGGGATCTTTCTTCATTGCCTTGTATAATTTAAGGAAGGCCTTGTATTGACCAATGGCTTCTGCTCTGTATCTTGGTTCCAGTTTATCGAAAGTCACCTCCTCTGCCTCTTCTGTGTCAATGTCTGGATTTTTCTCTATTATATGTTGTACACCTTCATTGAATGTGTCTTGTAGGATACTATGAGCTCCATCAACAAAAAATGTCCAAGGATCAAACTTGCTCTTTTTTCTAGAATAATGTTGGTCTTCATCATCTTCATCAGTACAATCTGTATCACTATCGTCATGAATACCATAATCTTTGTCTGTATATTTCCCAAAGATGTCTTCCTTTTGATGACTTCTGGAAGTCTCTGCATCAGATTCTTCAGACATAGTAGATTCTTCATTTTCTGACATTGTTTCTGAATCCATATCTTCACTGCAGATACCACTTGTCATATGTCGTCTCAAACTGTCTGATCTTGCAAACTGTCGTTCACACTTTGGACACTGATGTTGACCCATTGAAATCGTTTTGGTAAATGAATGGTTTCTCCTTAATTGTATCCTTTTATACTTGTAGTGACATACAAATACACAGTTTTGTCAATATTTCTCACAAAAATATGACATTTTCTACTCTGTCTTATTATTTGCATGTACTTCTTTTGCTGCAACACTTGAGAGAGGTTTGTATTTTCTTGTTTTGCTGCTCTCTTTTGCAGAAGAAAAATTCTTTCTTTTATCACATCTTTGTTCCATTATATTTCTTCCCTTCATATATTTATTCTCTAATGGCCCTCTTTCTAGTTGGCTTCCTATCAGCTTACGAAGTTCTCTATGGCACATTCTACAGTACTTTGGTGGTCTTCCTTGCTTGAGTTTACTATCCAACGCTGTACTCAGCCTTTTCATCAGATATCGAATTTGTCCATAGCTCATTTGATATTTAGTTGATTTTTTAGAAGCAGGTTTTATCATATCATCATTGCAGCTTGTATTTTTCTGTCTTGCTGAGAGATCCATTCTTCTTCTTTTAGTGTTCGTAGAACAATAAGACATGTCAACCAGAACCATCATATTTATACTGATAGCAAAATTTGATCAACTTTTTATACGTTTGAAGTGTAATTTTACTAAAGTTTTCCCACCAACAAAAGGGACAGACCTGCCAATTTCATCTTTGATATCAATATGAACCTGATCAATATAAGATTTTGCCAAAGATACATAATGTAAATTCACAAATTCTTGATGCGATTGAGTGCTAGATTTGGCCTGTTTATAAGAAACAATTCTAAGTATAGGAGCTGTTATATTTCCAACGTAAGTGTAATCTGCAACATCAGAATAAACAAACATCTGATGGTGGGTCATGTTCAAATCAACAGCATATGTAAAAGCCTGGTTATCATTCCCAATCAGTTTATTTGAAAGATCAGGATTCAATCCAAGTATTTCGCCAAGAGACTTTGAAAATCTTATTTGAACTCTATTTGGATTTTCAACATGTAAGATTACACGATTACCTGATTTCTTATAACTTAATGAGATCATACTGTGGATTTGACGTAGAATAGCTCCACATTTTTCTTCAATTGCAATCTGAATTTGCTCTACTAAGTGCTGAGGCGAATTATAGTTTCCTGCTGGGATAAACAATTTTATTTCAGGACAACTTCAATCTTTCATGCAAACAGTATTCATTTTACTTTTCCCCAGTCTTTCCAAAACATTCTCATCGTAGAAGTGAATATAAAAATAATTGCTATTATGTGAAATGTTATATACTTCTGAAGGAGTCATTATTTCTACCAACGATACAACCCATTGTTCTTTCTGGACTTGAATAGGATGATTTAGCTTTGTGGTAAATGAGAACTGTTTATTTTTAGGGAAAATATCCATAGAACTATCACTCAGTAAGCTCAGATAAAATTCGTCCATGATCGCATATGTGAAACAACCACCACACTTGATAGAAATATTATATAATGACACTTAGACTTTGCTTAACACCATATATATGAAATGGCTACTCTCATATTAATTATATTAAGATGGAATATATATCATGCAAACTTTGTATGTAATGCAGATATGAAATACCAACTATGTGAAGATGTATATTACACGTTTTAATCCTAGACATATTCATTAACTTCTTAAATATGTAAATGTGGAAAATTCACAGTGTAAAGAGTTGAATAATTAATAATGCATGGACTATACATTTTTTATTGACCATCAAAGGTGATGGGTGGTACTAGAACCAAAGATTAGGTTATCAGAAGTTAACTATTTAGAGATTTTTAGATTGAGTTAAGTCCCAGTCAACAATATTTCAGTAAAGTCAGGACCCTTCCAGAGACAATAAAAAAGAAAGGAAGAATAGGATAGAAGACTGAAATGGGCTCAATCCAGATTTGCATCAAATGAAACAAATATTATCTTGCCAACAATCCAAATATGATAGAACCATCTCTCTGAAAGTTGTCATAGCAAATGTACCATGCTACTATCAACTTGAGACACAGCGAGAAAATAGTATTGATTGGAGAGAGGATATAAGTCAAATTGTCAAATGTGTAGGTGTGGAAACTCCACATTGTGGAAATGTGGAGATGTGGTGGATCCACATTGTCAAGATGTGGAGATGTGGTTGATCCACATTTTTAGTGTGGCGGTCCGACCCACCCTATTTATACTGATAGCGAAACAAATCAGCTTTTTATACTGGAAAAACCCAGATTTGGAAAAACTCAGATTTTCTGAAATCAACAGTTGAAAATTCTCAAAATTGTTTCATCAAGCGTAATCACTATTTGATTTTTTCATCCAATCGAATATTTTCCATAGGTCAAACTACTGAAATTTTCAGAAAAAATCCTCAGTCAAGAATAGTTCTCAAATTATTTTGATATGCAAATCTACTTGAATTTTTCATCAGATCAAATATTTTCTATAAGCCAAACTGCTGAAATCACTAGCAAAAAAAAAATGACAAGTAAAACTATATGAATTTTTCACAAAGTGTCAGGCGAGACTACAATTTTTGTTAGGCCTAAAGCGCAGGTGAGACTACATTTTTTTTAAAAAAAATGCAAGAAGTATCAGGCACTGTATAAACAGCACCATTACTCCCACAGTACTATCCTAACCTCGGAATCCCTGGCGATTGAAACTGTCTCAAATACAAGTCAAATTCCTGCATGTCTCTATGGACCAGAGAATTTGAGGTGGAGCCACTCCAACCTGAAGGTTGGCGCCCTTAAACAGCCTAAGCTGCTCTACCTTTTTAAATGCATATTCAACAGTTTCTGAAGCACAAAGCTTCTCTACGGGCCTCAGCGGACTATAGAGTACCAGTGGTCAGTTATTTTTGTTCAACATATATCTCTACTGACTTAATAAGCAATTATTTGCGATTCATCTATAAAGTAATCCTATAACAAAATGAGTTTGAAATGGTGTCTCAAATTTGCATACACCATCCCATAATAGTTATCATGCCTTTATAGTATGTAAAATTGATAACTTGAATATAAGAGCTATCTTATGGTAAAAATTTGAAGTCAATCGGATAAAAAATACCCGAGATATTACAAATTTGACAAAATTTTGCATATTTTTTACCATTAAAATTTTCTTATTCAAGGGAGATAATTTATTGGCATGAAAAAGCAAGAACCGGATTTCTAAAAAGTAAAATCATATTTTCCCAATAACTTGAGTTTGCCTGGACCGATTTTCAAAATTTTTGCACCCTATAAAAGCTTAGAACAATTGCTATCTTATCACATTAGAAAAATTCATCTGCAGGTAACACATAAAGAAAGCAAATCAGTTATGGCTTATGAACTACCGACAGAAACACAAAATATAATTTGGACTCATGAATTTTACCTAGTTATTTTATATATCATCACAGAAGGACCTTTATTCCACAAAAATGACTAAGTTATTTTCAAAGCTGAATTTGACTAAGTTATTTTATATATTACCACAGCAGGGCCAGGAAACTATCATAGACCAACTAGTGGATACGACCAGAAAACTATCACAATCATAGTTATTTCAGCTCAGCGCTGAAGTTTACCTGAAATTGAGAGAGGGTATTAGTCAAATTGTCGAATGTGTAGGTGTGGAAACTCCACATTGTGGAAATGTGGAGATGTGGTACATCCACATTGTCAAGATGTGGAGATGTGGTGGATCCACATTTTTAGTGTGGCGGTCCACATTAATTTCGAATTTATCCAAGAATGAACGTAAATTTCCATTATGCTGACCCACAATATATCTGCATTCATTCACATTTGAAATGTGGAAATCCACATTGCTCCACAATACATCCACATTGCTCCACATTACATCCACCTTCAAAATGTGGAGATGTGGTGGATCCACATTGCATCCACATTTTACGTGTGAAGGTCCACAATGCATACACATCTCAAGCGACATGGACACTTTCATCAACATCTTATCATTAAACCCCAATACTATTACATGCCAATGATGATTATCTAACGTATCAACAGAAGCTCTAACTTAATCAAACGATTGATACTAGCTATCAAATACGACACCATGCAAGAACCTGAAAAAGTATAATCCTTAGAAACATTCAAGCAGACTTATCATTGCTAAGTACACACCTACTCTAGATAAAAAATGACTCAGTAATTTTCAAAGTCCTAGCTGATTCTACAGAGTAATACATCTAGGAGTTGAGGTCTTGAGATACAACCTCAAGCGACATTCTATACAACTTAACTTTTAGCATATAATTACCCTAATCAACTATTAAAAGTACTAAGTTAAAATCAAGCTAAGAGTCTGACCAAAATGTAAAGCTAAAATAATAATAAAAAGGCCCATCATATCTGAATACATTTCCTCTTAAAATGACCAAGTTATCTATCGGTTCGAAAAGTTATACTTGTTGTCGCTTTTAGAAGATACTACTTGCTTTTCAATGACGTCATGTATAATCTATATGACGTAACTTATCATTGAAAGTCGCGAGAAGCGAAAAATTGTGCTAAATGTGATATTTCTTAGCTACAGAAATTAGCCTTGAATATCTAAGTTATTTTTCTAAAGAGACTATATGATACATAGAACTTCATGAACCCAAAATTCCTTACTTAAAATATAATTCGCTATTGCAACGTACTAGATGTACGATATGCAAATTAGAAACCCTGTTGTTTGTGATGCGAGTAAAGTTAGTCTTTATAAAAAGATAACTGCAATAGGCCTACTAGCGAGAGACGAGTGGGTAGGAATTTGTCACAATCAGATCTTTACGAAAATAAACTAAATTATTCATAGCATCCCAGCGACGCGACCAGAAAACTATCACAATCACAGATCAGCCAGCGCTTTTGCGCAAAATAAACTAAGTTAATCTCAACAGCCCAGGAAACTATCACAATCATAGGCCCAACCAAAATACCCCTAAAATAAACTAAGTTATTCACAGCTAGTCACTCAAGCTTACCAGGGTGGCATCTATGGGGACCGGGACTTTTTATCCTGAAAAAAACTAAGTTCTTTTCAGGCTTAAAAGTCCCGGTCCCCAGAGTGACGCCCATTACTACTCTTTATGCTCTGCTAAGTACTGGTTCGATCCAGGAAAAGTCCCGACATGGACTAGGAGGTAAAGCATCATATCAAACAAAATGAACAAAATGATACATTGGACATAAATAATTACAATATTAAAGAACAAAAAAATCAAAAATCGAAAAGAAAATTATTGCGAGTTGGAACAATACAGTGACAATCTAAAACCCATCAAAGGTAGATTGGCGGTGACCAGGCCTCGAGGTTATAAAACTTGAGTACAAGCTCAGACTCAAAATAAAGCGCAACGATTGGCTGCTTGCGGACACGTGTCCGCAAACAGCCAATCGTTGCGCTTTATTTTGAGTCTGAGAATGAACTCAAGCTTTATAACCTCGAGGCCTGATTGGTACAATGGTAGTGTATACAGTCAACCCTCTTCACGTCAATATTGTTTGTTCCAAACTAAATTGAAGATAAACTATATATTATGTTGTAATGAACTCAAATTCAAGCTAAACTGGTTCATTTGACGTTTAAAATAGGTGAAGACACAGACCAGAAGTTAGACTCGCCATACTAGATGGCTGATTTGTTTGTTTTTTGTTTGATTTGATTCTTTACGTCCACTCAACAATCTTTCAGTTATGCGGGACGGTTCTTCCTGGGTTTAACCAGTACTAAGCTAGGATAAATGTGTCTTGCTCAAGGACCACAACGCAGTGACGCCGGTGAGGCTCGAACCCGCTACCCTTCGGTCTCGAGTCAAGCACTCTACCACTGAGCCACTGCGCTCCCTACTAGATGGCTGAGCGTGCACGTTTTCTTTTTTTTTTCTTTTTTGCACACATTAATTCGATTTGTACCAAACCCCTACTTTGCTTTAGCAGCTTTTGCGGTGTCAAAATGTTTATACTGTAATGATGTTTGAAGCATGATTTTAGGTCCTGTATCAAAGGTTACCAATGAGCCAAGTTGGAAAAAACCTATTTGGCTCCTATAATAGTGATTATGGGTGGAAGGGTAGTGCGGTCTCTGTTGGAGCTTTCAGAGAAATGGCCCTGTCATATTTGGCCCGGTCATATTAAGCCGCCAGTATTCCTTTTTACTGACCGTCCCTAGTGCTTCTTTTGTGGATCCTTTTTGTTACTTATGTTTCACGTTTGCCTTTATTGTGACGTTGACCTGCTGAGGAAGGGTTTATCTCTTGGTTGTCTTGTGTGTGATGTTTTCTTTTGTTTTTGTCACGTTCTCATATGGTGTCTCGGGTCAGGTTTGACACTTGATTGTATCTATCCCTGATCTTTGCCTTGGTTTAAACATATTTTATTTGATCAATCACTTTTACATAGGTACAATATCAAAGAAGTAGGATCTGACAGTAAGCCGTAAGGCTTATTTTGGTCATTTCCTAATACAGTTTGATTTTACAATATTTGAGAATGGCATGCGTAGTCTAAACACATTTAATAGATAGATGAATAGATAGATAGATAGATAGATAGATAGATAGATAGATAGATAGATAGATAGATAGATAGATAGATAGATAGATAGATAGATAGATAGATAGATAGATAGATAGATAGATAGATAGATAGATAGATAGATAGATAGATAGATAGATAGATAGATAGATAGATAGATAGATAGATAGATAGATTGCTTGATAGATAGATGCTCCTTTTCTACCAGGCACTTAAGTGAACTGAATCAGAAACGTCGTGATAACGCCAATGTCACGTGATAGTGCCTCATCGACGCTAACCCGGCGCTGTTGCTTCATTACTTTTTTTCGTTATTCGTTTGCTTCAAGTGCCTACAAGTCTATAGATATAATCGAAAAACAATAGCAATTCATCAAGTGATGCAGCCCAAGTAACTATAGCACATACTGCATATGGGGTCCATTTTTACAAATGATTTCAGCTGGCATCTGGAAGGTTGGTGCTTTGTACCAATTCACCAGAACCAACTAATCATGCATGTAAATTGTTATGTTGCAGACAATTTTACAGATAAATTCCAGACATTTCCCATGCATGCACAAGATTGACCCAGAGCATATACGATAGGTACCACTGTCCCGTTGGCTGACCAAGGTGTAACATATATAAACATATTATATAAAGAATGACTGGACTCCTATCGTTGTAGGCATGTTAGATGTGGGAAGTACACTATGCAAGTTTAAATGAACCTGCCTGACTTAATAATAAAATCTTGAACTTGCAAGAAGAGTGATTGGTTATCTTGCTCTGTTGCGTTTTCTTTTCCAAATAGAAGTTCCCTAGCTGTGAAATTTTCAAGATTGTCAGGCAAATATCTTTGCCTAGCATTCGTGAAAATTGGACAGGTAAAAAAGAAATGAGTTGCACTTTCGAAGCCACCACACTGACACGATGGACTGGGGACAATATGTTTCCTAAACAAATCAGAGTTTAGGGAGCTGCACTCTAGTCTTAACCTAGCGTGGAGAATTTGTCCTTTGCGTGAGCCAGCGTTGTAAAATTTAGGGGGTGCATTTAAATTTCTGTTCAGTTTGTACTTGAAGGATGCAACAGAAGGTGCGTTTCTTATATCATGCGGTAGATCGTTCCATGCTCGAATTGATGAAGGAAAGAATGAGTTTAGAAAGAGGTTAGAATGGGCTCTATAGTTTTGAACATTGTCAGAATTTCGGAGGTTATAGGTAGTAGTTTCTTGAACAAGGGGAGGTACAAGCTCTGAGAGGTAATCAGGTGCAAGACCATGGAGGATTTTGTAAAGAAGTACAAGTTTGTGTTTGTTTCGGCGACTTTGGAGAGTCTCCCATCCCAAGTCAATAAGGAGTTTCTCGATGCTGCAGAGTTTTGTGGCACCTACGATTATTCTAGCAGCCTCAGTATGGATTGCTTCCAACTGTTTCTTTGAATCATGAGAGCAGTTGTCCCATACTGAGTCACTATACTCAAGTAGGGGACGTATGTAAGATATATATATTTTCTCTAGTGATTTCCTGCTGACCCTGAACTTGAGAGCCCTTAAGAAATTAAGTCTTGTCCATGCTTTTTCTGATATAGTGTTGACGTGGTCAGTCCATGTGCATGTGCTAGAGAAAGTGAGACCTAAGTGCTTGTGACGTGTTGTATCTTCAATGATGGTGCCATTCATAAAAAGGGACGGGTGATGTACAGGATTGGATTTTCGAGAAAAGATCATAGATAAAGTTTTGCTGGCATTGAATGTCACCAGCCAGGCGTTCGCCCATTGTGAGATGGTTTGCAAATCAGCATTAAGAATCCTGGCAGCGTCCTCTGGTAGGTCTACAATAATGTATAAACTGGTATCGTCGGCGAACAGACGAATAGAGCCACCAATATGTTTGACAATGTCGTTAATAAAATCAGAAAGAGCAAAGGACCAAGGATAGATCCTTGTGGGACTCCAGCTAATACTTCGACCCATTTTGAAAATTTACCATTGAATACTACTCGCTGTTTGCGTCCTGAAAGATAGCTGGAGAACCAGGCAAGAACCTTCTCTGATCTTTGCCTTCTTCTCTATACTGTTGACAGGATAAAATTTGCTTCTCTTGAGGAAAACAAGAATAGAGCCTTTTAGTCTTCTCTCCCTCTCTCTGGGTGGTGTCCCGACATTGAATGAAATACTACATGTACTTTAAGCCTTAACTCAATCACAACTACTGATATTTTTCAACATTATTATTTTCAAAATCAGAATATTTTGAAAATAATAATGTTGAAAAATATCTGCAGTTGTGATTGGTGGCACATTACCACCCAACTACCGACTGACGTAGTTTTTTCTTACAAAAATCCTACAGGGCCCTCACTTTAAAAACACTTGCAAATGACCATATGAGTATGTAGATTAGAAAAACACTACTATGAAAAACAGATCTAATATCGAAAGTGACAGTGACCACGAAACTTTTTCGCTACTTTTCTTATAGGTCTTAAAGTTTGGTCTGGGCCCTAATCTACATCCATGCTTTGTGTATGCGACCTTTACTCACCTGAAAATGGGTGTGCATGCTATTTGATACGTGAGCAGCAAGCCAGTGCAGATACATGATCAGAATCAAGTATTGAGAGCCCATTGGATTCTCTTTCTAGCGGGCAGAGGTCTTAAATTTTGGTCTGAGCCCACGTCTACATCCATGCGTTGTAAATACGATCAACCATGTCAACGAGAGCTCTGCACCTTACCCGCTCTCCGATGCGATAATTTACTGGCCCAATATTGTACTCCAGGTGTGCTGTTGTAAACGTCATGAACACGAAAATCTAAATATGGCCCACTTTACCTTATATGGAAGTACATTGATCCTGGAATATGTCCTTAAGATCATTTATGACTTTACCTTATGGGAGTCTCTCACTAATTTTATAATCATCCTTATCCATATCATCATTATCATCGGCCATTGCCTCATTAACCCTTAAAGCGCCAATCACGACTGCAGCAGACGACAAATCTTACATCTTTTCTAATTTTCGAAAAAAACAAAGCATGATATTACATGAGAATCGTCTGCCAGAAGACCATTCTCATGAAATATCATGCCTTATTTGTTATTTGTGAAAAATTGCAAAATTTGAAATTGCCGTCTGCTGCAAATTATAAGTTGCGTTTTAAGGGTTAATTGAGCCCCAGCTCATGGTATTTTTGTATTTAACGAATTGGCGATCGGCTTAGGTTCAGACAAGCATGCGCCCCAGAATCTTTGCTGTTCGCACATACGTTGAAGTAGATGAATGTTGCAACCAACTAGACATACATATGTACAGCTTACGTATTTGTAGAATTACTTCACACAGGAGTAATAAGTACCATTAGCTTAAGGGTGGGCACAGTTTGGCTTCAAAAGGTGAAAGCATAATTGTGAGCAATGTATGCCATTATCCGCCAAGGCAACGTAATTGACGTAAGCCTCTGGTCTGTCTGCCCCTGCGTGGCATGCAGGGGCAGACAGATCAATGACTTATGTCACTAATCATATGCATGAAAATCAGATCCACCAACCCTACTAAGCTATAAAGGTATCAAAACGTAAGCTTTGTATCCTAGCATGGATCCCTTATAATGTGACGCGATCCCTTTATAGCACTAGAGAGAATTGTTGTACAAAATCGGGTGCAGCTTCTTCATCAAGTAGACTGACTTCTAATTGAAGGGCGGATGAGATAGTAATGACATGTGTCGTGTGAAGGATCGGAGGTTTATAGCGCTAGAGGTAAAAACCGCGTCGTGTCATCTACTATTGCAAACTCCCCAACAGTGGCACCCCATAGCGATCATCCGACCCTTGTTTTCAGAAGAATTTATCCGCTAGGGGACGCGACTGTTGGGGAGTTTGCTACTATTGGCATCTTACCCCTAGATTTTGGCGTCTGTTTGTAGCCTTTGTAAAGAGTTTGGCCCCAGATCAGGTCAGACGGAATGTCGGGCCTTGCTCTGGGTCTAATCTGTTTGGCACTGTGATGCCATTGCTGAAAGAATATTTTGAAAATAATAATGTTGAAAATTATCTGCAGACGACCAAAAGTCATGAAAAATACTCTGCGTGCAAATATTTATATATGATAGGTGAACCAGCTCACGAGTCCAAACTGAAGTTCTTAAGTTAACCCTTAGAGCGCCAATCACGACTGCAGCAGACGTCAAATTTTGCGACCTCTTTCCTAATTTTCGAAAAAAATAAGGTATGATATTTCATGAAAAACGTCTGCCAGCAGTCGATTCTCATGAAATATCATGCTTTATTTGTTATTTTTGAAAAAGCAGCCAAATCTGAAATAGTCGTCTGCTGCAAATTATAGGTGGCGCTTTAAGGGTTAAGAATCAGCTATGTAGGCTAAACAGTTTATGTGTTTTAACAACCACAGAATCTCGGGCTAATAGTCGTTATTGAAAAACGTCTGGTTCTTAAAGCAATGATTCTGTTGTTAGCTTTTAAAAATTAATAATGCTCAACTCAACTGAGCATGAAATTTCAGCTGCTCATAAAAACTAACATGATGAAAAATATAAAAAAAAAACTTTTCTTACTTTCAAGCTCCCAGATCATAAATGTTAAAAGTCATTTTTACATTTACGACCATGAAAAATTTCATGTTCAGTTGAGTTGAGCACGAAAGAAGTTTTCCTCTTGGTGCCTTGGGTTGGTTTGTGATCTTTGGCTGTGGACCATGCAAATAGTTTGAAAGTCCGGCATGATCTGGATCCAAAATATTTAACACTAAAAAAGTATTCATAATATTTCGTATAAAACGTAATTTTTAAATCAAATCAGCAGACGCCAAAAGATCATGGCAACAAAAAGCAAGAATTTACAACAACATATCACCATCCTTATGGGACAGATTGTCGACCCTAGATTCTACTGTAAAGTTCGCATTAGCCCCTTACCCACCCATCCCGATATATCATAAGTTTAGATAGGGAAACGATAGAATCACTCATGCATTGTCAGCTAAATTTAGATCATTTTTCATTCTCTCTTTTCAGATAAAAAGATGACTACTGGTAATGACTGGACAGCATGATAGGCGTACAGACAGAACTTATCCAAACTGATAATACAATTCTAGTTTGAGGTTCATATATAAAATATACTGAGGGAAAAAAGTTTAGCAATATACTTTGAGGTTCCACAGTTTAGAAGAAATAGAACTTTTAATTTGAAAGTGTCAAAAATAAATGTTGACAAACGTTTACGAGTACGATGACATTAACAGATTGACATTTCACGTAATGTAAAGTCTGATTTTATGCCCCCTTGCTAAAACAGCTCATCTGGCAATAGTGCTAATAATTTTCGACTAAAAGTTTCAATTTTCTGCCAAATGTTTAGATCCAAAATTAAGAAAGTGAAAAACGGTTTTAAACTGAATGTTATGTTCACCCTTTTCGTATAGCTTTTAGTTGAAAATCGTATTTTTCCAAATTACCTCCCTTTCAATTGAATAACGTTTGAAATTGAAATGCTCAGAAGATCAAATCCGCACTAAGAAGTTGGATTTTGTTTCTTTTGACCACTTGCGGGTAGCCATTAGGTCATTTTCAAATAACCGATATGTTTGCGAACATTCCAATTAAAAAGATCTAATGCTTCAAAGATCGCCTATGGGAAACCCCATTATAAATAATTGCTAAACTTTTTTCCCTCAGTATAAATCATAATGAACATGTGGTGTTGAAAACCAGTTTGCAATCTTTGTGGAAAATGAACGTCTTATGGAGAGAATAATTACGTCGTTAATAACAATACAGGTAAAAGAACCACCTTGACGAAAAAAAAGAATTTGTGTCTAAAGGAATAAAAAGCGAGAAATGGATGTGGAGGCTAATGGAAATGAACATCCAACAGGAGACCAGTCTTACAACAAAACCAGTGAAACATTGACCACCAACGACATTGTTTATGATGAGACCAAGCCAAAACGTATTCAGAACCCAAATAAACATAAGGTGTCTGCAACCCAAGAAGGTTCTAAACTACTACAAGATGGCATTAATAAACTTATATCTCCAGATGATGACATTCCCACTAAACGAAGTTCCAGTAGACGACGGCTTGCCTCAGCAGGAATATATGAGAATCAAGGAACAGGCAGACCCATCGTCGTTTACACTGATCCCGATTCTGAGATAAGCTTGATAAATTCTGATCAACAAGATGGTCCAAAACAAACTGAAGAAATTGACACTGGGCTAACAGATCAACCTATAAAACAGGACACACTCACTGTTAATGGCAATGGACACTTTGTTAGTCGAAAACATTACCAAAAGAGCCCCGAGAACAGGCGTAAAGTCTACTCTGCAGAGTTTGATAGTACATCTGGCATATCTAGAAAATGTGAATCTCCAGTTATGAAATTAAAAAGTAGATCTGAGACATCGGGTCCTTATAATAAACCAGGAAGAAAAATATCTTCAAATGCCAGATTAGGGGGCAAACAAGATTCTATTGTGAGACCTGAACCAATGCGAAAAATATCATCTCATGCCAGATTAGAGCATTCGTTAGATCCTAAAGATGGTCAATTAATTGAAGAACCAAAACAACGGAGGGTTTCTTTTGGGACAGCAACTTACATACATAATTTTGATGCAATAAAGAATCACGATGACATATTCTCTAAGAATTCACCCGGTGATATAAGGACTCGTCTTGCGAACTATAATGGTCAGAAAGTGCTATTATTTCCCCATAGGCAACAAGAATCAAGTATGGATACAAAAGAAGTTCCCGAAAATAGAATACGTTTAATACACCAAAATGAGATAGCACAAACTGAAACAGATGTTGATATAGCTTATCGTGACATTCATGATGCACATGACCTGCATCCAAAACCTACAAACATGGAACCTAAAACTGACCCAGTTGGTCATTACGATAATATAGCTTACGTTGACAATGAACTAGCTAAAGAAAGTGACACTGCACAAAATCTTAAAATCATCGACAGTCAAACAGGCACGCCAATGGAGGTGAGAAGACACCTTGATAATTCTAAAGCTTTGAGTTCCTCTACTGAATCATTAGTTGAGTTCCAGCTAAAGAAGAAGCAACTACCAAACAACAACAAAGAACACAAAGCATCAACTCAGTCGTTACCAAACGGATTTGAGCATGTTAAGAAAATATCGCAATGTTCTGACGATGCAAGTGATGGACCGAAATCAATTTTGAAAGTTCGAAAAGACGATTCGACGTCACTTAACTCAATGGAATCGGGGAAAAACAACAATTCTAAGGTCCGCAGAGACTCAGTAGCGCTATATCACGCCCAACATGGTGATGGTACTTCGGATGGAGAGAAACGTGCCGGATCTTGGATAGGGATCAGTCAAAAAGATTTAAAAACAGTAAGTACCCAGCAGACACATGGCGTCTACAGAAACAATGTCCTATCAACGTTGATGTGACGTCGTTACCGACGTTACTAAAATATGTAAACAACTAAAGGTTTATTGTTTTATATCACTCCCAGCTATGTGACAAATATAGGTATCACACTTTTTTCATGCAATAAGATTTGCCGGGTCCTAAGGGAGCTGTTTGAACACAAGGCCGATAGGCCGAGTGTTCAAACATCTCCCGAGGGACCTGGCAAGTGTTAATGCAATGAAACAAACATGTGTGATTCTTGCATATTTTACCTGAGACCAACCAAAAGCCCTCTGCAAACACCTTAAAATACCATTTTTCTCACACTGGCTTTCTCCAAACAGAATGGCATCAGCGTTCAACTTTCGAACACAACGTCATAACGCGTGCAAAGTTTTTGCGAACAAAAACGTCTACCAGGCTGCAAGGCTTTCCGTGTATTGTCAGACAGCAAACAAATCGGGGCTCATTTTAAGTATTTTCAAATTAAAACCCATATTCAAACGGCACGTAAATCTCATGATTTGAACATGGATTTTCGATCATTTGACAATGGCTTCAAACCATGAACAGCTTTATGTAACAAATTTTATGCAAAAATATATTGGGATCAAATATGATTTTCTATTCATTACGTCTTCTGGGACCCAGTGGTGGTGTTGTAACCTGAGCCTCAAGGGCGAGGGTTTTAACAGCCCCCGCGGGTCATAGCAGATCAGAAACGCATGTTTTATCGATATTTTTGCATAAAGTCACTTTGTTGTTTGAAAACATTGGAGAAAAACGCTTCAAAAATTTTAATTTCTATAGTATAATAATGGTGCGCAAAAGCTTGAAAGATGCATAGTTTTTAAAACGTCAGTTTCAGAGCAAAAATTACGTAATCCTGACGTCACTGGGCTACACTAATTTATATGCACGTTACTGTTGATGACGTCAATTTTTGTGACAGCCCCAGAATGTGTATACGTCAAGTCAAAAAGGCGTAGATGTCTTGTGTTTGAAATGTTGATCAAGTTACAGTTGTAAGGAGAGGTAATTTAATTTTGCAAAAATGAGCACGTCGTGAGAAAACACACGTTTAGTTCCATAAGTAATAGTTATACCATGGGTTGCCGCCTGTACGTGGAGATAATCCACGAGCTTTAGCGAGTGGATTATCTTACGTACAGGTGGACAAACATGGTATAGCTATTTTATACCACCTACATCAGTGTAGACCTTGCACATCAAGTGATATTTAATGCTAAAGTTGGTAAAGGTGGTATAAACTTTTTTCTTTAAGCGACACCTCCTCCCCAATCAGTTGTCAAAAAAATTTAAAATAAGTTCACAGGCATATTTCCCATAATGCCTTCTGCCAACGTTGCACAAATGGTTCCGCTTCGCTGAACAATAGGACCACTAGAGCTGTTGATAAGAAATATTATAAACGACATCTCCTGAACCACGGGTCCAAATTGAAAATAATTTCACTGAAATGTTCCTCATAAAGCCCTCTATCAAAATTGCACAAATGGTTTTGCTACGGCTAACAAAAGGGCTGCCAAAGCTGTAGATAAAAAATATCTTTAAACAACATTTCCTCCCGAACTACTGGTCCAAATTCTAAATAATTTCACAGAATAGATTCTCATAATGCCATCGCCGAAATTGCACAAAAACTCGCCACCAGAGCTGTAGATAAGAATATTTTCAAATGGCATCTCCTCCTTAATCACTGGTCAAAATTCAAAATAATCCACTGAAATGTTTCTCATAATGCCAGTCTACCGAAATTGCACAATTGGTTTCGCTCCACCAAACACAGGGCCACCACAACTGTAAATTTAAGGACATATGCTACTAAATACTTCCCATATTGAAATATTTTCAATACTTTGCATACAGTTTGTTTTATGCATGGGCTATCCATTTATGAAATAAAAAGGATATGTCACCGTGCTTATTTTTTCAGAATCTCATATTGAAGTTTACAGCATTTGACCAATTTTCTAGAAATATAAAATAATAACACTAGTCCTAATTATCGAGCTAAAACGGTTGAAATCTTCAGCCAGCTTCTTCCTTTAAACTTAAATTACTGCCCATGACCTCAAACTTTTAAGAAAATGTGCACGTTTACTTGTTATCCCATGCTGTGACAAGATACTGCATGATATATTTTGACAATTCGTCAAAAATGGAATTTGTTTTTAGAATAAATCATGTATTAAAAATCTGATATTGAAAATCTTGAAAATTTATTTTTAATTCATGGACTATTATAATACCTTTCAGAAAAAAGAATAAAAATCTGGGGTCACCGAACTAATTATCTTTCTAGAGGGCCAAATTTAACCCCACCCCCATAGATTTCATGCGTAATTCAATATAAAAAGTTCGGGGATGACCATTTCGTTCGTTTTGATGATGCCATTTTACTAGTACATGAAGTAATTTAGCATTAAAATGTTAAAAAAGAAAGAAAAAACACACTGAAAATATTTGCGCATCCGGGAATCGATCCTGGTCCTCTGGCTTTGTAGCCAGACACGCTAACCACTAGGCCACGAGGTCAGGTCGTGCGCCGCTCTAAATAAGCATACAAATAGTATAGACTCGGCCACTATCGATTCGTAACCAGGGTTATTGTGTACGTCGTTTGATTTCGACTGAGCTACATTTATCTGTCTTTAGTGCTGAGACGATCAGTTCTGAAAAGATGTCAATAGATATTTCGAACACACTTTAATTAGTTATTTTGTGAAGAAAATGTCGGAACACCGATATGACATAAGAATATCGGAAGCTGTGTTGATCCGAATCCGTTAAGGGTCGAAAGACAGGACCCAGAGATTGCCGGGCCGCGTAGCGCAGTCGGTAACGTGTCTGGCTACAGATGCGTGTCTGACTGCATATCCAGGGGTCGCGAGTTCGATCCCGGTCCGGTCCCATACTTTCGTGGAGATTGATCATGAAATGATTTCTACGGTCATTCTCCTCCTTCCGCTGATTCATTCAAGAAGGGTTGTTGTCAGTTACAAGCGAAAGTATGTGCACGAATTACTGGTTAACCGCTTGTTCAAGCCTGCCCAGGAAAAAGTGTGGTTAGGTGAACTGACCGTCCCGCAATGACCATAGCTGTTGACTTGGGACGTAAAGCAACAAAACCAACCAACCAAACCAACAGGACCCAGACAACTTTCCCCGTTTGCAGGCGCGGGAAAGGTGCGCATTGGAAATAGCCGCATATGTCTTTAACAGTATCTACTACTGAACCCCTGGTCCAAAGTCAAAATAAGTTTACAGAAATGTTTCTCATAATGCACTCTACTAAATGCACAAACCATCCTACTCTGTTCAATAAATTGTCAACCAGAGCTAAAGATAAGAAGTATCTTTAGAAGACATCTCCTCCGTAAACACTAATCAAAATTCAAAATGATTTCACAGAAATACATCATAATGCCCTCTACCAAAATTGCACAAACGGTTATGCTACGATGAACAAAATGACCACCAGGGTTCAAGATAAGAAATATCTTTAAAAGACATCCTCTCCTCCTGAACCACTGATCCAAATTCAAAATAATTTCACAGATACATCTCAAATAATATCATATTGCAAGATTGCACAAATTGTTCAGTTCAGCCCCCCCCCCCACACACACACACACACACAAAACCGCCAGAGCTAAAAAATAGTAACATCTTTAAACAAAATCCTCTCCTGAACCACTAGTTAGTCCAAATTCAAAATAATTTCACATGAATCATGAATGTTCCCCATAATGCCTTCTACCAAAAGCGCACAACTGGTTTCACTTTGTTTAGCAAAATGGTTGCCAGAGCTAAAACTAGAAAACATCTTTAAGCAACATCTCATCTTGGACCACTGGTCGAAATTCAAAATAATTTCACAGAAATGTTGAATTATTCGTTTCGAGTACTAAAACGTTGAACATATGTCTGTAAAACTAGCTGTTTATAGTAACATTATGTGATGACTTCCATGATAGCATTGCGTGCACAACGACAAAATCTCGACGTTTTCACACCAAAATGTGATTTTAAGTAATTTTATGTCATATGATAAATAGAATGGAACATTCGTGCTCTTGTATTAATTAACTCATTGCGAATAAGCGATAAAAATCTCGATAAACCTCGAATTTTACTCGCTTTTCCTCAACAATACAAGAGCACTCATGTAAATTCTCTAATTTTACTCATATTATATTTCAGCTTTGGGACACAAGATATGACCTCCTTGCCAAATACAAGATCCATGTCGCTGTCTTAACGATATTCATACTGACACTTATTTTCGTGATTGTTGGTGTGGAAATGCATAAACCAAAGAGAACAATGGAAAATGTTGATGAGCCTGTACAGTTTGACCCTGACTATCGTCGACTGCACTTACTGGACGAAGAGGAACTTGACGAAATAATTGGTACGCTAGGGTTGGAAATACCATCTGGTGTTCTCCCCTCTAACTGCTATCTTAGCTTTGAAGCTGACGAAATGAAATGTTTACTGTGGGAGGGGTACGCTGAACTCATCATTGTACACAAGTCATACAACAGTACACAGTGCAATGATATAAGATGGACCCTTAATCCTGGTGTACTGCTTCATGATTGTTATGAGACGACGGGCGCTTATTGGTATGGACCAGCCAATTCGTCAGATAATCACTGGTATCTTAAACAATCTGGGTTTTCTTTTGATTCGCTTAGCTCCCTTGGTAGTGGGACGTTTTCAACAGTGACAGAATATTACTGGCTGTCATCTAAAGGTACTGCAGTTATAGTGGATATGGATTTCCCTGTCAGGATCAGCTGGAATGAGAAGAACAGAGAGTCATTGTGTATATCTAGGTCCTACAAAGAGTCCACTTACTCAGGTGCACTGAACGGTAACAGGCATGTCCAGTACAGAGTCTGCAATGGAGTAGATATGCTGGAAACTCATCGTTTGGTTCGGGACAAGTTTCTCCCACGATTTTCCGAGATACCTGACCAATCATTACTCTCGACCCCTCACTGGTCCTTGACACCGCAGCCTAAAACATTGAAAATAAATGATTCTGACATTGCAGATATTGTGAATAAGATAAAGGAGTATAACTTAGACTGCAGTACAGTGGACATTGACTGGCAATGGGAGATGAGGTATGGAGACTTCTCATTTAATAAGACAGCTTTCTCAAACATGGACGAAACTATTCAGTACCTGTCGTCAGTAAATTGTGGGCTGACTATTAAAGTGTATCCATATGTGAATTATCTATCTGAAAACTTCAAAGAAGGTCTATTGTACAGATATTTTGTAAGGACTGCTGGTGGGAACGCGCCAGTACTTCTACGATGGGAGCATGGAGTTGGGTCCATGATTGACATCACAAACCCAGATGCTCAAGATTGGTTTGGTTCCAAACTACGCAATCTCATTTCATCCTATAACATACAAACCTTACGATTTGGATATGGGAGTTCCTTCTGGTTGCCTAGTAATTCTGAATTTTTTGCCGAGCCATTGTTGCCAAATGAAGTAATGACAATATATTCCAAGTTCATGGACAGTTTTGCTCATGTTGTTTTGGAACGCACATCACAGACTCAAAGTATTCCATCGCTTATAAGCGTTCAATCTGAAATCATAAAATCAGAAGAGAATACATGTTTAAAGAACATAATACCTCGTGTCTTAACTTTAGGTTTACTAGGATATCCATTTGTCATTTCAGACGGTTTCAAGTTGGACCAAATTTTGGACCCAAGTGTCACTGAATTTCCTAGCAAGGATTTGTTCATACGTTGGATGCAGCTCTCCAGTTTCTTCCCTGCAACGAGATACACAGTGAAACCATGGTACTACGAAGAAGAGGTAACAGCGATCTCTAAAAACTTGACTAAATACCATCAAGAAAAAGTGCTTAAAGTAGTTGACTCTCTTAAAGATGAAATACTTGCAGGAGAACCAATAATTCGGCCTATGTGGTGGTCGGCTCCTACCGACGCAAACACATTTCCCTTAGATGACCAGTTTATGTTAGGTGATGCCATTCTTGTCGCTCCCGTACTGTGTGAAGGGAAAGCTGGTGTTGCGGAAAGAAGCATCTATTTCCCCAAGGGGATTTGGCGGGATTCCTCAAGCAATGCTCTGATATCTGGTCCCAACTGGATTCAGTATTATAAAGTCAAACAAGACCAAATAGCACTATTCACTCGAGAAGTTTTATTCGAACCCGGTAGTCACCATCCTCTCGAGCATTGACGGCTAAGCCCTCATTCATTCTAATGGATTATCCCATATATACTGAGGGAAATAAGTTTAGCAATATACTTTGGAGAACCAAAGTTCAAATGAAGTAGGATTTTTAATTTCATAATATCAAAAATATATGTTGACAAGCGTTTACCAGTACGAATGTAAAGTCTGATATTATGTCCCCTTGCTAAAAAAAGCTCATTTGGCAACAACTAGTATAGTTTTCTATTAAAACTTTGGTCTTTATGTCAGATGTTTCAATCTTAAAGCAAAATATTGAAAACCAGTTTAAACTGAATATGCTGTTTACCCTATTTCGTACAGTTTTAAATTGAAAATCGAAAATTTTCAAATTACCTCCCTTTCAATAAAAAAGCGTTTGAAATTTAAATGCTCAGCAGATCAAATTCTCGCTATAAAATTCAAAATTTGGTTCTTTGACTACTTTGTGGTAGCCATTAGATCATTTCCAAACAACTGACATGCTTGCGCACATGCAAATAAAATAAATCTAATGCTAAAAAGATCGCCAGTGGGAAATCACATTATAATTAATTGCTTAACTTTTTTCCCTCAGAATACATCAGTCGCGACATGAGATTTCCAGCATTTTGTGAAGCCTCCTTTAAAGATGATGTTTGGTCAGTAGCTCAATATTCATAGAAATTTCAAGCAACTAGGAAGGGTTCTGATCAGACTGCGCGTATGCACAGGCTGGTCTGAACCTTTGCTGGTCGCACATGCCACATTGTTGGAAATATCATGTTGATTCAATATATATGGAATTGTCCCTTTTGTATTTTATGGTGTTGTCGTCAAAATTTCTAAAAATTGAGTTCTGTCCCTGAAGATTGTTTTTATCTTAATAACAGTGCAGAACCTTATGAAATACCGCCTTATGGATCTACACTGTTTACCAAAGTACCTGTTACCAGAATGAAAAGGGTTGATTAAGTGGCGGAAATGCACAAACTGCATGTTCAGCTCTTTCGTAATCATTTCATAGCTGAAGATTCCCCACCAAATCACAATGACGACAGAAGTGCACCAGTCCTTCAAAATAGATACATGTAGATGTTCTAACCAAACCAATGATCAAACAAACCTACATGCCGATCAAGGCTTCGTGTTGAGTTCTTAAATGGATGATCTGATCGACAGACATAGTGATAACCAAAAACACAATTGCATAAGCTGGTGATGGTCTCCTAATCAGTTCATAAATGGATGATCTGACAGACACAGTGATGACTTTAACCAAAAAACACAATTGCATAAGCTGGTGGTGGTCTCCTAATCAGTTCATAAATGGATGTTCTGACAGACATAGTGATGCCTTTTACCAAACAGCACAAATACATAGGCTGGTGATGGTCTCCTTATCAGTTCATAAATGGATGTTCTGACAGACATAGTGATGCCTTTTACCAAACAGCACAAATACATAAGCTGATGGTGGTCTCCTAATCAGTTCATAAATGGATGTTCTGACAGACATAGTGATGCCTTTTACCAAACAGCACAAATACATAGGCTGGTGATGGTCTCCTAATCAGTTCATAAATTGATGATCTGACAGACATAGTGATGCCTTTTACCAAACAGCACAAATACATAGGCTGGTGATGGTCTCCTTATCAGTTCATAAATTGATGATCTGACAGACATAGTGATGCCTTTTACCAAACAGCACAAATACATAGACTGGTGATTGTCTCCTAATCAGTTCATAAATTGATGATCTGACAGACATAGTGATGCCTTTTACCAAACAGCACAAATACATAAGCTGGTGATGGTCTCCTAATCAGTTCATAAATGGATGTTCTGTCCAATGCATTGATGGCTGACATCAAATGATGGATGTGCTCAAGTTAACCGGAACCTCGTTATGGAGTTATAATTGAAGATTCTCACAAAAACAACGATGGCTATAATCGAACGACACAATGCACATGCTGATCATGGCATTAACAGATTGTTCAATCAGAACAGCTTCAACAAAATGGTGGACTACACAAAATAATCAGTGCATAATCTTTGTTCTGACCATAAGAATGATGCGCTTAAATCAAACAGTGCAGTTGAGCAAACTGACCAGAACTTTCTTTATGAGCTGAAAAGATGGATGCTCCAACCAAAACAATCATATCTTAAATCAAATGGTGCCAATACTCAAGCCATTAGGTCCTAATTATCAGTTCATAAATGGACGTTTGGACTAAAAATTGAAGGACAATTCTAGGGGAGTAAATGCGTCAGTTGAGCTCCCTACCAGTTCTGTTCGACAGGACGATCAAGTTATGGATGTACATGTATGTGTAAATGTATACGCGCGTATGTGTGACTCATTAGTAATTGAATACCATTTTAATTATATCTTTGCAAGCTGGGTAGACTAAAGATCAAAATGTGGCGTCTGACCATAGCCAATACTGTTTGTATGTACCTCATCTATGGAATCAATGATGATGTACAAGTAAACAGTCAAACTGAAAAGTTTCGTAGACAAGAAGTAACAAAAGGACCTGCTCATGAGACGTTGGTAATGACTGTGTCGAGCAACAAAGGCTCAGGGGAGACTGCGCAAATGGAAAGGTCTACCAGAGCATTTCCTGCTCGTATACATAAAGTACTGAAGACTCAGACCAAAATTTAGACCTCTAGCCCAGTTGGATACATCATCATGAACGTTTATTGTAGGCGTTTGAGCGGAAAAGTACCAAAAATGCATGTACTTACAGGTTTATATAAACATTTTTTTCAGCGTACAATTGTAAATATTTTCATACCCAACATTTTGACCATATGTTTTGGGTGCTCAAAAGAACCATCTAAATGAGACGGTTCTTTTGAGTACCCACAACATACGTTTTGGTTGAGAGAAAAGAAAATTATTTTTTGGTTACGCACTCTTAACTAAAGGCCTGCAGTGTTACAGTTCTACAGTGAGGTTGTCTTTATCGAACAACTAACCCATATCATGGTGATTCTATTAGACAGAACATTTGTTAGATTCTTTGATGGTCGGTTTAGGAAGGCTATCAATGCTTCTTACAATATATAATTTTTTCCTTGAAATAATTTTGTAGGAAAAATTTTTCAGTATAGTTTCCTGTAGAGAAACATTTTCTCCCTTACAGAATCACATACATTTGGTAAACTCTGCATGCTTCAAAGCTTCCCCCTCAAGACTAGACACCAGAAATCTGGCAAACTAAATATTTGGCTTCATATTTCATCAGAAATGACGACTCTTCTAAATTTTGATGGTATCTAAGTTTTGTATGTAGAGATAGTATGTTTATTTGACCCTGTACTTCAAGACACACCGCCAACAAATTATTTCATTAACCTCTTATGGCAACCAAACTAACTGACACTTTCTCGTCAATTAGTCCACTATATAGATAAGCAATGAGCTACCTCAGAAATAAATGTATTTCGATATTGTAAAAGTAAAGAAGGGTGCAAAGATCAGGAATCGATACAATCAAGTACCAAACCTGACCCAGGATACCAATGGGAAAGTGACAAACTCACAATTAGACACAACAAACGAGAGCCAAGAGGTCAGTCCTTTCCCAGCAGGTGACCACAAGGCACATATAAACAGACGCGCACAAAAGCATAGCAAACACGAGGCAGAAAAACATAAAAGATCCACAAAAGAAGTACCACCTTGGAAAGGTCAGTAAAATATTTTACTGGCGGGCTTTATGCTTCGTTTACACTATGTCCCCGGCGGCCACGGCAGTCACGATTTAGGCCACCGTGGACGAAACGGGGTGACCGTAACACAACGTAGGGGAACGGGGTCGACAAACGTAGCTCGCCGTGGTTGCCGTGATCGCCGGGACAGATTTTTAAACAGTCAAAAAATTTGCCACGGCAGCCACGGCGGGATTGACCTACTTAAATGTGCCGTAGTAGAACGGGGAGAACGCAACAAAACGTGACGGAACGTGACATACCTTAACACAACTTGGAGTATGTCCGTAATGAGACGGCTTGTTACGAGACGGCAACCCAAGGTCTGCCAAAGTCTGTCAAGGTCTATAAAGTTCTGTTGTGGTCTGCCACGTTGTCCTAACCCGACTACACAGCTCGAACCTGAACATGGAGTCTAAGAATCTCAGATAGATGCATCTGAGGTGGAAAGTAGTGACAAGGGTAGAAATAATCATTACTGAATGGACTTGGGTAGTTTCATTGTATTATAGAGACGACACACGTAGGTTATAATTTCCCGTGGCAGAATATTGCATTTATTTCTCTGAAGATCAGTCAGTGTAGACATTGATAAAATGCTGCATTGTGCGCTATTTCATTAAGGTCTTCTGTGTTTTTTTTTAAAAAAAAAATACTCATAAATGGATCACTAGAGTACAAAGAGTTAATGCTGATACCAATGGCT
Source organism: Loripinus fragilis (assembly GCA_964019695.1). Classification (NCBI taxonomy): domain Eukaryota; kingdom Metazoa; phylum Mollusca; class Bivalvia; order Lucinida; family Lucinidae; genus Loripinus; species Loripinus fragilis. The sequence continues at coordinate 50,566,549 of OZ026520.1, forward strand.
GGTGTTATTGTTTCAAGACTCTCATCGAACAGTTTCGAAGAGCTTTGGGGGCCTGAAATGCGTTAACATCTTTGATGCGAAGCTCTCGTGAGAAATATCCCACTTGTTGCATTCGTTCTTCCGAAAACCGTGTCCGCACTTTGCATCAGTCTTTAATCTTCCTGCTAGACGATCATTCTTCTACACAGCTGCTGGTGGCCTCCTTGCTGCCACAAAGGCTAGATGTATGCTCCTAGCTAGCAAATTATATAAATACGAAATCGGCTTCTACATTGCCATTACATGTAATGATGTTTTTGATCAAGGGTGCATAATATAACGATTGCAGCAGCTTTATGGACCTCCTCTTTATACCGTGGGCATATTGGGGCTCAAACACCATTCATCGCCCACGTTTCATCGTAGAAAACCTTGACAGAACTTGATAGACGTAGCAGAACTTGATCGCAACGTAACAAAACGTGAGAGGCCCCAACAGAACGTGGCGGGCCACGAGGAAACATAGAACCATCCTTGACAGACCGTAGCGCGCCGGCGAGCCTCTGTCACGGCAGACCTTGACAGACCGTGGGAAAACGTAGCGAGACTAAACAGAACTTGAACACAAAGACAAAAATGACTAAAAACACCACGGCGGGCTACGTTTCTGGCTACCGTGACTGCCGGGAACATAGTGTAAACCTAGCATAAATCGGTTTCACGGCGCCAACCTCCCCATTAATTCAGATGTGGATCAAGACACATAGATATTTGGTTTGCACGAAAGGCCCCTAACTAATCAATGCATCATCTCCCAAACATATAAATCAAGATATAACAAGGAAATAAAGCTAAGATAAGGACTCAATAGTAAATAAAACTGAATACCAGAGCAAAAGAAATTCAACAGGTAAACCCCGGTGGGCCCGACAAACAGCCAAAGCATCAGGCCCCTACCATCTCATCAATAGATAAGTCTTTAAGTCGGAACCGTCATAGAGTCTGAAGTCACAATAAAAGTTATATACATATTTTCCAAAAACTCGTTTCTAAAAAAAAGTCAAATAAACATAGACAGCAAATGGTTGACATTTTTTCTATCAGATCTAAATTATAGTATACAAAAGTATTTTATGTGTAGAATCTGAATAAGTAAGGGTGCAAAGATCAGGAATTGACACAATCAAGTATCACACCTGACCTAGGATACCAATGGGAAAGTAACAAACTCACAGTAAGACATCTCAAACGAGAGCCAAGAGGTTAGCTCTTTCCCAGCAGGTGGCCACAAGGCACATATAAACAGATGCGTACAAAGGCATAACAAATGCATCAGCCAAAGAAGTCAAAAATAGTGATGACAATTCAATCAAAATTGTTTTGAACCTTTCCAGTTCTTAGAAAACGTAACAAATTTGTTTGATTTTTCTATAATGGCAACTTTTCTATAAAGGCAACCTCACTGTTGCTCAAATTTGCGTCAATACATTAGCTTTTTTTCTTTTTAACCGATCTGATTGACAAACTAGAACGGATAAAAAGTATCAGATCACATGTTAAAACTCCCTGCGTACAACGGGTTGCTCATACACAATAGAAAGCTCATAAAGATTCAGGGGCTCAATACAAGCCTCCCCCAGTAGTAAAAAGGGAAAAAATAACCAATTACTACCTTGTGTTACAAATAGTAAGAAGATGTACTGGGTTCATATTGAATGACCCATAGGTCAATATATTAGATAAGCAAAAAAGGTTGTAAAATTGTAAATACATTCTTCCCCATATGTTTTAACATATGTTTTGGGTGCTACAAAGAACCGTCTCAATGAGACTGTTCTTTTGAGTACCTACAACATATGTTTTGGAGGAGCAGTAAGACAATTATTTTTTAATTACGCTCATTAGCTAGGAGAAAGACGCTTTATATATTGTTTTGTATATTTACTTGGACTACATGTATATTTCTAGCCCCTGTTAATATTCATAAAGTGCTTATAGTACACGATATATATGAATTATATTAAGTATGCAGTATTTATTTTATAAAAAAAAATCAGCATAAAATAATAAAAAATTGTACAGTGTTCATATTTGACTGTCCCTCAATACATTTTTGTGTATATTGGACTACATGTTAGTTTCTAGCCCTTGTTAATATTCAAAAAGTGCTTATATTACATAATAAATTTGTACAGTGTTTATAATGACTGTCCCGTCATGCATATTTTGTATATTGGACTTCATGTACATTTCTAGCCCACATTGATATTCATAAAGTGCTTACATTAAATATTATATATGAAATCTAATGAGTATGAGTTATTCATATAAACACCATGTAGCATAAGTGAGGTAAGTGTGATAAGTGTTATGAAAAAAATGGCTGGGGCGTATGAGTGTTCGTTTACATGTAATGGGTGTGTTTGACCCCATGCACAGTCATTTAACCGCTTTACTACGAGTAGTTATACATGTGTATTCATGCCAAATGGAAATTCTCACATTTTCAGCTAGAGGAGTCTATTTCAAATTAAAGGGTCGTTTGGCATTAATCCATATTTTTATCAGAACCTGATCTGATTCTACTAAGTTTGTCTATGTTCCATAAAAATACGCTAGACTTATATGGGTCAAAGATGGCTACTATTATGTTTTTGTTTGTTTAGTAAGTATGAATGTGTGACTCTTGCATGACCTAGACGGAGACAAGCCAAAACAACTTCTTCTTTTCTAATGTTTCGAACAACTGACTGATGTTCACCAATAGTTGGTTTTATCTCAAGAAGTTTATTTCCAATGCTGTTATTCCATGAAGTTTGCCATTGATCTAAGACATATTTATTGATAGATGGCTTAAAATAGAAAATGGAATCTTAAAAAAGTTGATTCTAATGAAAGTGATTTTTTGCTTGCTGATTTACCATCTCATTCCCTTGGAATCCTATATGACTAGGAATCCAACAGAGAACAATTTCTTTATAAGCTTAAAGCTCGTGACATTTTTATAAAAGTTTCTGAATCTGTGGATTCTTTGAACTGGTATTGTTCATTGCTTTCAATACAGAAAGCGAGTCAGAAAGTATAATGAAATTATTGTTAGCATCACAAGTGCTAATGAAATCTAAAGCTAGATCGACTGCTCTGGCTTTAGCAGTGAAAATTGATGAATCGTCAGGTATACGTTGCATATTACTATGGTTGTCTAATATAACAGCACAACCAACCTTTGAGTCTTCCTTTGGCCCATCAGTATAAATTTGTTGCTAATTCTTATAACGATTTTGAAGCTTTCTGAAATCATCTTTTAATATGTGTGGATTTGATTCAGATGTTTTCCCAGAGTGTAAATTGAAAAGTTTTTCAGGTTGTTTCATACACCAAGCTTGAATATTTGGTGTAAAATGTTTTTCAACATTTTGTGATTTGATATTGGCAGATTCTAAGAGTGGTGAAATTCTGATGCCAGATGATTTAATAGCTTTCGGTTTCTGTTCATATAAATCAACATAATTTGGTGGGAATGTAACTTCATGAGCAAGATTTGATGGGTTAGCAGCAAGTCTTATAGCATATTGCAAAGAGAGTTTCTCTCTTCGTGAGTATAATAATGGTTAATCTGCTTCCACAAAAAGACTAGCAACAAGAGAAGTTCTAAAAGCTCCTAAAGCTAACCTAAGTCCTTGATTGTGTATAGGGTCAAGCATTTGAAGAAATGATTTTCGTGCAGAGCCATATATAATGAAACGGATCTGGCATGTCCTCCTCCCTTGAAGATGTATGAATTCTGGTTCGTCACGAAGCCTGTCCCCAGGAGAAAAAATCTAGTGCTTATGTGCGCTGTTGTCGGCAATTCAGTAAGTGCCATGCCGTAAATCAGGGCGGGATTTATCATACCTTAAGTGACCTTTGTCCAAATACTTGAAAATGACTGGGTTGACAATTTACGAGCTGTAATTGGCGAGAGAGCATCATTTGTCAATGTTGACAACATGTAGGAAGCCATCTTGGATTGTTAGTTGGAGTGCTTCGGCTCTCGTCGCTATACACTTTATGTCACACGTTATGACATCACGTCGCTGTCAGCAGCCAATCAGCGGGTCTGAAACCGTGACAAGGCTCTCTCTGGTTGGCTGAGCAGTCACACAGATGATGTCACAATTTTGTCATATGTTGTCATTCTTGTCAAAGCGGGCTATTTAAATGACAAGCCTTTGATAAGCGCCCGAAATCTGTCTCGGGATCAAGTGTAAACAAACTCACGTCAGAAATTACCAGAAATTCTTGTGTACATTTTCGTACTCTATCTCTTTAACTACAGTAGTGGGTAGCTATTGCTAACTTTGAAACAATTCGCTTAAGTGTATTGGAGAGAATTGCACTTTCGTTTTAAGGAAATGTATTTGAACAGAGCTTTTGGCCTTAGTTTTAAGTTGTTAGTACCTCAAAGACACCGGGAATTCATAAGGTGCCCAACTGGTTGATCTTAAAAGGATCTAAAACGAAGGAGTCACGATCCGATTTATTCTATCATTTTTACTGTGGGAACTTCCTGGGTTGAGCTAGGTAGAGTGCCTCTGTGATACAAGTACTCTTCGTCTGTGGTCACAGACCGCATGGCCTATCCCACCGCTGCCACCTAGCAGGCTTGTCTACTTAAGGACGTCAGTACACAGACCACCACATCATCCTAAGAGCCCCTTGGTCTAGTTTGACCCAAATTTTCCCCACTATTCATCCTGCCCACCTTATCCTCTCCCCCAGAAGCCCAGTCCACTTCCCCTATGATATATATTGTTGTTCATGTTAAATGTTAGTTTAAAAAAATAAGAAGAAGAAGAATAGCTATCTTATAATTTTAACCCACATAAGTTTAATGTCCTTTCTGTATATCAAAGGCAAACAGTGCTGACCCAGATCAGATGCCACAATATGCGGTGTCTGATGCGAGTCTACACTGTATACTAACAGATTGTTCTATTGAAATAAGAGATGTGTAATAAAATATAGCCCGCCCCTTAAAATAGAAATGGACTAGTCCAATTTATACGAGCAGCTAATTTACATACTTTTATGCAAGGGAGAGAATACATTTAGATTAACATGCAATTTGCAATATTAGGTTACTTTCCTTGTTTAATACGTTTACTTCTAACTATCCATTTCATACTGCAAACTTAAATTAAAATCATACCATCATCTCTGTAGAATTTATATATACTATATTACTATATGATCCACCCAAAAAAAATAAGAGGAATTAGAATCTGAAATAAAGAATGCACAGAAAGCTCAGAGTATGCTTGAAACTATAAATATGTCTTTCTTATTAACCCAGACCAAGTATGGTCTGCAGTGTGTAAACATCCAGTCTCATTCTTACAGACCTTGACATTGTTAATGTACTAGTGAGTAATACCAAAATTTTAGTTTTTATTATGTGTGGAGCAGTTTTTAGCAAGGCTTGCAGGAATGGTCTGTGAATGTGGCACGATGCGGCGAGTTGATGGGCCATCACTTCACCATATTGTGACAAATCCCCGATTTTTCTTAGTGAAAGCCCTGATAAAAGAAGATCTCTTCTCATTACACCAGTAGGTCAGTTTCTGTTTATTTCGGTTCTGTAAAATTTTAGAAAACTGCTGCTTTTTTCTTTAATGATGGACTTTGTGGAATCTTTGTTGTGTCTGGTCGGTTGAGCTGTTGAATGAAAGATAAAATAAAATAAGTTACTTATGGCAACATAGGTCACTTATATTTGACTTTTAACATTTTACGACATATAATATTATTGTGGTGCTCGATTTTTTATGTTTTTCACATTGATTTTCGGCGATAACTTTTTTATTATTGATTTTAGTGAACTGTGTTCGCGATGAAAGTTGTAGAGAAAAATTAGCGCCAAGTTCTCCAAGCGGTTCCAACGTCATAGATGCTGCAATAACTTTGCGCATAGATGCACTCTTTGAGTATTTTAAGAGAACTTTTGGCCTTAGTTTAAAGTTGTTAGTACCTCATAGAGGCCGGGAATTCGTTCTATGGAGGTTGGGACGTAAGGTGCCCAGCTTGGTGATCTTAAAAGCATCTAAAACGAAGGAGTCGCGCTCTGTTTTTATTGTATCATTTTTACTGTGGGAAATTCCTGGGTTGAGCTAGGTAGAGTGCCTCTGTGATACAAGTACTCTTCGTCTGTGGCCACGGACCGCACGGCCTATTCCTGCGCTATACACCAAACCATGGCAGTTCCCACTGTGGGCTAAAAGTTCTATAGCATTTTTGAAAGGTTAATATATGTGGCCAAATGTTGACCTGCTAGCGAAAGGTTTCTATAAATACAATTCTCGCCTCTAGACTGAGCGTCATACCCATCTCACTACTCACCCCTGTCCACAAGTTCCCCCATACCAATTGCTCGCTGTAATAGGCTAGGCGCAGCAGCACTTACATATTTTACTGAATTATCATAGCATTGATCAAGCACTTGCACAATCATATTCATGTTTTAACTTGTTTCTCAGTGTGTGCCCAGCCATTCAATGTAGGCTAACTTCATACGTGCACATTCTGGTAAGTTCTTTGTGAACTTAGACATTTAGTAAATATGCTACCATTAGTAAGCCTGAATTAGTTAATATTATAGGATGCAAGATTGACTGTTAGGTGAATACGTGGGTAAATCTAAGCAGCAGACGGGCTCTTAGTCGTTATTTCACTCCCCATTGTTGGTCCAGCATAACCCCCGTATATAGCCCCAAAAGACCGGGAATCCTACAATCACAACATTTCCGCTTTATTATTAGATGCTCGGTAAACCCTGTATGAGACCGTGAGGGACGTAACAATAATACTGCCATAGTCTAATTTTGACCGGACTAGAGACCGATAAAGCTTGAGAAGTGTAGTTCGGTCTGCACCCCAAGAAGTATGGGAAAGCACTTTTAAATTTGAACATTTCGCTTTGAGATATCTAATATGGGGTATGAAAGTAAGTTTTTTTTTTTCAAAAATCATGCCGAGGAATTTAGATTCCTCAACAACAGGAATAGGTGATCCATATAAATGTAAAACTGGATCATCATGTTGCTTGCGCAACTGACAGAAATATTCACACTGTGTTTTAGTTTTGGAAAACTTAAAGCCATCGCTTGGCGCCCAATTTTCAATCTTATTCAAAGGGCTTGGGTTCACGAAGGGGTGAAATCGGCCCTGCCATAGAAATGCATACTAACTTAAAAAAATATTTATATGGTTTATTTCATTGAGAAAAATCGAAATTTTATCTGCCTAGTGCTTAAATTGTGTAGACTACGTGTTTCTAAAGACAAGGACCCTCTGTGAATTTTGCGCAAAAAATTACGTCATTTTCATTGAAATGTAACGCCAAAGACGTCACTAAGTTTGGATAACAAATTTATGTTAAACAAGTGTTTGTCGCACCCAAATGTGTGCCGAAATGTATTAAAAACCTTGATAAACAGTCTATCATGACGATACACCCGCCAACTCTCTGAAATGTGCATGTTTGTTTGAGGCTTTATGTCCATGTATATTTCATCAATTTTAGTCATATAACGGTAGCGGTCAACGTATCCTATACCGCTACTATACAAAGGGGTTATCCGTATCAATACTCTCATCAGAATCAGTGGAAGAGAAAAAAAAATAATTTCAACAAAACTGTACATGGGTTCAAACTCATGACCCCCCCCCCACCCCCGCCACCCAAGAGTAGTCCATAGAAGTCGGAGTATAAATCGAACTCTGCGGACTACGCTTCGAGGATTCGAAAAAAGCGGCACAAAATATTACTGATGCGATGGATAACAAAGTCGTAACACATTTTATGCAATTAAATGCAGAATGTTAATTTTACGGTAGTCTCGTCATTTTTAGACAGGAGCTTGTCATTCTGACTGATCTTAAAATACCCGCGCTTATAGTTGGGTTTCCCGGACGTGGTAAGTTATTGTAGAGTGATGCTGTAATATTTGGGCCTCGATGCGAGAAAACCTGTCTTCGGGGTTACCGACAAAGCGACGGCTCAAACCATTCTCCTCAGCTACAGAGACTAGCTAGAAAATTGGAATTTCGCCTGTAGCAAGTTTAGATATGGTACTTTCCGAGATGCGAATAACAGAGGCGCTAATCCGACTGCGCGGATGCTCAGGCTGGTCTGCACCTTTGTTGTTCGCAACAGGTATTCTCGCGTCGATACCTATTTAAGTCAGCTCAGGAGATATTTATGTTTTTTTTATCATTGGCGACCATCGCATGTGCAGGCAAGATTTAGCATTCGAACAGACTAGTCAGAACCTTCCCTGATATTGCCCGCTCAAATTGAAGACAGTGCAGAAGATTAAATAGCCCATGTGCATGTTTTGTGAAATCATTCGTTTTTGATGAACATTAAAGCTTATAACCACTATCGGCCCACCGGCGAAAGATAATTGCATGGCAAGCTGCTATTTTTGATTCTCCCCGCCCGCTATATTGAGGCAGGCATGTCAAAATATGATTATTGTAGCGTCCCTGATCTAATCACAACAATCCATACGGACGAATATCGGAGCCCCTGGTAACTATATATGTGTTTATACACGGGGGGTAACCTCTGAGATATGTGGGGAGGTAAATAATACGTAAGAATATGGTTATTTCACACGTTTATATAGTATAACCTAACAGCTTGGAATGATATATTATTATATCCAAACAATTTGCACAATTTAAGACCATGGCGGAAACACCTGTAAAGTTTCAAAGGAATCGGAGAAAAACTTTAGGAGAAGTTGCATACAGAAGAAACCTAGTAACCTTTCACTTCGGCCAGAAAAATGATTAATGTCATTTGGTGATAAAAGTCACAAAAGATAATCTGAGGATTATATCCAAACAATATGCACATCTTCAGACCATGACCTAAACACCTGTAAAATTTCAAAGGAATCGGAGTAAAACTGTAGGAGGAGTTGCATACACAAGGTACCTAAAGGGTACTTACATCTGTGCCCAGGCATGGATTTTCTTTAAACTTTGCATATTAATGACTCATTATATACAAACTATTAAAATGTAGTTATCGAATTAGATAGTTAAAAGTAAGGCTTAGGAAGCAACCCTGACGTGCTCCACCTATGAGGTGGTACCTGTCTCTAAATGCCCATGTCCTAAATCTAAAGTTTTGTTTATTTCTATGATTTGTCATCTTAATTGAATCCAAAATACCTAAGGTATTATATTGACACCACGAAACCATTTGGGTAAATTTTGATTTACGTTTTCTGAAGAAGTGATTATAAAAATAGCCATCAGAGGAGATGGCAAATCCCCCGACCAAAAAGTAATTGATATGCAGTTACAAGCAGCCAACCTAGTATATATATTTGATGTGATAATACTGAGTGTCACTGCGAACAAAAGTGGAAGGCTGACTGTAGAGACTTCATTTTTACCTTTAAATTCACAAGCTTCCTCCTATAAAGTTCATTCAAGGGAGATAACTTATAAGTCCAGAAGGGAGAACAACAATTCTTGAATGCAAGACACCCCCTTGACCTATTATACATATATACCATATATTATCAAAATATCTCAAAGGATATTAAAGTTATTGAGCGCACAAGCTTCCCCCTATAAAGTTCATTCAAGGGAGATCACTAAAAAAACATTAAAGGACAGCAACCATTCTTGCACGCAACACACCGTCTTCACCTGATATACATGCATGCCAAATATTATCAAAATATCTCAAAGGGTATTAAAGTTATAAAGTGCACATGCTTCCCCCTATAAAATTTAAATTTCACTCAAGGGAGATAGCTCAAAAGTCCATTAAAGGAGAGTAACCATTCTTGCACGCGACACACCGTCTTGACCCGATATACATGCCTACCAAATATTATCAAAATATCTCAAAGGGTATGAAAGTTATTGAGCGCACAAGCTTCCCCTTATAAAGTTCATTCAAGAGAGATAACTCAAAAGGCCAGCAAGGGAGAGCAACCATTCTTGCACGCGACACACCGTTTTGACCCGATATACATGCCTACCAAATATTATCAAAATATCTCAAAGGGTATAAAAGTTATTGAGCGCACAAGCTTCCCCTTATTAAGTTCATTCAAGAGAGATAACTCAAAAGGCCAGCAAGGGAGAGCAACCATTCTTGCACGCGACACACCGTCTTGACCCGATATACATGCCTACCAAATATTATCAAAATATCTCAAAGGGTATAAAAGTTATTGAGCGCACAAGCTTTTGTCTACGGACGGACAGACGGACGGACAGACGGACAGACGGACAGACGGACAGACGGACAGACGGACGGACGCCAGGCTGATCGCTATATCCCCCGATCCTTTTCGGGTCGGGGGATAAAAATTCAATATTTTTTTAAAAAATTAAAAAAAAACATTCAACATTCAATGCCAAAGATAGATATGTTCTAGCCTTTGTCAAGATATCTTATTATCACAAAAACATGCCATGTACGTCTTGCTGATCTGGGTCAATTTCATGAAAATCAAAAAACTGTAACTTTGTCATTTCCTACCTCTTATGGATTAAGGTCAGTTTTAGCAAAATTGATTATTTAGTTGGAAAGTGTCAATTACTCGACAGAAGGAGGTTGTTTTTAAAATCTACTTCCACTTTTCTTAAAGAAAGACATGTTTAGACAATTTCAAATGATTCAATGGCAGGAAATGCCGAAGGTCATGGCCCCTTGTCATGGCACTATCCGGCCAAGACAATGTGTATCACTTCCTCAAGTCCTGCATGATATTGTTTAAGAAACATAATATCTTAACAACAAACGTGTAAAAACAAGAAGACCAAATATTTCCTTTACATCCCAACTGAACTAGAGTAACCACATTTTGGTGCCATGGCCGGGATAAAGTGTAACATGGTCTTATCAAAGGTATCATAGAACAGTGTTTTACATGAATAAGTGAGGTCCAGAAATGAAACTGTATGCCTGGAATATACGGCCAGCTAAAGTATAAATGTTGCTATTTGATGGAAATCAGCATCAGTCTTACAAAACAGAATGAACAGAGAAGATTTAAGCATTAAATTAGCAATACCTTTGAAGCCAAGAGTTCTCTGTGACCAAAATGGTAAACTTTAACCAATAGGTTTGACAGGGGGTAATTCTTGTGAACCAGGCTTATTAATGAGGCTTACAATTATAAAACCATAGATATAAGGTTCTCCTGTATGAACTGACGTGTCACAAGGTTTCTCTTATGTATGAATTAAATTCTTAATAATGTTACATATTAAGTGTAATATTGGTTAGATGTAGTTTTAACATTAGAAACTAGATGTGGTCAGTGCAGGTGTCGACATATTGTATCATTTTGGGTAATATTTTTTATTGTGTAAGCACTTCATAAAATAAGAATCGTGGCACTGTATATCAAAGAATATTGTTTTATTTTCTTTTTCTAATCCACAATAGAGAAACCACTGAAAATATCAACTTCTACCAATACGAGGGCTGTTCAAATATGAATGCAAGTAGCTTCATAACTTTCTTCACATATATGTTACGACAAAATGGTAAACGTTTCTATAAAGGACTATATGTCACCTTTAAACTGGTACCAGACTTAAAGAAAAATACTGTATACTTATCGAGTTATAGCCCTTTGAATGAGAGTCACGTTAGTATACTAACAAACTCAATGCTTCGAACATATACCAGTTATATAGACGAGCGCATAATTCTTCGATAAACAGGTGAATTTTTTTGAAAATTTTATGAACGTTTCCCCATATTCTTTTATAATGATTCTGTGAAAAATGCGAAAATCCGACATGCTTTTGTTAAATTACAACGAATCGTTTTCACTAAAGTCTCTTTATGTTTGCAAATAAATGGTAAACAAAACACCACCTTTCAGTTTTCAGTTAAACTGATCTCTAACAAAATGCACGAAGGAACATTTAAACTAGTTTTAACTCAAAGACAATATATTGATCGCTCATACTGAGTTGTTGCGACACATTATTGATGAATAGTGGGTAATTTTTAAACACTGAAATGCAATTTTATTAAGTCAAAAATGCCTTAAGTGAAGGGGTTATAGAATCTATGGTTATTTTTTTGTCATAACATTGCGGCTTTATTCTAAATTTGAACGTAGACTTTAAGTTTGACCACTATAGACATTATTTACAATAAAATTACTCACCTGGTCTTGATGACTAAACAAATTGAGCATATTTTAATTAATGTAAACACGTCATTAAGAAGCTGAAAAAGGCTTGAAAAATGATATAAAATGTAATAACTCTGATAATAGAGGACGGAGCGTTTTGAAAACTCCCTTATGACATATTTAGCATGATTTCAGCAAAACGCAAAGAAAACGACACAGCGATGTTCATTATTACATCGCCAGTAGATAACTCAAAATGACCTTTATCATAAAATTAATGACGTCACAAACGTGCCTGTTTATTCGAGATTGAAGCAGGATTATATAAACTTTTTCATGCCAGTAACTTTTGGATTATTACTTAAACTTGCATTTAAAATTTGGTGCCATTTTGTCTAACACTTACAAAGATATGACACTTTATCCGCACATGTACCAAAACGTGCATTGCAATTAGCTTCAGAAAAACTCCAGTATACATGAATGTCCTTTATATAAGCGTCTGTAACTCGAGAAATATAGTGAGTGTTTCTTTATGTTTGGTGCCATTTTAAAGACGACAAATAGATCTTTCCAGAAAGGTATGACATTTTGTCGTAGCATATATGTGAAGAAAGTTATGAAGCTACTTGCATTCATATTTGAACAGCCCTCGTAAACGTACTAGCATGGTGATTCAAACTAAGCAAGTATTCAAGTATGTTTTACACTGAAACATAATTCTATTTTTTACATTTCGATGAATAAGGGCCATGTGTTTACATCAAGTTGAATAAATATGTTACCGGCCCTTGAATTTCATGAAATTTAGCTACATATTCTTAACATAAATGGATAGTTTATATGTTGAAATGGTATCTGACAAAGACAGCAACGTGTAAAAATTTTGATTCCAAATTTGACTGAATACAAAATATACAGTTGAAAATTGGGGTACCATGTCATAACTAGAGGACCTGAAGGTCCTGAGGCGCTAACCTGATCTCCTTAATAATTTTAAAACAGGTCAAGGTCAACTACAGCTTATAATGAATCATATTTTGTTTTACCATAATATGGCGACTGCAGCCATTTTGGTCCAGTAACCTAAACAATCTAACAGCCCAGTGATTTCTAAGAAAAATATGTTTAGTTTGGTATGTGGTGGTCCAAATGAGTTGCCTTGGATTAAAGGTCACAGGTCAGCTTGACATTTGGTACTTATATAAAACCATTGTCTCATTAGGTTAAACATTTCTCACAGGTATTATGATTTTAGCAAAAACAGTTATAGAAAAATTAACCTTTTAAGATTTTCCTGTTAATAATGCATTAGAATCAAATTTGACCTTGCCATAAAGTAGGTAAAGGTCAACCTAGATTCATCATTTGTGCAAACCTGGTAGGGACCACATCCCCAATGCTACATAGTAAGTCCCAAGGCCATTGGCGTTTTGATTCCAGAGAAGAAGATATTTAAATAGTTTTTACCATATATGAGCGTGGTGGCCATCTTAGTCATGTGACCATAACATTTTGTACCAATTTTGGCTAACCAATCATAAGGAGTCGTCATATGAAATTTGAGTTCAATTGACTTAGTGGTTTGTGAGAAAACTATGTTTAAATATGTTGATGGGACTCCAATATGAGCGACCTTGGCTGAAAGGTCAAAGGTCAACCTTGACCTTTGAAACTTATTTATAGACACTAGATTGAACATATCAAGTGAGAATAATGACTTTGGCTTCCACAGTATTCAAAAAACATCTTTCAAAAAAAAATCCCATTCAAATGCATTTGGGAGCAAATTTGACCTTGACGTTAATTAGGTCAAAGTCATCTTAGGATCATCATTTGAACAAACTGGGTAGGCCAAACATCCTCAATGCTACATATCAAGTCTCAAGGTCACTGGCCTTCTGGTTCTGGAGAAGAATATTTTTAAAAGGTTTAACCATATATGGGCATGGCAGCCATCTTTGTCATGTGACCAAAATATTTTGTAATAATTCTGGTTAACTTATCATAAGGAGTCTTCACATGAAATTTGACTTCAATTGGGCCAATGGTTTGTGAGAAAACTATGTTTTAATAAATTGATGGGACCACAATATGAGCGACCTTGGCTGAAAGGGCAAAGGACAACCTTGACCTTTGAAGCTTATATATAGCCATTGTCTCATTAGTTTTAACATATCAAGTAAGAATAATGACTGTGGCTTTAACAGTATTAAAAAAATCATCTTTTCAAAAAATTCCCATTTAAATGCATTAGGAAGCAAATTTGACCTTGACGTTAAGTAGGTCAAGGTCAACCTAGGATCATTATTTGAACAAACTTGGTAGGCCCAACACCCCCAATGCTACATACCAAGTCCCAAGGTCATCGGCCTTCTGGTTCTGGAGAAGAAGATTTTTAAAGGGTTTTTACCATACATGGGCGTGGCGGCCATCTTGGTCATGTGACCAGGACCAATTGAGCAAACTTTCGTTCCCGCGTCCTAAGGAGTCTCCATATAAAATTTGAGTTCAATTGGCCAAGTGGTTTGGGAGGAGAAGATGCTTGAAAATGTTGACGGACGACAGACGGACGCCGGAGTGACTGGTATACTATTAGCTCACCCATGAACCTTCGGCTCAGGTGAGCTAAAATGAATGCCCACCCGCTACCCTAATACATGCAAAGCCATTTATAGTATCAACGAACTTATCAATAATATAGTTATTTAATAAAACTTTACTGTGCCCGTGACATGATATGTCAATGTTTTTAGAAATGAATATAATTGGGTACCCTAAGGTATTGCAGTGACATCATACATGACGTCATAAATTAGCAATGGAATTGCATAAAAACTCAAATGCACCATAAATATAAAAGTCATACCCAAGGCAATTAATAAAAATAGTATTATCAAATTCCAAGCGTGTGCAGACTCCAATGTTAATTTCCCATACCATGGAAGAGCCCCTTTGAAGGGGGACGGAAGCATGGACGGAGGGACGGATGGAAAGCCGAATACTATGTCCCCTCGCTTTTCTTGGAAAAGGGGGGGGGCAAAATATGAATATCTTCGTGAATGGAACCAGTCTAACTGATTACCAAAATAGCTTTATCAGGATTACAAATGCAGTTGCAGGTATACATATCTCACATAACTAAAAAACTTTCCCTGTTCCTACTGCCAACATCATAGTAACTACTGCTACTGCCAGCAGTACAGCAGTAGCTACTGCTATTGAATTTAATATTGACGCGTTATTCATGGGGTAAAGTTTTCAATTCATCTACGAAGTTTTAAGGCTAGAATTAACAACTTTAAGAGAACGTCTTCGTGAATGGAAACGAGTCTTAAATGAATTCTAAAATAGCCATTTATCAGTATTACAAATGCAGTTGCATGTTTACATGTCTCAGATAACTTTAAAAATATTTCGCTGTTCCAACTGCCAACATCATAGTTACTTCTGTTCAGCAGTAGCAGCAATTCTTGGGGTAACGTTATTCATTTCATCTACGAAGTTGTAAGCATACAATTAAAAACTTAAAAATGACCATCTTCGTAAATGGAAACCAGTCTTAACTGATTTCCAAATTAGCGTTTCATCAGGATTACAAATGCAGTTGCAGGTAAACATATCTCAGATAACTTTAAAAATATGTTGCTGTTCCTAATGCCAACATCATAGTAACTACTGCTACTGCCAGCAGTACAGCATTAGCAGTAACTGCTACTGCCAGAAGTACAGCAGTAGTTGCTACTGTCAACAGTACAACAGTACTTGCTACTGTCAACAGTACAACAGTACTTGCTACTGTCAGCAGTACAGCAGTAACTGCTACTGTCAACAGTAACTGCTACTGCTGTACTGCTAACTTCACATACGTCGTGCACTTGTATACAGCACCATTTCTATTTCAAAGATCATAGGATAGAAAACAATTGACTACATACACACAAACAGTGAAACAATTCCAATGGTAATAGCCACTGATATTTTCATAAGAATAGCAGTGAAACCATACCAGTGGTAAAGTCATCCGGTATTTTCATTTACAGTTTTAAATTCCATTGCCCATCAGTGGAATAACAGTGACTTTGACAAAATTCATTGGAAAACCAATGGAAAACACTGGAAACCACTGTTTTATCACTGTTATTCCAGAGACTTTTTCTGTGGGGTAATTAAGCAGTCGATATTTGTCATAAATGGCGAGAAAAGAGGTAGACTTATCTTTGAGCCACGCATACATGTACATTTGCAAAAGATCACAAAAACAAACCACACACACCAAAACCAACAACAACAACAACTTAGAGATGGTAAAGCGTTACATCTTGAGTATCAGGTCAGTACCACTTCGGTTACACTGTGCTATTCTTTATAGAATGTCCCTCTCACTTTGACATAAAATGTAATTTATTAAATAATAATAAATCAATGAGAACATGTTACACGCTTGATGAAATACATCCTACATAAAAACTCGATATACACATAGATATTTAAACTTGTGTAAAAGGACTTTAAGTAAGGTACAGTAAAACACACATATTTCATTTGTCTAGCTAAAACATTTGGGGGAAAGTCCCAGGGGGGTACTCTGAAATTTTTATACATACGTAGGCTCGGGTTATTTTTTTTTTTTTTTTTTTTTTTGGGGGGGGGGGGGGGTTCAAAATTTTGAATTTCAATATTTTTTGGGTTGTCAGAAAAATTATTATTTTTGGGGGTATGAAAAGTTTGTGGATATTTTTTGGGGGTCACCACAAAATTGGTCTATATTTAGGGGTCATTTCTATGCATCTTAGGGTCTTTTCTTAAGGGCAAGGTACAGAATGGGGAAATTTTTTTGGGTTTCTAAAATTTCAAATATTTTTTTGGGGATGCTTGAAATTCCTTATATTAGTGAACAGTAGATGCTTGGTCCGAGCCTACGTATGGGGAGAAAACTAGTTAGAGTAACCCCCCACCCCCCTGGGGGAAGTGTCCATCTGGGTAAGAATCAATTTTTGGCCTGAGTCCTCATCTACATGCATAATTTGTGTATGCGAGAAGCGAAGGCTCTGGGGATTTGTGCAGATTCACTTGAGCCTTCGTTGCTCGTCAAGCGGCGATAGTCAATGGGAGACGTTCCAAATTTATTATGCTGGTCCCATGGGTCCATATATATAATTTTGTCACTAGGGAAGTAACTGCGCGCCTTTGTTGGGCGAAAATTGATGCTTTGTTACAAAATATGGAAGAACTGTAACGTGCATTAAGGGGTTACTTTACCCCCAATGAGGCCAAAATAATATGTTATCACGGCACACCACATATTTGGTCCAAAATGGCCATTTCTCGAATATTAAGCCTATTTTGGTAGCCATTTTTGTTGCTATAGCAACGTTAAAAGATAAATAGATACCAGAGTTTTAAACTTTGGCTTTTTAAAAAAATAAAAGAAATTAGTGAAGAACAACTTTCGTTTTTGAGCTTCAGATGAGACCAATTAAGCTCCTTAACCCTTAAAGCGCCAATCATAACTGCAGCAGACGACAAATTTTGAGAAATCTTTCCCAATTTTCAAAAAAAATAAGGTATGATATTTCATGAGAATCGTCTGCCAGCAGACGATTTTCATGAAATATCATGCCTTATTCGTTATTTTTGAAAAAAGCGCAAAATTTTAAATTGTCGTCTGCTGCAAAATATAGGTGGCGCTTTAAGGGTTAATTCACGTAACTCTCTACAAGCAGAATGCGGGCCATTGTCTTTGCGCAGGCGCGATACTAAAGAATCGACCTGTCTGCTAAGGCACATCACGACGGAAAAGACGGATTTGTGTCAATACGCGGTGTTCATTACCCAAAACACTACGTTAAAAAAGTAGCAAGCACTGGATGGCTGTAAATAATCCGTTTATGGAGACATCAAGTAACCTTTCCTAGCTTAACAATAACAATGTTTGGTATTACAGTATTTAGCGATACAATAATAATATTTTCTGCAGTAGAATATATTTTGAAACATGTCCCACATGGCCAGGTCAAAAAAAGGTTTCGGTGACGCGTGATGACGCAAATCAATAACAAGTTTGAATCGACCAATCGAGCGAATCACATGATCTGATGACGCTATTGGTAAACAAGTATGTCGCACGCACCCACAATGCTCTAATCAGATAGGTCGGTATGCGATAGTCATGCCACCTAACGGTTAGATATTGGAATGCGGGCAAATGAGACGCCATATAACGCGCGACTGAATGTGTTGTACGGTTCTGTTTTGTTTTGTTTGAGCCCGGCCGAAATAGTATTTCGTTGTTGGCTTGAGGTCACTTCAAAAAGTTCTTTTCTCGTCACATAGAAAAATCCATATTGCCTAAAATACAGGGTCTTATTTACCTAATGCGATATGACCGGGCGGGCCCCGTAGCGCAGTCGGTAAGATCGAGATTTCGATCCCGTCCCGGACCAATGTATAGTTTACTTTACTAGAGATTAATCATGAGACAATTTCTACGGCCTTTCTCGAAGGGTTGTTGTCAGTTACAAGCGAAAGTGAGGGAGCGCGGTGGCTCAGTGGTTGAGTGCTTGACTCAAGACCGAAGGGCCGTGGGTTCGAGCCTCACCGGCGTCACTTCGTTGTGGTCCTTGAGCAAGACACATTTATCCTAGCTTAGTACTGGTTCAACCCAGGAAGATCCGTCCCTATATAACTGAAAGATTGTTGATGGGACGTAAAGAATCAAAACAAACAAACAAAACAAGCGAAAGTGTGTGCACCAAGTACTGGTTAACCGCTTGGTCAAGCTTGCCCAGGTAAAAGTATGTTAACTGAGGTGCATGACCGTCTCGACATGACCATAACTGTCGACTGGGACGTAAAGCAACAAACCAAACCAAACTATGATGTCTCCCAGGTGACGATTCTTGTGGCGAGTATCGGTAATACGAACAAAAACCAAATCAGAGCAGTTACTAAAGAAATTCAAATAGAAGCGATGTCGTTGATAACATGGTGAAAACACTTGTCGAGGTCCTCCAAATGTAATATTGACCTCAATGAACACAAAGGCAATGCTTGTATGTTGTTAGAAGCTCTAGCGATAAGGCGTGTATTTTACCTAGTTGACATGATTACAAACACCAAATTTTCAAACTGCACTTGTCGGCAGCAAAATATGCAAAGTAAGGATCAAAATACGTTTCAAAGCAATTTATCATTAGCAAAGCAGTACAAATTTGCTCTTTCTACTCCCACACCTCATTTTACGTCTTTCTACTGGGTGACATTTAGACCAGATTTTGAGTAAATGCTTTGCTAGTTTTCAAAAAGTAAAAGTGCTAAACTGTAAAGGATAGAAGTGGTATTCATTTCCAAACTTTTACAATATCCTTCCTGTGCATGCGTACGAAATATACTTAAAGTTGTGACGTTTGTCACTGGAAATGTGAAACTGGTGTCTTTAAGTTTGGTTTTTGATGCTTCCCCCCACCCCTAGACCCAAGATGCCCTTACTTAATAGACTGCTTTGCCAAATGGTACATTTATTGTACATCAACTGTATAAAAAATATACTCTATCGCGATAGACCGTTTGTTTACCTTAGTGTAACGGTCTATCTCACATGTATGTTACTGAAATACCAAGCACAGTTGATGATCATAATTTATTCTCATTTAAAACGAAGTAGGATTATTATATGCATTAAGGACATAAACGACTATAATATACGGACTAGGCTGCAAGGGTGCCTATACGGCTGGTCAATGTGTATTTGTTGAATGTGCCTAGTGTCTCCAGTCATTATTTCAGCAAAATAAAACGAACGTCTCATTTAGGGAAATGGCACGCCTTATCACTAGAAATTCTTCAGGACATTAGTCGCAAACCCGACGAGATAAAAGTGTATATCATATAAGATTAATACAGAGAAATAAAATTTGTGTACCGGTGATACATTAAATGAGTTTTTGCCAAACAGTGAAGACCCAGATGAAATGACACATAATGCGACATCTCCTTAGGAACTGCACTATTGCGGATACCCAAAAAATACATTCAGAGAAATAAATATTGCAACCTCTCAATTAGACATCTCTCCAGTAATTTTCTTACTGACTGTTCCAAGGAGGTGCTTTTTTGTAGATCTTTTTTGTTATTTGTGTTTCGTGTTTGTCTTTGTCATTCTGTCTTGTCTATTCCTTGCAGCCTTAAGATCACCCGCTGGGAAAGGGCTGACCTCTTGGCTCTCTTATGTATGATGTTTTCTTGTGTTTTCCCCACTTTCCCATACGGTGTCCTGAGTTGGGTGTGGTACTTGATGGTATCGATTCCTGATTTTTGCCTTCTTCTTTACTTATAAACTCTAACGAGATGTGATTTTTTATTCATTTAGATATCTTTTAACTATATGACATGATCACATTTTCCATTCCTCTCAAATACTTATTTTTTTCTTCAGCTATCAGCTATCTCATCAGATATTTAAGTCAGCATAAGTTAAAATCTGAACTGGTATTTTGGCATAATGCAAGATGTGGCATGGTAGCGGATGGTAGGGATTTTTAGAAGCAACACTTACATCTACTACTGACCCTCTATATGTTTAACGGATCATTCCAAGTTTATTGTACCGAACCAGAAGGATGAATCCATTTGTGCACAAGGTTAACCATTTACCCCACAGAGACGCCTTTTAACGCTTTTCCAAACAGAGCTGACCATTATTAGTCAGCTCTTGAAAGAGCTGCCTGATCAGGGTCTACTCTAATTGCTTACGGAAATATTATATATTTGATACTACACAAGTAATTTCTTCGATCTATGTTATAGCAAGAAAGTATATCTATATACTTATTCATAGAGGGTGGAGCCCAGCATGAATATTCATGAAGGAAAGGCTTAAACAAAATACGTTGTACTTTCAGATATGGATGCAGCCACAGTCTTCCGTAACTTGGTGACAAATAAATTCATGCCACACCATGACTATACCAAGACGAAATTTAGCTTCAATACCTTATTCTACAAATCGCATTTATTCTTTTGCTGCTGCCCATGTGCCTTTGACCATGAGTACTTAGAGTATATAAATGAAGGTTTATCTATTGATGAAATGCTATATGAAAAGGTCATACAAAATTTAATTGATGGTAAATGTCCACACGTCGATGATAAACCACCAGCGTATGTTAGAGAGACGAGCATCTATTCGATATATAGCATTAGTGATTGGAACCGAAATATATATGAAAGACAAAATGAATAAATTAACAGGAATATTCAAATTAGAGCCGTACGAACTATCTATGATAAAGAACAGGTATCTTAGTTTAGATGTGTCCAATCCAGTTTCTCCAAAGGCCATCTATGTTTGTAGAGGTCAGTTGGTGCTATCGAGGAAAATATTAAATAGACAAAGAAGGAAAGTTAGGCTTGATGCAGTGACAATTCTGGAATATTTCATCCAAGAAAGGAACCCTATAATGTTTAAAGCTGCGTTGAATACTAAATTTTACCACAGTCAAATTGATAGAATTTTCAAAATAATTTTTGACCATAACTTGAGGTAAGTCCTTGCTAATAAGAATTCACTAAAGTCACTGCTGTTCGCAACTGAAGTCGCCTCTTTGTCGTCTTCTATTGTATTGCCATCTGGTTTGTCGTCTCCTATTTTGTAAGCCTCTGTAATAAATGGTTTCGATCAACACCAGACTGCTACGTATGAAGCAGTTTAATCTAAGTGTATAGTGTTTGAAACAACAACAAAAACATAAAAAATGTGTATGACCAGGAAATGCCATAATCACAGTCTACAGTCCAACCCCAAAGTTCCGCGAGGAAGAGACACAGAACATAGAAAACATTTGAGCCTCGACATGTTATTTTCAACAATGTGGCAGTTTGAGAAGTGTAGACTCAGACGAGCCTGTGCAGCATCCTGTTAAGCTTAGAAGCTCCAAATTATGTTCAGTCTGTAGCTTAACAGTCGTAGAATATTCAAGCGACTAGCAAAGGTTCTGCACAGACTGCGCGAATGCCCAGGCTGGTCTGAGCCTTTGCTGGTCGCACATACCACATTGTTGGAAATCTCATGTTGCGGCTCGATTTATAAATGTTATTATGTTCGAAACATGACTGCTAAAAACGTGCAGAACCTTAAATACACTCGTTCTTGACCACTATATTTTTACGACAAAAACAATCAAATATTGTTTTTCAATTTCACATACGGCTCTGATTCGACGATACCTTTGTTTATTCTGTAAGTTCGCAATTTGTTGTCGTTCCCTTTTTCGTTTTTTGAACAAATATTATGCCACTTGACTTTGTCCATTTCAATCAGATTTACTCCCATTGTTTGTGGGCTTTTGTGTTTGTTTCTTGTTTTGCAATGCAGTACTTCGTATAAGTTTTTTATTTTTATTTTTTGCATTCATATTGACGAGAGAAAGATATGTTTGCTTTACTTTAAATGTTGTCTTGCCGTCGTGGTGGCTGTTAGTGTTCTGTCTCTTCCTCATGCAGCCGTGGGTTGGTCTGTTGTCTGTGATACCGACATTTCCAAGTCATAATCAGTGTACTTTTTTATTTACGCTTTTTGATAACACTTTCTGTTAAACCTGAGTCATGCACAAATTTCATAAAATGATTCTCCAAGCACTTGCCACGAAATTTTGACCATCCGATGTTTTTTTAAAAGCTAACAAATTAAGCGAGACCTTTCAAATCTCTGTTTGATGAAGCAGTCGGCCAAGTCCATGTTTTCTCGACCAAGTCCATGTCATCTCGGGTAGCTGCATTTGATGCATTTTCCCACCCAGAAAATATTGCAGTCAGTATAGTCAGTCAAACCCCAGATACCAGTGCAAGAGAAGCTGAACATGTGATTTATACAATTTCGTATATACTACTGACATTTATGATTAGCATGTTTAAAGCAGACAGCGCTCGGCTGACTGACTTTGCAAACTCTGACGTAGCAAACTTCGTGAAGCCATAACTGTCATTTCCACATTCCACAAGTTAACTAGTAACTGGCCGAAAGTATGACTTTCATATTCATGGGAGTAAGTTTTAATTGTTTGTTTGTTTATTTATTTATTTATTTATTTATTTATACAATATTTACAGAGGTGTACACTTTTAGCTGAAAAAGCAGAAGAAGAGACATAGACAATGGCCTAGCCAGAACCTTAAAAAGCTACACATATCAAAGGGAGACTACTGGAGCAAGCAGTGATTCTCTTCAATTGCGTCCCTTTTCATGATGGGAACTTCTCTTAAAGGACAGAATTTGCTCCCAGAGGGAGCGAATTCTTTCCTTTAAGAGAAGTTCCTTATGGCATGGAAATTCCTTTTGCCACATTAGGTGACCTCCCTTGAATGTTACTATTTTTATTACGCACGTGCGGAACTGCGTAATGGGAGCTACGCCCATGATAGAACACTAACAGCCACACGACAGCAAGATAACAGTTATAGTAAAGCAACAATCACACTGTTTGGTTTGTCTATAGCTTTTTTGCAAAGAAACAACTTCAGAGGCGATAATTGTAATGTCATCAACATGTAACAATATTCAGTGTTAACAACCAATAAAGTACTTAGAGTGCACTTATAGGACCACGCGTGCTTGTTATGTTATATACAGTATGTGTCTTAAACGTTGTACTAGTAAGAGGGGTATGATACATTATTAATATTTACATTTTCAGTGACCAGTTTCAAGACATGAGAGATGATTTGTCAGAATACCACATGTACCTTTTAGGAAAAGGAAATTGTTTTCTACCAACATATTGTGCTGAACTAGCTATTGTATATAACAAGGCAAAAGTTTTACAGGAAATACTGCAGCGCTTTTGGCCCGGAAATCCAATGAGTGGGGACGTGAAACACAGCCTAGTCAACACTTGCTCTTGTTTAAATAGGACCCAGTGCGCAGATATATTGTCACAGTATCGTTTCCCTCGGCCAAAACCCCTTTCAGAATCAAGTCAATTGAGTGAATTGTTTCGACTACTGGGGAGTTACTATGATCATTTCAAGAGTGAAATAGTTGACAAAATTACAAAGATCCCAAACCTTAGTAAATTAATCAACAATGGTGATAGAGTAACTCGACCAGGTTGTATAACAGGACCTTGTCGTCAACCATCATTGCATCATTATATTAAGGAAAACATGGATCAGCTTGACTTTCGTGTAGTGAAAGCTATTTTTGATCTCGGTGCAGATGTTGACAAAAGAATTTCAACATGCTATACACCATTAACTCTCCTACTGTCTTTCATGAGTAAAAATAAAGACCTTCTAGGCTTCCGTAAAACATTAGAAGTAATATTAAACGAGAACCCGAACCCAAGATCCAACAAAGACGCCGTGAAAATAGTTATCTATATTCAGCAATGACCACCATGTTCCAATAGATATAAGTATTTGGAGATGAAAATACTGGAAAATGGAGAAGCAAGGACGAGAACTATTGAAACACGGTAGTTAACCTGACACAAACCTGTTTGCTAATTAAATTGTTAACTTTTTTCTATATCTACAATTATTTTTGTTCTTTTTTTTTTCTTTTTTTCTTTTTTTTTTTTCATTCACGCTCACCATTTGTAAAAGCAAACCTGATACCATTAACTAATAGGTAAAGAATTATGATAGCAGAACTGACAAAGTCCCCACACCAGCGTAAGCTAAACAAGTGAGGTAGATACACTGTGTATACCCTATATATTGAAACATGCTAGCCATTGGCTGAAAATAGTTATCTATATTCAGCAATGACCACCATGTTCCAATATATATCTACTTAAATAGATATAAGTATTTGGAGATGAAAATACTGGAAAATAATCAAAACCAGCAACAGAATGTAGGAAACTTAAATCACTATTCTGCTGAAATACTGCATATCTCTCAATACTTATTTAATTTCCCTAAATCTATTTCCTCTAAAACGAAGGACAACGAAGACTCCTGCGTGCAGAAAACAAGTTTCCTCCCACAAGGGGAAGGCCCATGATGTGCGCTTGTTGAGACATAACGATACATCACCTATTAACCACTAATCACTAATTTCCACTGGGAAATGTCTGTATCCAAATGGTGAAATAGGCGGACAAGGACAGATCATGGGCATATGGGTGTGCAAGCTATTGTTTTTTTCCGGACACATGTTTCAAAAAGCATATAATCAGGCATGTTTTGAGGGCCATGATTACTTAGACCATATTCTACGTACTAATTCCAGATACCACGATTGATGCATGATAAGCGGTATAAACAGACAAGAGAAACTTACACTAGAACTCCTGAAAGTAAATGCTATATCAAAAGATCTTTTTTTATTATTATTATTAGTATCATTACTATTTTATTGTGTGAATTAGATGTCGCCGAGACATAAGGTCTATTTTCCCTCTCTATTAAAGGGTCAAACAGCCCTCACACAGTGTCTATTTAAAAATTTCTAATTCCCAGCACAGTTCATTTGTTTAGACCTCTATGTTGCAGGTCACTTAAATATGTCAAAAGAATCTGCCAGATACACATAAAAATACCCTGCAAAAACAAATTGAATTATTTAATTTGACAGGGAACATATATTTCTTGAAAAGTGAAAAGTAATCTAGACATCTCAAAACATACATCACGCAACCATCAAGTAATGTAAAAGTCATCTATTAGCCTCGGGGGGGGGGGGGGGGGGGGGGGGGTACCCCCTGCTGCCCCGGCATTTCGTGGGGGGGTACCCCCTGCTGCCCTGGCATTTCGTGTTGATTACCAGCAGACGATTCACAAGAAATATAAAATTAATTACACCCATGACATAGAGGAGATGAATGCAGTTGTTAAAATGTACCTATTCACGACTTTAAATATTTCATGTGAACTATTCACTGACAATTACATGAAATATCAAGAAAATTGAGGACGCCTTGAAAGTTTTCACCTATGGCAGATTTTATTGCCGAATACAGTTAAACATTTTATGTGAATCTTCCGCAGACAACTCACATGTAATATAAAACATCTTAGTCAAAAAACACACTGTAACGCACTGCTTGTGATATACGGTCCAGATTCTCAATTTTCATGAGTTGTATGTTTGTTTAGGAAATAACATATGTTTGTTTAGGAAATAGTCTGGCTTTCAGGCCCTGAGTTTAAGGTAAACTACTCCTACTGAACCAAAATGTTCTCTGATATAAACTCTCTTCAGAGACTCCAGTTAAAAGTGTGTTTTTTAAGTTGCAGATTTTTTTTTTTTTTTTTTAAATTATCAGTTAGACGGGGGCTAGTCTATTTAGGAAATAACAAACTTTAATAAAAGAAACGATTATGATAATTGCTTCTGACAAACCGAATAGAATGTTGTTGTTGTTTTTTTAAATGAAATTCCTTTTATAGGGAAACGTAGTTCACATACAAACTAGGTGCAATTAGGAAAATCGGTTTAGGAATAACAGCTTTACGGCTCATTAGCACATTTCATATCTCTATGGGCTGAAAGCATGTACGTCTCTTTCCTTTTGAACTTAAGGGTATAAGAACACGTAACCCTTAAAGTAAGTTCAGTATGCCTATCTGTGTAAGTCTTAACCCTGAAACACAACCACAAGTGTCTCTGTTCAATATTCAAATCAAGCCATTTAAAGTCTCCTGTAAATGTTACTCAACACCATTTAAGTGAACAAAGTGCCTCAGATGAGATGGTAGCTTCACATTAGCGCATTCAACCTTCGAGTAAATGAATGTGGATTTAGTATATATGCACCCGAAAATTCCTGACCCCTTCTGCAAGAAAGACAACAAGCATGACAAATGGCGAGTTGCATGGGAATCATAATATAACCAAATGCGGTCAACATATCGAATCTCGAGACATGCTGTGTCCAGGCTGAAATATCGGACCAATAGAGTCTCCGTGCTATATCCCTACATCTGAGTACAGGTGTATGTTAACCAACTTCGATGTGTAAGGGGGAGGGGGTGGTGGGGGAGGGCTGCTGATAAATCATGGTGTATCTACTAAGAAACCGTGTGGCGACAACATTGAATCACACCTCTATGCTGTTGTAGGTACTACTTCCTTATGAAGCGAAAAGGAGATCAAGGCTGGACCATAATTAAAGAGATTAACATCAGGAAAAACCAAAGTACAGTTAATCTTTGAATAATAAAATTAGCAACTGCATGTATCCAGCAGAAAGGTGGAAATGAAAATAAGACAACTCAGTAATAGTCGGAAAGGGGTGAAATGTTTATTAAAGATGTTCCGTAGGAATATGTCGTGGCATTACAGTCGGTAAAAAGGGATCCCTCATTAGAATCAAACGTGTCCCTAGTCCAGGACCACCAGAAATAAGGGTGAGGCTGGTACCAAGCCCTCCGAAAGTTTACTTAACCGACTGTTCCAAGGTGGCACCTCCCTTGTGGATCCTTTCCGTCATCAGTGTGACGTGTTTGTCTATTAGATTGTCGTTCCTTTTAGCCTTGCAGTCGGCCGACATCCGGCTCTCCTGTATGTGATGTTTTCTACTATGTTTTTGTTTTCTTTTTCTCCCAGCCGGTCCTAATATTATTAAGATAAATATAAAAGCCTTTGAAAAAACAAAGTCAATTATTTCAGATTGACATCAGTAAAAGAATTTCAAGGGTGTGTTCCTAATACCTAATTCGTTTGTCAGTACTGGAGCTTGAAGTTTTTGATAGCATTCAAGGCATTTCAAAACATAGGTCTAGTCACATAGTCTAGAGATAGGCTAGAAGAAAAGGGCAAAAGTTAGCATATTCTAGCCGAAAAGGCTCTAGAGAGACGTCGATGATACGCAAGCTCCTTATAGCATTGGTTGCTTGCTTGCATTTGCGGCACATACCAAGATGCCCCTTTCGGGGTCCGAATGCTGTCGATGACAAAATTTCAAAGTCTCCTTGTATCCCTCCATTATGATATATAATGGCTAATGGATATACCCTAAAATATTGCAACGCTATATTAAAATGAAATACAAACAAATATAAAAGAATAACCGGTAAAAAGCTAGCGTCCTTTTGTGGGACGAAGGCAAACAGAACTGACACGTGTCGGATGGTTCAGAATGCGGTGTCTGATCCAGGTCACCACATTTTTGTTACAAAATTTGAAGCAAAAAATGGGAAATTCCACTCAGCATAAATGTGTTACAGGCATATTATTTGCAATATTCCAATTCCGATTATATCAAACTCTATTTGACATTTTCATCTAGAAATAATTAAGATCCACTGCAAAAGCAAGATAATATAACTGTGTAGCCATATATCCGTACACTGCAAAAGAACAGGTATCATCAAAATCAAAACACCCACAACCCGCTGTTTTAATTTTAAGCTAGTCTGCACCAAATCGACATCATACACAAGGACATCCCGGTCACTGTCTACTTGGTTTTATATGACAGACCACACAGTCGCAGCACAGACCCATAGAGAACAGCCAATGGGAGTAATACCTCCCACAGCAGAGCAGCTGCAAAACAGAAGCTAAGACAAAAATTAAGTGGGTTTATGACACTGTTTTGACAGTATCAGAAGTAAGATGAACTGCTTCCTCTTTTTACAAGTGAGATTTTTACGAAGTAAGACAAAAAAAAAACGCATGTGGGTTACCTTGATTTATGGAAGTTGATTGACAGTAACTGATTAGTGAAATTTAAACGTATATCCGCATAACATAACATGACGATCACCTGCAGAAGATTCACAGGAAATATAAACCCCAAACTTTCCAACAACATAGAAGAGATGAACAAAAACTTTGCTATCTGTAGCAGATGTGAATAGAGAGTTGTGAAGACCCATACCAAAATTAATATTTTATGTGAATCATCCGCTGACAAGCACAATGTTATGCAATGCTTAAGGACTTCATTTTTTCCAACTATAGCAGATTATTATTTTTTTTGTCAAATTCGTCATGTTAAATATTTCATGTGAATCATCCATCAACGACTCAGCAGAAATTTTAAGCACCAAAATTCAACACTGTTAATTATGTCAACATATAATGCCAGACTCTCACATTTCAAGCTATGTGTTTGTTTTAAATTACACTGACCTGAATCTGACAGAGTTATGTTTATATAGCGGAACCGGTTTGTTGACTTCGAAACTGAATGGAATTCTCTATGTCTGCTATTGTGAGAAAACATACTGTATCCTGATCAAAATAAGAAACGTAAACCGCATATAAATTTTGCTAAATTTGGTGCTATTCCATACCATCAAGAAGCTATATAGCAAAACAAT
Organism: Loripinus fragilis; assembly: GCA_964019695.1. Classification (NCBI taxonomy): domain Eukaryota; kingdom Metazoa; phylum Mollusca; class Bivalvia; order Lucinida; family Lucinidae; genus Loripinus; species Loripinus fragilis. The sequence goes on from OZ026520.1 coordinate 50,595,969, forward strand.
ATAGAAAACCCCAAAGAAAGCAGCTTTGCGGCTCATAAACACTAATCTTAGTGATTGTGGGCTGAAGACTAATTAAGCTGTAATGTTGTCCTCATTTTCCTTTATTTTTCTTTTTTAATTTGTCACAATTTATATGCAAGTTACATCTTTTAAATTTATGAACTTAGAGGCATTATTGTGACCTTTTTACAATATTTATCACTGTGTAAAACAACATAAAATGCATGGCAATTCCTCAATACTTCAACATAAAACACAACTGCCAGTGCTCCAGGTCGTGTATTCAAATCAAACCCTTTAAATTTTCCCTTTAACGTTTTTCCCCTCCATATTCAAGTGAACAAAGTCTCTCAGATGAGATAGTCTAATGTTTGAACTGTCAACAAACGTGAATTTATATTATATGCCATAGATTCTTTCTCCAGCAAAACCTTCAATGCATCCACCTTAGTGTTTAATATATGTACAACCAGAAATCCCTACCGCAAAGCATAACCTCTTCTACAATAAGAATAACGAATTAAAAAACGGTTTCATAAACATCTGAGCGTGACTCATGGCTTGTTGAACAGGAATCATGGGCTTGTTTATGTCATTCGTTCCTATATGTATAATATTCAAATATGGATGTGTCCACTCAAAAACTCACTCGAGAAATATTGCATTCTAACTCCCCCAATGGAAATAATGGTAGTATCTTTATAAGATCCTACCAAAATCGAATCATTGAGTCCCCAAGGAACATAACTGGGCTTAGTGTGTCACACCTGTATATGTGCCCTAAAGCTATATTGTCCAGAAATCTTGCTGCTAACAACTCGCGCTGTAAACCTTTTTTGTCAGCAGGATGGGTATTGTAAAAAAAATGGGATGGCCACTGAAGATAGGTTATAAATGTTCCATTGTCCTTAACTTATATATTCGAGTTCATAATGCAGCCTGGACTCCTTCTTTTTTGACTCTTCCAAACAAGCATACTGTGAGATAACACAACCTGTTTTAGAAAATGGCTATATCTGAGACTCGTCACTGAAAAACATACACGCTTGTGTTTGTTTTGAAATTAGCATATCCCGTTTCTATTATCGAATATGTTTATTTTATGTATTTCTTTTAGTGTGGTATTCTTTTTTGCTGAGGAAAAGCTCGAAGGAACACTTAGACAATTACATATACCTGTTCACGTATGCCTTCATACAAATCGAAAAGTTAAACTATCCACAGAGCGTTTATGTACCTAATGGATTCCTAAATTTGCACCGATACAACAAACATGAGACGACCTACTACACATATTAAGAATTCAACGCTGATAAATTTGTTCTTTTTTCAGCTGAAGATCCGTTTCGTCGGCATTAGGCCGGCAAACAGCGCAGACCCAGATGAAATGCCGCATTATAAGGCCTACTGCTCGAAAAAGCATTTAAATGTGTAACTTATTATTATTATTATTAATATTATTATTATTGTATTATTTTGACCGCGCAACAAAGAAGGTGGTAAACAAAACATGGACAAACATTTTCCAAGGTGAATCCTTCCTAACGTGCACACTCTAAAGCGTTGCTAATGATCAGCTGCACAAATACAAATTACTTTCAGAACAAAGACAACTGGATTTATCTAACAGCTTGTAATTGCTAAAACAACCAACTGAGCATAAATCTCTACACCTTTACCAAACTCTTCTCACAGCTGATAACATTCACGGAAATCTCAAGAAATACGATCCAGCTCTATATCACTGAGCTTACTGTAAACATGACAGCAACCCTCAGCTGAAAGAAATCATGCATTGCTTATAAAATAAATATGAGTCGCTTTTATAGTGAATATCTGCAGAGAGAAAAGTCAGTTTTCAAGAATATATTTCATTTTAATGAGAAAAACCCAAGCAACCACCTCAAATATGTCAGAGTTCTTGTTCCCAACAAGTGATTTTATTGCTGATAAGAAATTTTCTCACCACGAAGGTTCGCAGTGGATGAAAACTACACTGATAATAAATGCTTGTAGATAAATTCCTTGTCTTGAAATAAGGCCATCAGGTACAGAGCAGTGAGAGCACACAGGTCAAGGGATCAATGATTTATTACATTTTTGCAAACCATGGCATCAGTTGTCTGTGCTGCACATAATTCTAATAAACTTTGACCTGTTAAATACTATAATCAAAGAAATAAGCAGTATGGAGCCCGATCAGACTGCTCCAGGTTAGGGTTCATATTGTCATAATAAAGATTACCAGAGTACATAATCAGACGAGAAGCAGACTGTTTTTGTTGAGAACGGCAGGAAAAGGACTTACATTGCGGTTTGAGCATACAGTAGCAATCGAGGTAGCAATAAAAAGCTAGTTAGTGCAGATAATTTGCAGCAACTCAGGGACACATTTGTGCCCATATGTATACAAAATGGGCCATTGCAAACAGTGCAGTCCGGAGGTCACACATGGCAGAAAGCCTTTTCTGATCACATTCCACATTATTTGACCTAAGAAAACCAGGTAATTGGAATAAATAATTAATGGCACCCCCTATAAATGTACACCCCCACACGACAAAAATTGAACATTCCATTGCGTATAAATGGCAAAATTCGTTGAAGTATTGGACCCACAATGTGTAAAGTGGTATAAATATTTTCTGCAAAATACTCGAATTTAATGAAGTTGGAAAAAACCCTGAAGGGTTCAGGTTATCTGAAGAAAAGCCAGCTACCAAGTAGCCAAACGTAGATTAAACAGTTAGTTTTCCATAGAAACATGTAAATACATCATTAAAGGTATATGCAGACCTAATCTCGATTATTTAATATCACTTTTTTTTTTAAAGCGGTTCTCATTTATATTTGAACAGAATAAGAGTAAATAATACAATATCATTTATCAAAATTCGAATATGCCACATTCCCAATACAATTACTGTAAAACATGCCTATTATTATGTGTCCTTTAAACATATCATATGCCAATTCTGACATCAGAACAGAAACTATGAAATGGCTCTAGACGGAAAATGTGACTGCTCCATGCGAACAACCAATGTTACCGTACTGACAAGCCTGAGTGTACACCAAGCATTTCGGTCAGCACTTACGTTCTGTAAAGAATAAAATCTGGAAAGAATCTTATAGCTGGGCATTGTAGCTGTGCAGACGGATAGCAGTTGTGTATTAATATTAATACTTTTGCATCGCAGCCCATTTGAATTAGTCCTTTTGCAACCCAGCTAGACATATAAAAAAGACTTAACATGACACCCCAAGAAAATAGACTATTTAAAAAATTAGTGGTCAAAGAGTGTAGAAATCTTATTTTACTTTTAAGGTTCTCAAACACTTTTCTGAACTGACTTTTCTTTCCTTTTTTGTTTCTACGTCAGACAAATCTGAAGCTTTAAGAAGCAATACATATACACAAAAGTACCCTTTCTCACGGAATGACTCCGCCAATGACTTACCAAACAGATGTTGTTGTTGTTGTTTTTTTTGTTTGTTTTTTTTTTTTTTCAACGCATGCATTATGGTCCGAATGTGCCTGAACTCACAACTCTGTACACATGCCCGTCCAGGTCTTTCTGTGCACATCAGTGTGTGTTGCAACAGTTCAATTTAGCGAGGTCTCTGTATTTGTACTGAACCACTGGCCATAGACCAAGTAATTCCCACCGAAACTTCAACCGCACTCATTTATTATTTCAAGAACTCTGGTTGAAAAACCTCTGACTACAACACACTTAAACACATATAGCCCTTTATGACACCTTTATTACTGTGACACCACGATGGCTTGCGTGACAGATTTTGTTTTATTTCTTCTTCTTTTTTTCTCTCTTCAACGCATGCATTATGTTTCGAATATGCCTGAACTCACAACTTTGTACACATGCCCGTCCAGGTCTTTCTGTGCAAATCAGCGTGTGTTGCAACAGTTCAATTTAGCGAGGTCTCTGTATTTGTATTGAACCACTGGCCATAGACCAAGTAATTCCCAGAGATACACTCATGCCGAAACTTCAACCACTCTCATTTATTCTTTAAAAAACTTTGGTTGAAAAACCTCTGATTACAACACACTAAACGCATAGCCATTTATAACACCTTTTTTTTTCTTACTGTGTCACACCGCGATGGCCTGCATAACAGATTTTGTTTTTCTCCTTTCCTTCTTTCTTTTCCATCGCATGCATGATGGACCCAATATGCCTGAACTCACAACTTTGTACACATGCCCGTCCAGGTCTTTCTGTGCAAATCAGCGTGTGTTGCAACAGTTCAATTTAGCGAGGTCTCTGTATTTGTATTGAACCACTGGCCATAGACCAAGTAATTCCCAGAGATACACTCATGCCGAAACTTCAACCGCACTCTTTTTATTTACATAAAAATAATTCAAAACTTTGGTTGAAAAACTCCTGACTACAACACACTAAACGCAAGGCCATTTTGTAAAAACAAATTAAATCATGGATTGGTCTCAAGCAATAATAAAAATAAAACTTACAGATGGTCCCACAAACACTCCTCTGAAATTACTCACATATTTCCTTTTACTTGCTTGTCACATTTTGACCCTTTCCGTTACCACAGCTCCCTAAATTTCTACACAACCACGAAAAGATAACGTGCATACTAAGCACATTGCCACTTGTTCACAAACAAAGTTTCATTATCCTAATTTGATCCGGTTTCAAACGGACAGACAGACAGATGGACGAAGAGACATACAGCAAACATATAGTCTGGTATGGGAATATCATATAATAATTGTCTCAGTCGCTCAACATAAACTTCAAAATTTGAGGACATTTGACGCTTAAAACATCTACAGCACAGCATTTTAATTGCTCTACATCGATGACAAAACTATTTGTCTGTATGATTGTTAGTATTTTAACTCAGAAACAAAACCATAAATTAATTCAGCTTCTGATAATGTGGACAAGTATGTATCCAAAATTTGAAAAACAGAACCCAATGTATTCAATCCAGCGTAAGCTAAACAAGTGAGGTAGATACACTGTGTATACCCTATATATTGAAACATGCTAGCCATTGGCTGAAAATAGCATTGCAGTTGGACCTTTGTCTGAATACTACAATAAGATACGGGGTAAAATCTGACTTTACCGGAGATTACATTATGGATGCAACAGAACGGTCTATATTAGGGTTAGATGACGTAAGCAATATTCCATTGAACTTTGTTGCACCGCTTCTGATAGAGTGTGGGTTTCTGTGTACAAGACAGACTCTTCAACGCGCGATGGAACTGTCTCTTCCCGCTGCAGAACATTTATATCTACAAGAGTACTTAGTAAGGTTAGAAACGCCCAAACCTCTAAAGCTGTGTTGTCGCGATTTTCTACGTAGACACTACAAAGGCAGAAGAATTCACACTTTTGTTGAAAGGAACAATATACCAGACTCAATCAAACGATTTATTCTCTTAGAAAACTTGCTGACAACGTAAATAATAAATAAGCACCACCGCAAAAAAACCCTGTCTTCGGGGGCGCATTGCAAATCGTACATTGTAATAAATAAAGGATACTTTTCCTAGGCTTTCTTGTTTAAACCACGAGGTGGGCGCAGCCCACCAAGTGGTTTAAACAGAAAGCCGAGGAAGAATCCTTTATTTAGCTTGTAGTATGGCGCAGGCGCAAATAAACACGTGTTACTGACACCTGACGAAATTTACATTCGCTCCTCCCTGCATCTGGCCTAAGCTGTCAATTATATTACATTTACTTTAGGGTTAATTTGTCGCTATTTTGGAAGTTCACGCCTACATCGCTGTTTAACTAAAATTGGAAGTTAGAGTATGGTTTTAAGCTCCTCCTTCGTCGTTATTCTAGGGTGTCTGATTTAAACATCAGCAAAGATCAAAGAAAAAAACATCGGCCATACTACAATTGCAATTATTGATGGTATCTTCTCCGCACTTTGAGATATATTTGGCACTATTTTCACGTGATTACTGTCTTGTACAGGACTTAGTGATTTTTCGTTCTTTCTTCTATTGAATCATGAAATGCAATCACAATACAGTGCATCTTTGATCTGAAACCTGTTTCGCAGTCAAACAAGAAACGTGTATATTAAATTGTCAGAAACGAAGCGAACAAGTAAATGTATGATTTTTACGACTACACATTTCGTTTTTCAAAAATCTTTTAGGTAGCTTCCATTCCATTAATTATTAGAAGAATTAATTTATACATATGCTATATAAGTACCAAAATTCATGTACGGCCCATATATTTTTAATGGCGTGGCGTATCCAGAAAGTTTTGCCTGAGGGGGTCCAACTCTGACGTATTTTTTTTGTTTTTTTGTTTTTTTGTTGTTGTTGTTTTTTTTGTTGAGGAGAAAGAGGCTCCAAATAGCACTTAACGGGCCAACATCGGCACGCCAGCGAAACGCCATTTAATTGCATTTCGCTGGTGGGCCGATGATGGCCCAACATTGAATGCTGGCTTGGTAGCGTTGTGATTTTTTCAGGGGATTCGGACCAGTATTGCTAAGAAACCGTGTATATTTGTGATTTTTAGAAGGGTCCGGACCCCCTGCCCCCACCCCCTCTGGATCCGCCACTATGCGCAATGTAAATCTTCGGTGTGCATTGACAGCTGAATAGTCGGAGGCTACAGCCATAAAGCAGTTTAATTGGTCAGAGCCTTTCCCCATGCTCAGAGCTGAAAAACATTTGAAAACATTCCCGGCATCAAAACTTGGCGGTTTTAAAAGGCTGACGTATTGGCGTAGTTTAATTTTGGCAGTTTCTCAATTTAATATCCTTTAAAATTATTCAGAATTTCGCGGTTTCGTATTTATGCAATTTTTGTTTATATCGCAAATAGCGACATATAAAAATTCCCGCTAATTGTAAGTGTTTTACAGCATGTAAGCAGCGAAGACCCTGGCGAGACAACGTATTTGCGCAGGCTCGTCTGAGACTTTTTTGCTCGCCTATGTGCCAAGTTATCCAAATCTCAGGAGCTGGAGAAGCTAAAACAGTAATACCTGTCTCAAGCAGTCACTCAAAAGACGACCAATGTTGGGTTTCAAGACCAATTGCATGTATCGCGTAATCCAGGTCTAAAGTATTGCCGAAAACTCCCTTTGGGCATTCTGCAATACTTTCGACCTGCATTAAGCTATCATCTGTCTAAGTCCTTTGTTTTGACTATTTAGTGGGGCCGCTTAAGACACGTTTTACTGTACACTAAAGTGGCATGGTCCAATGCAAAAGGAATATCCAAACTTTCTCATCAAAACGAATAAAATGGAATTGGTTAACGACAGTACGGTTGTTCGGTAGTACAAATGTATGTTGAAATGATTTTTAAGTTACCCCGTCTTTAGGCTTACCATAGATCTAGATAAAGGTCATCTGCTCTTTTGCATAGGAGTCAAACTACATGTATCTGCATTGTTATTTGAACATTCTAATGGGTGACCTTTCAAAACATGGTTCTAAAAATCCAAATCATATTGTAAGAAACTAAAATGAAGCCTATATATGTTGGATAAAAAGGCTTGCTCAATTACACAACTATGCTAATAGACCCCCTCCCCCAGGGGGAATTTTGTACACTATGATTTCCTAAAACTACGTTATATGAGAAGCAAAAAGACATATGTTGGCCATCTGGCAGTGGGGGCGTTACCGTGTAACAGCCGTGTTAACTACGTTACCCTAAAACATCTCCAAATCCTATTGTTCAAATATAAAGCTATACATAATTTTTATTTATCCACATGCTGATTGTCTTAAAAACACTTAATTAAATGCAGCAAATAGCCAGTATGCGTTGAAGCAACATATGCATATTATATTGCAGTTATATACGTTACTTTATTTCAAATAAATTACTATTTTGCCCTGTGCAATCACTAGACTATGTGCTGCCAAAATACCTCCTAGGAAGAGTTTTGTACACTATGATTTTCCAAAAACCACATTATATAAGCCAAACTAATGCATGTTAGCTCTTTATGGGTTTGGATGTTACCCTGCAATTGCAGAGTTTACTATGTTACACTAAAATAATAGGAACTCCTTTAGCGTAAATATCAAAATTATTCCTTATTCTTACAAATCAATATTATCTTGTAATTGAAAGGAAATGACTAGCAGTATAATTCTAACACATTTTGGTACCCTTTATTAACGTTACATACGTTACTTTCTATTTTAATACATCAATTTAATGCAAAAATAGCATTATATGAGTTTAAACTCCTAATGGGCGTAAAGTACTGCCATTTAAGGGCTCAATAATGAGAGAAATAATGAAAAGTGTCTTTTTTAACATAAAATATAAGTGAAATTAAACTCTGATAAAAGCACAGGTGATGTAAAGGAAGAAACTTGAACTCAACTTACATAAAATGCTATTTAAATTAAGAGTTTTTTATTATCGAATATGTATACATCGCTCATAGAAACTACTTATTTTAATAATCAAATCATGTTTCTTAAATGCTTGAAAAATATCATTGATCTTTGACACTTTTATGTGTTAACTTAATTTAATACATGCAATGATATATACAAGACATTTTTCCATACTGTCTACAGTTCAGTTTAGACGAAACAGGATTTTAAACATGTAGTAGCTTAGTAAGATCTATTACCAAAAGTGTGAGCCAACCAAATACATATACAGTTTATCAGCTTTTGATTACAACAACTATTATAATGAAAACAACTAAGGAGGAAAGCTAGCTCGCAATTTGTAAAGTCATTTCAGGCATGGTTAACATTGAGAAATGAAAAATTTATATAGGCGTTATCCCTGGGCCGTTCAATGAAAACTGAAGTTCTTTTTAATCAATTAAACAATTTCTATCCCAAATATAGTACCCAACATGCCTGTCCCTATGGTTATAATACCTACGATAGTAATCAGCAGGTCTAGTTTGGCAAACATGCATAACAAGAGTTTTTAAAGAGATTATCACACTTATCATCTGTTTTGCCTGTTTCTATAATTTTGTGAAGCATTTAAACAGCTACAGTAGCTAGGGCAGCATTTGTTCAATTTAGTCATATATTTAAAAGAGATAAGTGATCCCTTGCATTATTAGTATTGTATTATAGACATGACTAAATGAAAGGACTTCAACAGTTCATTGGGATTTTTTTTTTTTTTGAATTATTTCTGTCAATAAGACTTACAGTCAAGTCAGAGAAACACTTGACATAAAGTGCAACCCGTGTGCACTACGCCAGAGAGAGGTGTGCACATGACTTTGAAATTCATCTGCGACCCATGTGCACTAGACTTTGAGACCCAAGTGCACTAGACATTCTGACCAATAGGTAACTGAGAACTCCTTGTGTACAATGAAGTTCAATACCTGTATTAAGCATATAATACAAGTTACATGTACCATAGCAAACAGTTTGGACCAAGATCATGTGTGGCAAGGTGTCAGGCCTGACCTGGATCCTAATTGACACTCTTAAATGTCCATGTGTATTTTTTCAATGTAATAGAATTAATTTTTCATTGAGAATATTTTACATGAGAAAAGGGACATTCAACATACTTGCTGACACCTCTTTGTGACACCCATTCACATTGTTTGTAAAACTTGATGATTAGCCTGAGAGGGTTGGATTAATTGTTTTATTACCATTAACTACATTACTTATCTGGATAATGTTTTGGAGTTTTCTGAGCCTCATCAGAGACAGTCCTATACTATAGTGACTCTTAATGTGAACATTGGCCTCAAATATTTTTGTAGGCAAACCAAGATCCTAATTAGACCTGCAGTCTGTGACGTCTGATCTGGGTACTAGCCTTATCTATGCTACTAGTCATGACTCTGTTTACTAGTGAAGTCTGCTGATAATCTTTGCTAGCTAGTTGGACCCAGATCAGGCAAAAAAATACAATCCTGCATTCTGTGCAGCCCAATCTGGCTCTACACTGTTTGCCTATGACCACAAAATTATCATAGGCTTAATTTTGGTTAACTGCCATCTGCTATTAATCTTTGTGCAAACATGTTTGACCCAGATTAGTCCTGACGTTTAGTCAGGCCTGATCTGGATCCAAACTGTTTGCACTCTGATGGTAGAGACCACGCGTTCTATGGCATCTGGTTTGTCTATGTCCCACAAAAAGGAAACTATGCTCATGTTTGTTAACTCTTTGCCTACTATTCTTTTGTCGTCTGCTGATAATCTTTGCAAATAGGATGAATCTAGATGTTTGGCCTGATCTTAAACCAATCTGTTTGACACTCTAAAGAACTTTTCGAAAAAGATGACTTCAAAAGGTAGACACCAAAAACGCATGCATAATTATCAAGAAGGATGTAAAAATGCTTTTTTATATCAAGATAAATGCTTTTTATTAAGTGGATGGATGCATACCTGTTTCACACTTTGTATGCTGGGTACTTTTTCATGCATTTTTGTTGTCTGTGTTTTTCAATGACCTTATAAAAAATCCTCCACTGAGGAACACCCTCAGATTGTCAAACAGTTTGAATCAAAATGTCGGGCTTGATCTGGACCAATGCTTTTTGCAAAGATAATAAGCAGAAGCCAATCACTGTTTTGACACATTGATAGCTTGAGGGAAGGATTAATTATTTTATTACTGAACAGTGTCAATCTCTGTGTTCTTAACCATTATCAAATACTTTTTTCACTTGACTACTTTAACAATGTAATCACTATAGACACTGACCAGACCTCTATATAAATTTAAAGTTAAAAGCTATTTATACATTTCCATATGAAAATCATCATGTACGGTGGGTTAGGAACTAAGATTTATAGCTAAACCAAGCTATAACTATATTTTCTGTCACTCAACATGATATTGGTCTTCTAACCAGCTGGTGTGACCAATTATGTGGTCAATTCTTGAAGATGTATTACTGTATTGCATACAGGTGTAAACCCCTATCAAATCATAAACCCTTTGTTTTCTACCAGATTAAATAATATTTGCTAATTTCGCTTTAATATTAGCTCTTTCCTTGTTAACAGTACATTTTGTAGTCTGCTGATAACCTTGCAGTTAGCACACAGATCAGCTTGAGGACTGATGTTCCATTGGTCCTGATATGGGTCCAAATAGTACAGGTGTTTATGACAGCACAGCCCGATTATGGCTATGATCTCTTGTAAATATTACTATACAATACAAATTTATTAGCATATCAGCAAAAAACAATGCCTTTGGCTATATACAATACAAAGCAATATGACAAATCTATCTAGTCTGTTATACAAAAAACACAAGCACAGTTGGCTGCAGAGACAAACGTCACCACTCCATCCGTTACTAATACACATACGCACGTTCTTACGCATATGTATTAGGGACTGGGATGGGTCAAATTAAGATGTTTACGTCGTCTTTGCAACCATCCGTGTCATGTGAAGAAAATTATTAACTACATTATTTTCAAGAGATAGCTAAATCTTCAAGAGTTTGAGATCTCAAGGTGTTTGCAGACTTAATGAATTTTGACAATTTAAGAAGAAACATTTTGGAGTTTGTAGCCATAATAGAAATGAATCTTGCAACAGATGGCCATGCAGTACTTGGCAAAAGATCTCTTCTTATGTCACTATATCGAGGGCATACTAGGAGAAAATGAAATTCTGACTCCACCATTGACATTGAGCAGAGACGGCAGATCCTGTTCTCTCTGGGAACATTGATATGTCTTCCCCTCTCGATATCAAGATTATGTGCACTTAGTCGGAAAGCAGCGAGCTCCGACCTTAATTTGTCATTTGAGATACATTCGACATACTTCTCCATTTTAAACTCTGTTTTAAACTGGCAGTAGTATTCGAGTTTGGACGAGTTACTTATATTGGCAAACCAATGTTGAGTAAAGTGATCTCTAATTCTATTCCTTATTACCTCGTAGCACGGAATCTCGATAAGTTGATTATGCCACATCTGGCTGAATCCAAGATTATCCAGTAAGCTCTTTATACCCTGAGCCCACGAGCGTTTATGCTTGAACCTACTTGGCTGTGCGAGCGCATCTATGTCATCAATCTGGGTTTGAAAAAGATTAAAAGTTAATGAATTGTTGTTTGCTAAAATTTTTAGCCAAAATTTAATTGACCTTTCCTTTGCTATAACAGAGAGAGGATAGCGACCCAGATCTCCGTATACAGCATAATTAGGGGATTGGGTTCTCACGCCAAGTATGTTCTTGCAGAACTTAATATGGATTTTATCTATGTGTTCGTACTCATATATTCCCCATACCTCTGATGCATACAAAAGTATAGGGGATACAAGAGAATCGAACAGTTTTAGTTTAGTTTTAACATCAAAACTCATCCGTTTACTCAGGGCTAGTAGTTGGTTGGCTGCCTTCAGCGCTTGCTCAGACAGAGCCTTAACACCTGGTTCTAAATTACCATTTTTGTGAAATTTCATACCAAGATAGCAGAATGAATCCACTATAGGCCTTGAGCTGGCTATAGACCCCCCTCCCCCCCCCCCCCCCCAGGGGGAATTTTGTACACTATGATTTTCTAAAACTACATTATATAAGACACAAAATAAAAGATGTTACCCCTCTGAGAGTGGCAGCGTTAATGTGTAACTGCACGTTATATACGTTACCCCCCAAAATACCATTAAACGTCCCTGATAATGTCTCAACCATGACATGTTCGTACATATTTGCTTGCTGACACAGGTTTATGAACTTCTTATAACACAGTTACATACTTTTAGTATTAATTTTATAAATGTCTTGAGTAATTACCGTTGTATACGTTACTTAGTGTTTCCTGCGTTATTTTCGAGTATCAGTATGGTATTTATTGACTATACGTGTATCACATCTGTCACAGAATATAGTAAACCTATAAGGCTGCTACATAAATGATTTAAAGTTCTTTATTATGGTCGCTCACACTATTTTTCAGGTCCATGTTATGTATGTTACCTTCAAAATAGCATTAAACATTTAAGTTTATGTCTCTAACAAGCCCTGTTTATACTTATTTGCATGCTTGCACAGGTTTGTGTACTTCTTTTAACAGGGTTTACCTATTTTAATTATTCATGTAATAAATGCCTTGAGCTTTAACTGTTATGTGTGTTACCAAATGTTACATAAGTTATTCTGAGTATCTGTATAGAAGTTGTTGACTATACATGTATAAACTCTGTCAGAGAATTTAGAAAATTTATAAGGCTGAAATAAATTGAAGTTCCTTATTAATTTATGATGATTTAAACTAATAATATAATGTGATCTATCAACCTTCGCTGTTTGCAGTATAGATACCATGCATTCAAATTGGAAGTTCTGAAAGACAGTCACTGTGAAACAGCTCAGTTCTGGGCAAGGTATATGGATATGATTCAGATGGTGTTGACACTGATTAGGGCTACAAGGAAAACAACTTTGAATTGCAGGTCATCTCTATCTGTATGCCTTGTTCCCAATGTTCATTGCAACGATCACAACAACTGCGCACAATATGTACCTGTGTAACTGATTACACTCATAAATTTGTCTGATACACATCGTAGATGCCAAGAACTTCTCGAACAAAATGGGTTTAGTGTGTCACAAGCATTGGTTCTTTGCTTGAGAAATGCTTTTGACATAACTATCAGGCAAACAATAAAGAGGTATTATAGGCTTCAGCAACTAGAACTACTCTTCGTACTACAGATGGAATGGTGTATTACTCATCACATCAGAGCTCAATATATTGAAACAACTCTTCAATGCACTGAAATGAAATATTCAGTCTGCTGAGATGCAAAGTAGAATGAGTACTAGAGGCAGTTTTAGGCTTCACCAATCCTTTTAGTTCTAATTTTGAAGACAATGAACTGTACGTTTTGTCTTTTGGTGTGCCTGCTAAGCCTGGCATAGCTAAGGATCTTATTGAGGCTGATGACATTCGCAGGAAGGCTGTTGCAGACTTCATTGACTCACTTTTAGTTTAAAAAATCTGTCTTTCACATCCCCCATAAAATGCTACAAGCTAATAATGTTTTGATGCTCGCGAGGTCAAACAAAAAGAAATTGTCCAATTTACAAAACGTTAACAGCCAGATGAGAGCTTAAAGGGGAGCGTCTTTGGTAAGCATGACCTTCTTTCTACTGGACATAATGTTGACCATGAGCTGACACTGCCTACCTTCTAGGACCTGTACCATGGTCACTGTCTCAACTCCTGATAGAATTTCCACCAAAACTGACAAGTCCAAACTTCAGCATGGCTTGCAATCACACATTGAACCAACATTAGATTGGCCATGTAGTGCTGCACATAAAGTTGATGTTAATGGCATAAATACAGAGCATAATAGCTTTTCCTGTCACATTCATGGATCTGATGGCACCAGTATTCAACCAGGCACTAAAGGCAGGGCATGTTGGTTTTGTCACTGATACATATATACAATGTATAAGCAGCAGTCTATGAAGTCTTACAAACATTCTCCCAGAGGATAACCTGGGTGTTTTGTTCAACAATGGTGTATGCAACAAAAGGTGCACCTTCTGAATGTCAACAGCATTGGCCAGAATATGGGGGAAGAGATCTACAGTAATACATTGTTTAACAGATTGTGACACTACCGATGTGCCGATGTTTTAGTACCACAGAAAGGTTATTCCTATCAAACTGATAGAGAACCCCTCCCCCACTAGTACATCAACATTCTAAGAAGGGTAGGAAAACAAATAAAGAATTGCTCTAGGCACTCATCAGTGATATGAAGCCCTAACATGTGCTATTTATGTAATTGTGAATAAGCTGCAGTATGACATGTTTCTGAAAAAAGTACCAAAGCCATACACATATACTGACTATTTCAAATGGCATGACCATGAGCTTACCTCCACCCTGCTTTTCTGTCCTTAAGATGTACATACAAAGATTGAACTATCAAGTCTTTCCCATGAAAACAAATGAGGCTTTCCAGATATGGACAAAATGTATAGAAAATAAATGGAAAGGAAATCGAGTACCTCTGGGTGAAAGAAAACTTGATTGTACCCTAACAAAAGAGCAACAGAATTGTATTTCACATTTTGTGTGATATGGGGTTACCATGTTTAAAACTCAACAACTCAAACCTTATAAAAGATAGAAACATAATATTTGCAGTTTCCAAAGGGTACATAAACATTCTTTAATACAAAATGAGTTAGTAAGCACATTCACATTAAAAAAATATCAAACTATATTAGTTTCATAAATCATTTTTATAGGAATAATGAAAAAAATAACATAGTATTACGTAACACTTTGGGGTGCATATTTGTTTTCAAGGGTCCATATCTGTGATGTAAAAATAGCTTACTTGGATGATATAGCCAATTTTGAAATCTTACCTTATGGTTTGCACTTTTCAAAAGTCATGTCATTTACTAAAATTATCAAAGATGTTGATGGGTAATGTATATAATTGGCTGTTACAGGGTAATGATGCCACTACCAGAGTGCTAGCATATTGCAAAATCCTTGCAAGATAAATCTGATAGAGGAGTAATAAGTTGTAAAGCAAAATTCTTTAAAACCCTTGGATAATATATGAAGATTTGCTCTTTAACTTCTACCTGATGGGTTTTCTTTGATCTTTTAAGTTGTTACTCGCACATTGCACTGAATGTTACAAACTTTCCAGGAGTATTATGTCAACTATATTTGATGTCTCTATAAAAGAAAAGAGGGTTTATGGTAGTTTATGTTTTGAGTTACTTCCTCAGCAAATGGGCCAGAGTAAAAAGAAGTACATGGACCTGTACCAGCATGCAAATAAGTACAAGCAGGTTGTGTTGGAGACCATATATTGAATGTTTAATGGTATTCAGAGAGTAACGTATGTAACCTGGTCAGTAAAATAGTGTAAGACACCATAATAAGGAACTTTAATTCATTTGAATAGCAGCCTTATCGATTTACTATATTCACTGACGGATTTAATACATGTATAGCCTATAACTGCCATACTGATACTTGGAAATAACATATGAAACACAAAGTAACATATACAACGGCAAAAACTCAAGACATTTATATAATAAATGCTAAAACTATGTAACTGTGCTATAAGAAGTTCTTAAACCTGTGCCAGACTTCAAAATAATGTGCGAATATGTCATGTTGGAGACATAATCAGGAAAATTTATTTTTATTTTGCGAGTAACGTACATAACATGATGTTACCCGCTAACGCTGCCACTCTCAGAAGGCTTACATATTTCATTTTGTGGCTTATATAATGTAGTATCTGGAAATCATAGTGTACGAAATTCCCCTTAGGGGGAAGTGGAGTCAATAGAAGCGCGAGGCCTGGAGAATTACATTTTACATTTTTCTGTGATATGGGGGGTACCATGTTCATCATCTAATAACTCAAAAAGTATATAAGATAGAAACGTAATGTTTGCAGTTTTGGAAAGGTTAATAAAAAATCTTTGATATAATACCAAATTATTGAACACAAACTGGTTTCAATAAAATTGAAGACAAACTATATTAGACTCATTTGTCATTTAAAAGGGGGGTTCAATGTTAAAATGTAACATAGACTACATTGGAGGTGACTGTATTTGCTTTTAATGGTATATATTTGTAGCCCAGTAATAGCTTACTTAGAATATATAACCAATTTGGAAATCTTACCTTTTCATATGCACTTTTCTGAAGTCTTAAAAAGAATTTTAATTATCAAATATTTTGTAGGGTAACGTATGTAACAGGCTGTTACAGCTTAACGCTGCCATTGTCAGAGGGCTAACATGTTGCAAAATCCTCGCAAGACATTGGGCTACACGAAAAATATGGTCTACAAAATTCCCCCTGGGGGGGAGGTAAACCATATCCAGCCAGTGGCCTACTATATCTAGTGGCTCACCATCGTAATACCAAAGCTGGTTTTGTTGCGATCTTCTGTTTTCGAAAATGCAGATTTTTGTTTTCTTTGTGTTAACACGAAGTCCCCACTCAGTGGAATACTTGTGTAGCTTATTCAATAGGGTCTGAAGCTCTGTTGGGGTCTTGGTGAACAAAATCATGTCGTCTGCGAAAAGCAGAAGAAAGAAACATATATGATTGATACTTATGCCAGATATTTCACCACCATTATCTGCATTCTTAAGATCAGCATATACATCATTAATAAAGAGAATAAACAGTAAGGGTGATAACGGCTCACCCTGCTTTACCCCCAGTGCGATTTCGAAGAAGCTGGACACATCAGACTGTATCTTAACTGCTGCTAACACCTTGCCATAAAGAGACTGCAATATACGGGTAAATTTACAGCTTATACCATTTTCAACAAGTTTGAGCCAAAGCGCCTCATGTATGACCGTATCAAACGCCTTTTCATAATCAATGAAAGCACAGTATAATTTGCCATTATCCTTTAAAACATGTTGAACCAATGAGTGCAAGATAAAGATACCGTCTGACGTGCTCCTGCCAACCCGAAATCCAAATTGAAATTCGTTCAAGACCTCATTGTCTTCACACCATGTATTCAGACGATTTCTCAGTATAAGGGAAAATAGTTTAGCGAAGACACTTATAAGCATTATACCCCTATAATTATTTGGATCATTCCTATCGCCCCTCTTATGGATGGGTACAATTAAGCCTTTGCACCATGACTCCAGATAAACGCCACTTTCGTAGATCTTGTTATAAATTATAACCAAGTAGGGTACCATAAAGTCCTTAGCATCAATGAAGAAATCGCCTAAAATACCATCAAAGCCCGGGCTCTTGCCCCGCTTAAGCGAGTGTATAGCTTTTAAGACCTCAGACTCGGAGATATGTTTATCCAACTCTTCAACTTGAATATTGTTTTCAGGAAATACATAGGATCTATCATGCCCCTCTAAATTTTGTTTATTCATTATTCTATGGAAATGCTCTTGAAATTCCCCAACCGACAGATCCCCAGACATTGATACTTTTTTATTTCTAAATTGATTTACTTTTTTCCAGAACTTTTTTGGAGCAGTTTTCCCCAATTCAGATAATTCAAACTTTTGATTATTAGAAAATTTTCTCTTTGCTTTACGCTTTGCTTGTACGAACGATATGCGTGCGTCTAAGAAAGCAACTTTATTTTCCTCCGAGTTCGAGCTCTTAAAAGTACGCTTAGCTTGTAAAAATATACCTTTGCTTGTTCTACACTGGTCATTAAACCAATTTGCTGGTTTTCTTTTACATTCTGTTTGCTTTTTTATTTTAACAGTTCTACCGAAAACCAAGAAGCAAGCATTATAAATCACATCTGTCAGAAAGATAATATTACCATCGATTTTTGAATCGTCATTACAGATAGCCTCTGTAGCTGAGTCAAATTCCTCCCTTTTTGCCTCCAGTGCATCTAATAGTAAATTCGATTCCGCGGATTCCCAATCAAATATCTCAAACGTTTTATCTATATTCGTTGTCTGCTTATTGTTTATGTTTATTGAAATCGCTAGGAAGCAATGGTCAGAAAATTCCGTTAGATCCGAAACATACATGTCATAAACTTGTTGAACATTATTGGTTTGAGCAATAAAATAGTCGACCACACTTGCTCCCAATTGGGTAAGGCAAGTAAACCTTCCTTGCTCAAGGCGACCATTCATTATGACCATATCATGTTCCTTACATAGAGAAATAAGTTTGCGGCCAAAAATATTGACACGTTCGTCCGAAGAGGCCCTCGGCCCTACAGTATATGAGTGCTCGTCTTCATCAGGGAGGTTTACATACCTATCAAGCCCTAATTGGTCAACTCTATCGGACAAACGCCCACACCTACTGTTCAAATCGCCACACATATATACATCACCAATACCACTGAAATACCTGACGTCTTCACTTATGCAGTCAAAGAAATCAAAGTTCCTCAAATTGTCAACAGTTAAATACAAACGAGAGTTTTCAGGTGGAATGTAACAATGACACACATATATATCGTTTTCCAGGTTAAAAAAGACTTTATCAAACTTCATCCACATAATCCCATTTTCATTGCGTTTAACGGTACTTATCCCGTCTGCCAACGCTGATTTACAATAAACTACCAATCCCCCACTATTTCGTTTAGCCCGCCTGTTGTATTTGGGCCTTGGGCAATGGTAGGTTGTAAAACCGTTAATATCAATAATCAATGACTTGTTATGCCATGTCTCGCATAGAAAAATTACGCTATGATTGTGTAGAATACTAATAAAGTCGACATCGCACAGTTTATTTTTGAGCCCTTGTACATTCCATATCAAAAATGAAAGCTTCTCCTGACAACCCTATGCCGACTGGTCGTTCATGCCAGCCGAAATCCTCTGATTCGAAGTAGCACCATCATACAGATTATCGATCTGCGGGGCAACCAATGGAGTAGCTCGGCCCACTGCACCAAGAACCGAGTCATGAGTCGACATGTCATTTGCGCTGCTATCCATATTAGAGTCCATCAGCATAGACTCTACCACTGCCCCAATGGCTGAGCCGTATGATTTGGGCCCATTAGCATTCAGTCCGCTGGAGGACCACGCTGACCCCGACGCCGCGTCGACGTCGCCGTGGTCCTCACTGTTTTCAAGAAGTGTAAACGAATTTGATGTGTTAGTGTTCTGACCCTTAGAGAGCCGCGCTGACGCCGACGTCGCGTCGACGTCACCATGGCCCTCCTTGTTTCGAAGAAGTGCTGGCCCATTTAAAGTATTTGTGGTCTGACCATTGGAGGACCGCGCTGACGCCGACATCACGCCGACGTCACCGAAGTCTTCCATGGTTTCAAGAGGTGCGAATCTATTGGATAAGGGAGGAACACTTTTATTGCTGTGACGGAACAATGATGGGTATGAATGCCCCTGGGCCCTGGTATATTGTTTTTTGTTTTGCTCCCCCAGCGCATTGTCCTGAACACGACGTTCTCTGGGATAATAACCAAATTCGTTGCCGTGAGTTTGACGTTCATTGTAACGTTGATGACCCACCATGTTACTCTCCTGGCTCTGTTCAACATACCGACTACCGTTTATATACAGTTTATCGTAGACTAATACCGCACGCTTACCCTCGCTTTGTGCTTTTTTAAGGACGGGGATCAACTTTCGACGCCTCTGCTGGATTTCCACTGGATATTGGTCTCCTACGCTATACCTGGAATTTTTCAATTTCTCTGTTGCCGCTTTTTTAATTGTTTCTTTATCCTGGAAATAGTTAAACTTTGCCACAATTGGCCTTATTTTATTTGGTCTTGGTTGGCCAATTCTGTGCGCCCGATCTATTTTAACATTCTGACGTACATTATCTATGCCCAGCTCCAGCTCACAAAAGTCGAAAATTTTATCAATACAGGCCTCATTGCGCTGATTATAGGTTTGCTCCGGGAAATTGAAAAACGGTAGGTTATCGCGCATGCTACGCCCTTTAAGTTCAATTAGCTCTTCCTGTAACTTAGTGTTGAGCTCCCTAGTTTTTCTCAACTACTGGAAATTTACATAACAATCAGTGATTTTGATAGGAACTGACCAGCTTAGATTAACGATAATTAGAATTCATTACTCAAATATTTAGCGATTAAAGAAATTTGCTTCATGCTTAATTTCTATCTTAAAATAATAACTTAAACCATTTTTGTTCTAAGCGACTTTTGTCAAAGCAAACAGCTGGGACCCAGATTGGAACCGCCTTTCCTTTGGTCCTGATCTGGATCCAAACTGTTTGACAATCTGACAGTGTTCCTGAAAGAAGTTTTGGAAAAAGTTAATTTTGAAAACGAATAGTCAGCGGACAACAACAATAACAAAAATTAATAAAAAAGATAAAAAATGGAACTTTGATTTAATGTAGAACAGTTTGTTGTGAAGTCTGCTTTATCAGACAGACAGTGAAGGTCTTGATCAACTATTTTGAAATGCAAACAGTTAGGACCCAGATCAGCACTACCTGATCTGGATCCAAACCGTTTGAAAATCTGAAAGTGTTTCTGAAAGATTTTTTTAAAAAAAAAACAAAGTTATTTCAGCAGACAACAAAAATGTGAGCATGACAGGCTGGTCTGGACATTTAGAGTGTGAGCAAATTATTTTTCACAGTAAGTAAGTAAAGTAAGTAAGTATTTGTTTATTAACGTGTCACATGTCATCAAAGCAAATAAAACATACATCTTATAAAACTAGATCCATTTTGATAACATCCAGCCAATATGACTTATGAGACACACATTAAAATACACAATATTTTAAAACATAAAAGTGCCTATATATATATATATATGTACAAAATTTGCTATAAACTCAGAAAATATTTAATAGAGACTTACATAATTTGTCACTGCATACGCTTTCTTCGATTAAACATTTGAAGAAGTGTTGAAGCCAAAATATATTGCATTTTAACGAAATTCATAATGATAATAAATTTGTTATTTAAAGACATATTTTGAAAGTCCCTATTGCATAACTGAGCTTTAGCTAATTAAGGTCTTCTGATATCAGAGTAAAAATCACAGCATAAAAGGAAATGGATTTCATCCTCGATCATATTATTGTTACAAAGGTTACAAATACGATTACGCTAAATGTTCTAAAATTTCACTCTAAAAATACGAACACCTTAAATTATCGCCAAAAATAATTTTTAAAACATCCTAAAAAATCGAACACTGCCCTTTTTCAGAAAAATGAATTTCTAAAATTACGAACACACGTTATTTTCGGCGGAAAAGCGACGTCCGTTTATCTGTTTGTGTCTCATATGTGTTCGGTATACTTCTACCGTACAGCACGTGTGCGGTAGCGACATTTGGAAGGTTCCAGTCTACTTAGATGAGTAATCTGGCACGTGGCGTTCTATTTCCCATGCCAGCGTGCGACGTTATACGTTATACATTATTCAAGGTCACCAGCATTGACAAACTTGATGCACTGACAAGTTCCTGCAACGATTCCGAAACTGCTTTGACTAACCCTATTGAATATATGTACACCCAAATGGCAAGGGGTCATTCGGTTTCGTGCAAAATGCAGAGAAAATCGTGCAAGTCTCATGTTTTTTTTTCTCACCGAGACATCCAGTGCGGAAAACAAAGCCACCGTTTATTTAATATCTTACCGACATGCCTGCTAGAACTCACACGTGGTCATCATCTCATTTTTATTCACGGTACATAATCGTTAACTTAAGGCTTAAATATGTGTTAGACTGACATCCCTACCCTCCCCTCCCTTTTAAGCAATTTAAAGGATTTCCCAGTTCGGCAATGCTGTCCGAGCCGCGTGCGACACGGAGGGCACTTCTAACATTCTATGCGTGTGCTCTTTTCTTGAACACAGCTCTGACCCGAGCATGAAATCAACTTGCGCGGAGCCCCATATGAGCTGGTAAAGACCCTGGTGAAACTTATCATAGATGTGGTAAGCGAAGGCTCAAAAGAGCATGTGTGTTTGCACAATCTCGCCAGGGTCTCACTCACTAACAAAGTTTAAAGTGGATGAAGACTCTAGCCCAATGAAAATTCTAGATATCTACCTATGTTGTCTTTAAAATACTTGTCGGCGGTTTTCTAAGTACATGTAATAATATCTATTCCTATCAATCAAAAACATCAAATTTCTCAAAATGCAACATTTTAACAAACTGTTGATCCGATCGGACGTGTCTGTTTGTCCTCATAAAACTGCACATAGAAGATCCTGCAATACCTGTATAATGTACGCACATAAGTACATACATGTTACAAGAAATAAATTGATTGTAGCACGCACGATTCTGCATCTTGATGAATTTAATATTTACATATTTAATTTCATGAAATAAGCCAGTTCATGATATTATGGTACCTATCGCATATGCAAGCAGCGAAGGCTCAGACGAGCCTGCCAATCCGCGGAAAATCGCCAGCGCTCTTGGAATTTGCTTTATTTACCACACGTTTGTAGAAGTATGTACCCTGACTTTGTTACATGCGAAGATCAGCCTGTGCACCCCACCGTCTGATCAGCACGTTTGTCTCTAGAACAAAAAGTTACACATTTTGTCGGCAAGTTCTGGGCCCAAACTGTCTGCTAAATTAGTTTGTCACAGCCTCTTTTTGGGAGCCTCCTAGGTCCCACCCTGGGTCCGGCACTGCTAATAGTATCTGCAGCAGACGAAGGGACAGGGTAATGGTTCACGGACATGTTTAAGATCAAAGAAGCCGACTATCAGACAACGTGTTGTTGTTGTTTTAAGACTCGGGTAGCACGCGGTGGCTTTGGCGCACGAAAGCGGACTTAGCACACAAATCATAATTGCCTAGCTGTGTCTCCTTTTCATGGGTTAGCATGAAATAAAAAAAATGAAATTTCAATAAACTCGAGCATGTGTGTTTCTCTGGCTTGACTGTAGTTTAACAGTGTAATGTTGTTTATTTTAAATTTGGTACTAAGCATGCCACATGGGAACATGATCATTGTTATAAATTTGCATCCTATTAATCCTTTGGATATTTCAAATCAAGCTAAATAGATTATAACTAGAAACAAAGAATAAATCAAATGGGCCCGCACATTTGATTTGGTACCTAAATACTCATTGCAGTGTCAAGAAATGAGGGCTCAGGCAAGCCTTGTAAATGTGCAGACTCACCAGAGCCTTTGCTGTCTGCATCCATTAAGTATGAATATATAGATGCAGACTCAGACCAGAATTAATATGGCTAGCTCGACTGTATCAGCATGAGCAATCAATGGATCCGAGATATTTGCTAATATTTGATAAAAACCAAAATATCACATGCTTGTCAAATCTTCATTTAAGCGCTTTATAAATCACAATAAATGAGATCAACAATTATTTTTCATCTGAAGGCAATACTGTCAAAAACAAATCTGATATAAGGTTTCAATATTTTGTATACTATATCATACACACATGTAACATAAATGACAAAAGAGTCTTTAAAATCACACTTATGTCAATATCTGAACTTTATGGTATCCTTTTCAATGTGAAAGAAATATGATTTGTTTTGGAGACGATTAAATTAAAAGACCCATGGTAATTAGAACTGCATAGATACTTACCACCAAAATCATGTACATGTATACTTTGTTAACATTGCATGTAAGTCTATTATTAATAACAATGTTTATACTGAGTAGAGTGTTCTCCCAATAATTTTTTGTCAGAGCAGTTGACTTTTTGCATATGTCTTGAATCCATACCCTGGTGTGATTGCAATTTATTCTTATCGTTAATATCCATATAACGCTTTGCTATGATTTGGTCATGTCACATTCTGTATAGTGGAAATTAGCATCAGCTTTTTAGCAGTAATTACTAAAACTACCAATACATGTAAGTAAGATTTCATGACTGCACTTTTTACTTTAAATATTTTACTTTTCCATCCAACATTCTAAAAGAACATTGTGATTTTTTTTACATCAACTTGAATGTCTAATTCGGTCTGGCCTTATTCTGGCAGATAAAGTCCTATAAATTTAAATTGGTATCGTAAGTAACAATTGACTCCACCATTATCACTTATTTTTCCCATTTCACAGAAATATGTATTCTAAATAAACCATTTACTTATAAAATTTACATGGCTTAACAATGTCAGTATAAAATTTGATTAGGAGACAGTCTATGTAACATATATCATTTTTTGCTCTACCAACTTACAAATACTTGATTCTATCTGGGTTATAATAGCACAAATGTTTTGTATGCTACAACCTACCATACAACATTTAGTAAAAACGTTTTTGTTATTGTAGATGAACCAAAATATACAAGAAATACCAGCGTGTATTGTGTTACTATGTTTGTATAATTTGTGCAGTCGTTAACTGGGTACACTAAAATATTTTGGCTGTTATTAAATAAGTGACTAGATTAAACTCAGTGTTCTTCAGATAAGTATTACAAAAATCTAAATCCACCATACATCCACATTTCAGACTCAATTTAATACTGTCTTTCACAGCAGTTTAGACATACATACAAATGCAGTACCTTATGATGTTACTTTAACAATTTTGACAGAATATGGGACCTTATCCTTACTCAGCTGGTATTTGAAAGCAAAATTGTCTTTGCTCATGAGGTTTAAAACGTATAACTTTGGCCATATCGACATTTTCTTTTGTTTTTAAAAAAAATCCTTAATTAAACTTTCACAAAAGAAAATATGTTTTGACAATTTGACATAGTCTCTTATAAGAACAGATAAATTCTATTGTAGACAAACTAGTATTTTTATGTCTATTCAACACAAAAATCAGTTCTGGAATGAAATAAAAATACCCTTTGATGTATCATTTAGGGAATTAAGCAATATATAGAAAGCCATTATTTGTTTGTTTGTTTGTTTGATTTGATTCTTTACGTCCCATCAACAATCTTTCAGTTAAACAGGGACGGGTCTTCCTGGGTTGAACCAGTATTAGGCTGGGATAAATGTGTCTTGCTCAGGGACCACAACGCAGTGACGCCGGTAAGGCTAAAACCCGTGGCCCATCGGTCTCGAGTCAAGCACTCTACCACTGAGCCACTGCGCTCCCTAGAAAGCCATTAAGTTTGTAACATACGTTACATATTGCCAAACAATCAAAAAAACTGATACATTACACCAGAAACAATGTTTAATACCCCCTTTCACCCTTGTTACCAATACAATGCTCATTAATGGTGTTTAAAAGCTTACATATAAGATTTACATGCTTTGTTTTTAAATGAAAAGGTTCAACTGTACATGACGTTTTATTACGAGTTGTCATATTCAACAGCTTATAACTCCTGAAGTTTTTGTGATAGAAGCAAGCTGTTTGCAGTTTTGAAATGGACAGTTAATTGTCTTTTAGAGACATGTTAATTTAATCTAAAATATCCATTTAGACGTTTATAAAAAGAAACTATATAACAAAATATCAATGATTTTATAGGGTGTAGTTGTTAAAAATGTAACGTAAATGACACCATAATGGACCTAAATTACTCTAATAAATATCAGTATCTGCAGAAATTAATTGTTCTTACATATTACATGAACGTTTAGCCTATTTGAATAGTTCAAGTATCACTTTTATAGCCTTAATTTTATATTTCTCTTTTTCAAAAAAATGAGGGGTCACGTATTTAACACGCTGTAGCACCCAAACGCCCCCACTGGCAGATGGCCAACATGTTGCAAAAAGCTCGTTTGATGTTATGCTTTAAGAAAAACTTAGTCTTCAAAGTTCCCCCGGGGGGGGGAGCAAAACCCTTAGTAGCTCATGGCCTAAACACTGAGCATGTCCTTGAACAAGACATTTTGCTCTCAGTACTCACATCCGGTTAAGAAGATCAATGCACAGTCCGTTTAATGCTTTGTTTTGCTTGATTAGATTCTTTACGTCCCATTCAACAATCTTTCAGTTATGTCGGGACGGGACTTCCTGGGTTGAACCAGTGCTAAGCAAGGATTAATGTGTCTTGCTCAAGGACACAACACAGTGGCACCGGTAAGGCTCGAACTCCGTTTCAATGCGACAGAACGTCAAGGTGTCCTTACGAATTAGCATTGGAGGCATTGTGAAAAGTCAAGGTGGTGGTGTGATGTGTGTTGGTGGCCATGTGAAAGATATGTTGTTGTTTTGTTTTTTTTGCGTGCGAGGACTAGAATCTGTCCAGAAAAAAAAGCAAAGAAATGGAAGTAGTTCACAAAGGAAAGCCAGATTGTATGCTTTAAGATGTTAACAGACAGAATATTGAAATGTGAGACAATTTTCGTTAATTTTATGTCTCACAGCACAATTTAGCTGAATCAAAGATAAACTGAGCTTATTTTTTTTTAATACTTCATATTATACACCACAGATAGTGTCAAACTATGCAGTGTTTAATGAATAAGACCAAACTCTGCTCTGGACCTGCGTCACCGGTGCACATCTTCAATGTGTGAACAATCATTATGCAACGTTTGAATATATAGGAATGAAATCTGTTTGAATTACAGATTACACACAAATAAACAATGTTATGCACTCCAAAGGCGGTGTAGACTTAGTAATGTCTAAGTTAAATAATCCAAAAATATTATCAAATGTGCACAAAATATAGGGTGCACACATGTTCAATGTGTGAGCAATCATAACGTATATAGTTTGAATATGAAGGAATGAAAACTGCTGGAGTCACAGATTACACAATCCAGACACCCCCTAAGCATTTCGAATGGATAAAATATCTAAGTTCAACAGATCTAAAAAAATAAGAAAATATTTATCAAAGGTGCAAAAATTAGATGGTGCACATGTTCAATGTATGAATAAACATTATGCAAAGTTTGAATGTAAAGAAATGAAAACTTTTGGAGTTACAGATTACACAAACCAGACATCCTCTTAGCATTTTACAGAAAAAAGTCTAAGTTCAAGACCGCCAAAATGAGAGAAAAAATCATTAAATGTATACAAAATTGGAGGTGCACATCTTCAATGTATGAACAATTTAAGTTTGAATATAAAGGATTGAAAACTGTGGGAGTTACAGATTACACAAACCAGACACCCCTACGCATTTCGGAGGGAAAATGTCTAAGTTCAACACCCGTAGAAATGTGAAAATATTTATAAAATGTGCACAAAATAGGAGGTGCACATCTTCAATTATGTAATCATTATTCAAAGTTTGAATATAAAGGAATGAAAACTGTTGGAGTGAAAGATTACACTAACTAGGTACCCCAAAAGTGTTACGGACAGAAGGATGGAGGAAGTGGACCCACTACTAGACCTTCTTTCGCTAAAGCGACACAGGAAAAAATACCATTTATTTTATATTAACACTTTTCTGAGATGAGATGTATAAGTTACAGTCAGACAGCATTACGGAGACTTTATGGCACACTATTTGAGTGTATAAGATGATGAACGACAATTTTCTATGGTTCTGTTACGAATTTTTGTTTCATTGATACCATGTGTATGCACAAGGAAGAACACGAAGAGTACTGGTTCAACCAAGGAAAGCATCCCTACTTGACTGAACAATAGTTGACTGGGACGCACAGCATATTCTCGTCTTAAATTCGATGCTCTGAATGGGCAGCATTTTTCTTTTCGTCAACATCTTGGCATTGAGTACAAGGTCGATTCCTTGTTAAGTACGCCACAAAGAGTACTGCAAGTATTGCTATGGGAAACGTTAGTCCCCAGAGTCCGAAATTCAAGATAAGTCCAATCAAGCAAGCAGTTAGAAGACCACAGAGAATAAAACCCAGAACCAGTCGAACTAGCATGTGACCTGTGCAATGACTCATCAATTTTAAATAGTGTCTCTTTTCACCAAAATTTTCGTATTGTATAGCTGGACTGGAGAGGCTATCATATGGTGGGTCAGATATGTTGGAATCTCTCCTCGAATCATGTAAGATAGTTTCGTAGTACCATAAAACCTGTAGACCATTGACGTAAGCGACACTGCTCGAGAAATACGTCATGATGACGTATTGTTTGGGAAGCACGAGAATGAAGTTGCCGAGAAAGTCTGTTGTTTTACCAGCCATGGCAATTAACACTGATCCTCTGGACTGGCCGCTGGTTGTCTGTAGTCTCAGATTTAGTATCACCTGTGGTAAGAAAAGATTGTGTAGAATAGAGGCACACATAATAGACGTTTCTAAACCACGCCCATAATGTCTCTCTAAAGTCACATTATATTGTCTAACAGACCAATGCAACAGCAACTTACATGTAGTGTATGCCGTATAGTCCCACAAACGAAATCACACGTGTACCCAGGAATCCAATCAGAGTGTCAAACAGTTAGGATCCAGATCAGGCCCGCATTTTGTTGAGTCTATTCTGGGTCCAAACTGTTTGCATAGGTTATCTGCAGACAGCTTTAGTAGACAAAGAGTTTAAGTAGGCGTGGTTTCTGAAAATGTGAATTGCATACTTTTATTTACTGCTTTAGCACATACACATGTGTTTTATGAGTGTATTTGCATGTGTCTTATCAATTCAGTTAAAGAGGAAAGCCAAGTTATAAACCGTGAGTGGGTTGACAACCAAGCATGCAGTCTGTTGCAATACATTAATGTTATAGCTAATCTTTTTATAATGGGAAATTATTTTAATAAACTGCGCTGAAAAATTATGAGAGCCAACAATCTTCTTCAATTTATAAACCAAGTCACAATAAAATTCAGGTTCTGAAAGTTCCTTGGTGCAACAGAGATTTAAGTACAACTTGGAATTTAGATATCAAATCATCGTATCGTCTATAAAGTTTAGAAAATGTTTTGCGAAGTTTATGATACTGATAGCCTTGTTTAAGAAGTTTCTGAATTAACAATTTATTGCGAGTGTTGAAGTCAGCAACATTGCTAAACTCGAGCTGTAATGTTTTTAGAACTGTTTTTTTTTTCACAATAGCTGTTTTGAAAATCTTCTCCCAATGATAAGTATTCAGAAACACCTCCGCTAACTTCTCCAAACAGTTTCACCATCCATGATGCTGGCGATAACCCTGTGCTTAGATGCACGCTTTGGACATTTTAAGCAAAGCGCAAATAAACCAAGTCCAAGATGCCAGTCAAAAAGTTACAATGCACCGCCCTTTAATTACTAAAGCGAGGGATTGCTGGTTCAAATATAATGGCGAGCGCGCCTAATAACCTAGTGGGTCATCTCAAAACGTTAATTTCATAGCACGTGCATAAAATTGCACGCAATATGAAAACCCAGCCTTTGTTCCTACAAATGAGCCTGCTTAATGTTGATTCTGCGTAAGCATTGTAAATTCTGAGCATGTCAACGGCAGTTTTACGTTTTGCACAACCTTTTAATAAACGGGTGATGCACCACTTACGAATATTTTTTTGAGACTACCCTTTTAGTCGGGGAACCAAGGCCGAAAAAATGCTAACCCTTGCACCCGAAAGGTATACAGCTAAAATTTGTATGGATGCAAAGGTAATTCTATGGTGTATCTGAAACCACTGTATAGCAGACTCGATTGACTTGCATAACGCCAGAGCAGTCAATTTTCTACGGAAGCCCAGCAGGAACATGAAAAAACACTATTTTCAAAAATGTCCTGTATTTTTATAGAAAAAGGTCGGAAATGAAAATAAATGATTTTATATGATAAAACACTGTCCGTGTAAACCTCCAGAAGCAGTGATCGTCATCCTAGAACACAGCTAAGTTATATTCAAAGCATGTAGATTAGGACACCCAAATTTGGCAAAAAAATATGGATGTTTATTTGCTACAAATTCTATTAATCTGCATTTATTGCTCAGAAATGTATTTGATGTTTATTAATACATTGTGTAGAAGGTAATATCGTAAAAAATTGTGTGCTGACATATTAAGTATTGTCTACCGACTCATTAGGTATGATTTTCATGTTTTTTCCACAAAAAATATGTGCATTCAAAAACATACGTTAAAACACTGCATACAGTTAGAAGGACGTTGGCGGCATCATTTAAAACAAAAACAAAATATTTTCTATGAAAAAAGGGGAGGTAGGTGAAAAATAAAAATATGGTACTACAATAATTTGGTACTTAGTATTTTAGTTCATTTCAGCTTGCTCGTAGTTAAATACTATGGACAACTTAATATCAAATTATGTCAGGAATATAATATTATCAAGGTTCAAAGGAAATTTGACTTCCATTTTTACAACAAATTTGATACAGAGTGTCATTATTGATAGTTGGGTATTTTTTTTTTTGTTAAAAATAATTTCATTTTTCATTGGTAAAACAAAGATAAAAAAAATAAATCGTATAACTATAATAACATTACCATATTGGCCTATCTGTATCTTTTTTAAGATGCAGAAGTGCCCACAATGTTAAGTTTAAAGGAAAGTGCCCCAACAGAAATATTCAAGCCCTTGATCCATTTCCTAGATGAATAATTCTACTACAGATCTATTTAACCCTAGCATTTTGACCCCTTATTCATTTCTAGAAAGTTAAGATCTGATAAATGTCCGTCTTGGATTTTATGACACGTATTTGCTCCCATATAAACTACCTACCTGTTGTGATATAAATTAACACGCTCTGCTGGTTTCTACATAGGTATATTCTGTGCACTGTGTTTTCCTATACATTTTATCAGCGTAGTGGAGGTCATTTACAATCGATCACCTAACAGTGTACATGGTGTAAATTGAATGTCTGCTAGCCATGAAACAATAGTTCAACACTTGATGTTCTCAATTTAATTTTTATTTATTCAAAAGAAAGTTAAATAACAGTAGCACTGTGTTGTTGTTATTTTTAAATTGACACAGAATATTTAGCATTTGATCCATACCGAGTTGACCTATTCATGTATATGTGTTGGTTGTTTTTTGTACTGGGTCTTTTTCAGTATGTGCAGCCTGTCTGCAAGGGTGTGCAGAATTCAAAGATGGGTCAAGCAGCAATATCAGCTGGGTCCAAAAGATTGTACTCTTCTGACACAGATTTTAAAAAGTGTTTGATATGTCAGTTGTGTAAGAATGATCCTCTGTATAAGCTTACTGCTGCTGGTTTAGACAATTTCAAAACTGCTCTCTATGAGCGAAAGGATCATGTATATGACCGATTATATAATTTGATACAGAACAAAGACAGACTGCTGTCTCATGAACCAATGTGTCATAAAGTCTGCAAAAGCATCTATACACACAAGCGATCTGGTCAAATTGTTGAATGCAAAAGGTCGAAAATGGCTGCTACTAATGAAAAAGTCCCTGATTTCAAAACTTGTTGTTTCATTTGTGGTAAAGATAGGGATGTAAAAGGGATCAGAGATATGTGTACTGTTTCTACTATAAGTAGAAGTGATGCTATACATAGAAGAGCAAGCGTATTGCAAGATGTCTATGTCCTTGATAACATAACCAATGAAAACTATGATCAAATAAACCTTGCTGCCAGTAAATACCGCTATCATAGAGTCTGTATGGATGGATTTATGAAGATGAAAGGCAGTGACATTAAAGACACATCTACAAGTTATAATCAAGCTTTCATACAGATAGTCAGTGAAATAAATGATAACTTACTGAGAAATGGGGTTGTGTTCTCATTGTCAAAGTTAACAGCACAATATCGCCAGCTTTTGCGACAGCTTAATGTCCCATCCGCAATGTCTTACAGAACACATAACATGAGAAAGCGTTTATCAACCCATTTTGGAGATGAAATTCAATTTTTGAATCCCAAAGGTATTACAACTTTAGTTTGTGCCTCAAACATAACATTAGAGCACCTGTGCTCTGAAGTTTTAAAGCTGCGCCAAGAGCTTGATGACTCTGCAATGTTAACAGACTCTGAGAACAGCGATAACAATGACAATGACACATCTAACAGTAATAGACACCTTTACTTGTCCGCTTAGTGTCTAAGAAGACAGATCAAAGATAAGGCCCAGCAGCAAAGAGAATCAACAAAGACCTCCAAAAATATTGATGATGATATTGAAGGTTCTGATAGAAGTATTTCTTCCATTGATATATCAAGTGAATGTGCTTTAAATATCATTCCACTTGATCTGTTTAACTATTTAGGATGGCTTTTATCGGACGACGACCTAACTTTTCAAACTGATGTCAAACTTAATGTCTCAGATTCTCTACATAGAACAATTATTAGCCTGGCTCAAGATATTATGTTCAATGCAAGCTATATTGCTACGCCAAAACATGTAGGGCTAGGACTTCATCTAATAAAAGAATTTAGGAGTAAAGCCTTGCTTACTGTTATGAATCGCTTTGGTAACTCAATTAGCTATCAGTGTGCACAGCGGTATCTGACCACTATTGCAGACGATTTAGATAAACAGTCTGATATTGATGGGGTTTTCATTCCTTCAGATTTAAAAAACAGTGGCTTCATTCAATGTGCTCTGGATAATTTAGATTTCAGTGAACATACTGCAGATGGCTCTACTCTACATGCAACAACCCACACCATGTAGTAGTATTTGAGAAAGGAAACAGGGCATCAGCTGATATCCAAGGTAGCTATTCCTCTCAAAAAGGGCAGAGGTATTGCTCTACAATCATCGCCCCTGTTTACTGCTTCTGAAAGAAGTATTTCTGTCAATGATAGACGAAAAGCAAGAAGCATCAAAGGTGTATCACTACTGGCCAAAGATTCTGAAACCCATTCTTCTACATATGAAACCGAAAATTTTGCATGGCACCTGCTACGAATGATACCAACAAATTTGTTAGAAATTGAACATGATGATATCACAGAGGATTACGACATGCCATCTTGGAATAAATTCTTTGATAACCTTTATGAAAGTTCAGAAAAGAACGTGATTGCATATGGTCCAATATTTCCTGACTCACCTACAAAACCAAATGTTGTAGAAAAATCACTGGACTACTTTATGACGGTAATGTCAAAACTGGGGCAAAATAAAACGGTAGTAACTTGCGACCAGGCTATTTATGACATCGCTAAAGGCCTTGCTAAAAAGTATTCTGAAAAATATGCAAATCTAGTTATCAGGCTTGGGGGTTTTCACATCGCTGAAAATTTTATGGGTGCTATTGGTTACTTCATGAAAGAGTCTGGAATGGAGGATATATTGGTAGAAAGCAAAGTTTGTGGCAGGGGTACTGCAAATAAAGTAATGTCTGCAAAGGATTATTACCAAATGCTTAGATGTCACACATTGGTATCTGAAGCCATGATAAGGCTGAAATGGCTGGCATTTGAAAAATGGCTTCTTGTTGAAGGCTCTGAGGAATGTCTTACAGAGCTTGCAGACACACTTGACAACATATTTTCAAAACTTCACGAGTCAAATTTAGTCATTTGCAGTTCTGATGTGAATTTAATCAAAATCTCTTTGACATTACTCAGAGATAAACTCGATGAATTTGAGGAATCTCTTGTACCAACAGCAAGATTTTGGTCTATGTACATAGATATGACGCAGATACTGCGACGGTACATCCAAGCAGAACGTTCTGGTAACTGGGACAACCATCTGATTGAGGTTCAGAACATGATACCCTATATGGTGTCAGCCGGACATAGAAATTATGCTGTCTGTTTGCCTCTATATTTGACTGACATGAGAGGTCTTGCTGAATCAGCTCCAGATGTACACACTGAATTCATAAATGGGAATTTCTGTGTACATCGCACTACTGGTACGTTCAATGGCATTTGGGTTGATCTTGCTCACGAACAGACCTATAACAGGGATGGAAAAACATCCCTCAGTAAAGGAACCTCCCAGAATCCAGCTGCGCGAGAAAAATACCTCAAAACTGCCCCGTTTCTAAACGCCGTATCACAGCAAATTGAAGACATGCTCCATACACCTGGGAGTGTGTCATCCCACCACAGAGAATCCCTAAACTCAAGTATAGTTACAGAAGCAAAGGTCAATGATATCATATATATTGTTACAAATAGAATGACTGATCCATATATTGACCTGCAGCACAATGAGGTCATAAATATAGCCAATGGGATTATAGCATCAAGTCAAGACATCCTCATGGCTAAGGAACGAGGGATTGCTGCCATGGAAGAAGCAGAGGCTAATGGGTTTGATAAAATCAAAGTCACAAAAGTAGTTACATTCGCTACACAAAAGCAAATGAATAAGCATAAAAACAAACCAACTACTAAGGTGTACCAATATGAAAGTATGGTAACACGTGCTCTCTACTTTGCGCAGGGGGCAAATGATGAATCTAAACTTGATGCTTTCAGCCATGAATGGGCACAATATCCAACCTCACTGTTTGAACCTGACAATCGTAGTCCCCAAGGTTACAGCATGCGCAAAGGAACAAAATCAGACTATTTAGCTGCATTATGCAGCTTAAATAGTGGACATGATGCTATTCTGAAAGATAGCCTTGCTCCTTCTCAGTTGCAAACCGTCTATGTAATAGATGCCATGGCGTTTATTCAGCGGTTTCAAACATTAGGTGCAAAAACATTTCAGCAAGTGTCAGAATTATATTTGCAAAACAATTTGCACCTCAAGCCTACTGGGTGTAGCGTTGTACATTTTGTGGGAGACAGATATGATATCCCTGATGACGTAAGTCTCAAGTGTGATGAGCGGCTTCGTAGGAATCAGTCAAAATTTAGCCCTGAGTACATTCCAGTTGATAATATTGAAATTCCAGACTGGAATGCTCTTTTAAGAAATCCCTTGAATAAAGGACACATATTGCATTATTTTTCCAGTTCATGGTGTCAAAATAACAGGTTGCTTGCAGAGGAATTGCATCTCTTTCTAGGAGGCACATTTAATGACAGATCAAGAGCCAATGTTGTCACCAGAGGTCAGTGAAGTGTAATAGATCAGCTGTCCTGTTATGCACATGAAGAGACTGACACAAGAATGATGGCTCATATACACTTTACCATTGCTGCTTTTGGTTGCCAGAGGGTTGTTGTGCATGCCACAGACACTGATGTGTTCATGCTGTGCATGTATCACTTTTGCAGACTACCTTTATCAGAGTTGTGGATTGAAAAGAAAGAACAATTTCTACCTGTTCACACATTAATACAGACATTGTGTGAACATACACAACGCTCAGGTCTCGCAACTTCTGATTGTCTTCTGATTTGCTATGTCCTGACAGGATGCGATACTGTTAGCTATCCATATAGGCGTGGAAAACGCAATGCTGCACATTGTGCCTTAAAGATGGTCTGCTGCTTTCCTCATCTTTCTGAATTTGGTAGAGAGAATACTGGGATGATTATCAGGAAGGTCCACATTGATGAGGCACGTGACTTCTTTGTTACTTTATATGGAAGAGAAGGATTCAAGTCTCTTGATTTGCTGCGTGCACATCTTTGGTCTTCTGGCAAAGGTGATATAAGATCATTGCCACCAACAGAGGATGCCTTTAAGCTACACGTGTACCGTGCCTTGTATCAGTTGTCCTTATACAAAAGATCACATCTAGCTGATCCACATTTGCCAGTACCGACCAAGTTTGGTAGGAAAATTTTGGATGGAAAATTGCTCCCAATTATGATGGAGAAGGCGTCTAAACCTCCTTCTATAAAAAATGTTTACTGCAAATGTAAAACATCAAAGTGTTTGAAGGCATGTCCTTGTTTGAAGGCATCAGTACCATGCGTTCTTGGTTGTTTCTGTATTGGAGCACCAGGCAAATGTGGTAGGGTGGCAGCACCCCACGAAGAGTCTTCCGATGATGAAGGCTTCTTGAACTGAGGACGTACTCTATAGGATTCAATATAGCTTAAGTTAGCTGTATATCAGAAAAAAATAAAGCATAAAATAATAAAAAAACGTAAAAAAAAACTATAGTGGAGATATCTATTGCAGACACCTTTTGTGTTGGTCCTTTTCTGGCCAACCATAATACACTTTCATATGACACTATACTCATTAGATAGAGGTTACAAAAAGACTGCAATCGCCACCTGATGATGATCCATGGAGGAGTCGAAATAGTTCTTTGAAAAATTAAGTACATGGACAAACAAAAAGCATTGCTCCTAACATTATATGTTTGTCATCAAGCATTTTGTGGGTTTAGCGCAACACTTTAGTTTCTACATATTATTTACTGTAAAGGTACGACAGTTTTACGGTGACCAAACGATTAACTATTGTCCTGGTAGTCAATAAGACTTAACTTTAGTTTGATAAGAAACTTATTGTAATGAAAAAAGAAGTATGTGTCTGCTGGAATACTTTATTGGTACACGGACGGCTGCCCATACTTTAAAATGCATTTGTAGGTTTTCGATGGCAAAGACATTGTATTATCTTGATAATTGCCTAAATATTAATCCACAAATGCTCTATTATCAAAAATGGGAGTGTTTAGGAAACTAATAGGGTTTTTGACAGCTAAACGGCTTCCCATACAAAAATGCATTTTCCCAATAAATGCAATTCGCATTGCATTGCTATACAGTGGTTTCATATCAATTACTAGTCAGACTATCAATATGCAAAAATTCAGCTGTATACCTTTCGGGTGCAAAAAAATGCGTTTTTGCATGATAGGCCACTTTGGTTCCCCGACTATTTTCTGTCACGCCTATACGATTTTTACCTGTCAATAAAAGACTCAAAAATTTAGGACGAATTCGATTTATTTCAAAATCTTCATCTATATACCACCTTTACCAAGTTTAGCATGAA
The DNA here is from genome assembly GCA_964019695.1 of Loripinus fragilis. NCBI lineage: Eukaryota > Metazoa > Mollusca > Bivalvia > Lucinida > Lucinidae > Loripinus > Loripinus fragilis. The sequence continues at coordinate 50,633,127 of OZ026520.1, forward strand.
ATATCTCGTGATGTGCAAGGTCTACACTGATGTTGGTGGTATAAAATAGTTATACCATGTTTGTCCACCTGTACGTAAGATAATCCACTCGCTAAAGCTCGTGGATTATCTCCACGTACATGCGGACAACCCATGGTATAACTATTACATATACACAAAATTCGGTCTGAGCCACATGCACCAGTTGGCGGAAAGTCTCCTCTACAACTTTCATCGCGAACTCATTTTGCTGAAACTAAAGATTAAAAAGTTATTGCGAAAAATTAGTTCTAAAAACTTTACAACTTGAGTTTAGATGCTCTAGCCAAACGAATGAGATGAAAGATATAGACTGCGAGGAACATCACCATCTAAAAATGGGAAATTGACAATTTCAAAATCAAAATCGTCACGTTTATCATAAATTTTGGAAGAAACAGTATCATTAGAAATTGACAAATGCAAGTCTAAAAACGCGGCCTAGGTATCAGAGGTATTAGCTTAATTAAGTTGGAGCTCTGAATGGTATATTTGACTTACCATATTGTCAAAATAAACGTTATTAATGTTTAAAATATAATCCAAATATCTGGATGTAGTGTTAAAAGCATCAATAATATCAGCCTGCTTATCATCAGAAAGAGACATCATAAAGTCTCTCTCATAACAAAACAGGAATAAATCGGCAACCAGGGGAACACAATTAGTGCCCATAGGAATCCCAACTACTAGTCTATACAACTTGATGCCATTTCAAGTAAAAATGTTGTCCAACAAAAAGGTCAGCGCATCACATACATTTTGACAAGACCATGCGTGATATTTTTTTAGTTTTTTCCGAAGTAAAAATGCGTTTCTGTCGTTTCATGCAAGGTTAGGAGAACCTTCTCTATTGAAGGTTCTTTCAATAAGATCAATACGTTTATCTTTAATAAAATTATGAGGTAAAGTCGTATAAAGAGCAGAAAAATCATAAATAGACAAACTGGTCGAATTGAAATCTCTAGCTATAAGTTATCTAAAATTTCACCTGAATTTTTAATAGACCAAAATAGATTTTTTACCATCGTTGTCCAATAATTGGGTGTAAACACAGGACTTTTTTTATTATTGATTTCTTTTCGATTCTAACACACAATAACACTGAGCTTATCGTTTGTTATGAAAGGATCCCCCAAACAAATATGGCGGGTGTGTCGGTAGGTTAGTCACGTGACTCATGCCGTCACGCCAACTTCGAGAATACTACCACTTACTTGTGGGAAGGTTTCAATACACCAGAGAACGATAGCTATCCATTCGATGATGTCGTACGCCCGGACAAACAACTCCACCATGATGACAGCTGTCCACACAACAAAACAGCAAGATGCATACAAAATCTTATCCTTTCGTGGCTGTACCCCATAGACCCAAAACTGTACCAGAAGAGTAAACTCTAGAATTGGACAATATACAGTACTTATTTTTCCATAGGTAGGAATTTTGGCGAAGAGAAACACAAAGAATATGTTTATCAGTGACGCACTAAAGTTTGCAGTAGCCCACAATACACTCAAACCAACAACCGATTTCCGCCGGAAGTTCTTCCACACCTGTGGCAGCAAGACAAGGAACCATAAAGTTGTACTTGTAAGTCCACAAACGTTGCCAAATATACAGGTCCACAAGGGCCAACCCGAGCGACAGTTCTTCTCCAGCAGGCTTCCGTCTCCTGTGCTGGAATTGTTCATAGTTGTGCTAGATGTGTTCATATATACACTGGAATTGTCCATATATGTACTAGAATAGATCATCATTTCGAATAATTGTTTGCATTTGTACTAGAGAAAATGGACACGTGGAGTCTTACTTGGTATTTTTGAATACTTATCTGTCGTCTGTTGATTTTTTTTTTTCAAAATTACGTTGTTGTTGTTTTTTTTAAGATTTCATGAATACCGTCAGAGTGTCTTACATTTTGGATCAAGATCAAGCCCTACGTTTTGTCGGGCCTGATCTGGGTCTAAAACTGTTGCAAAGGTTATCAGCAGACGACACTAGTAGGCAAAGAGTTTTCCATTAAATTTGATACAGAACATAACTTTGATACAGTTAAGATAGGATGGCCATTGTACATTTTGAGGGGTGACAGGTTATTATTTACAAATACTATTGCATTTATTTCACTGAAATAAAGAAGATCGATTTTGCCTTACCCAACAATGCAGACCTTGGTGAAATGCCGCAAAATGAAATGCCATCAAGGTCTTCACTGATTGCAAAAGTATCCGTTTAGTGGTTGCAATTAATTGCCTTATTTCTCAACCAAAAATATGTTGTGGGTGCTCAAAAGAATCGTCTCATTGAAAACATGTTAAACTTAATAGAAAACATTAACATTTTAACGCTCATTTTTTTTATTATTTTTTTTTTGTATCTAGACCTTTGACAAAACCTTGGAAACGACATTTGCAGTACGCGAACAATAACAGCAGTCTACACATTTGTCCTGCAGTCATGTCAGTGTCTTGGCTGTCCACATGGCAGATTGAACTGCATAGAGTATGGTGTACTGAAGTGGTCATAATTCTGAATTGCAGTAATACTACAGGTGATTTGTATCATTCAACTATTACGTCACTGTCTAACCACACCCCAAGCTGGTTCCTATCTCCGCTAGCTTTACAAGGGGCCGGTACATTGCATACCACGTGGCGATACAGTGACCTAATAGCTGAATAATAGTATTACTACAATTTAGTGTTATGGCCCTTTCGGTAAACCATTATAGAGTCCTTACTGATCGTAGTGGTCTCATACAGTACTTAGTGGTCATGGTGACTCTTAGTTTTGGATACCCACAACATTATGTTTATGTTGAGAAATAAGAAATTAAAATTTGATTAGGCACCATAATCTAAAGGCCTGTACAAAGGCACTGTTTATTATGACTGTATTTTCATTGTGACTCCGTTAAATCTCCACTTGTCACAATAACTCCATAAGTCCTTAGTAGTCATAATGACCCCGTAATTCCTCCGTAGTCATGGTAACTCTACACAGTCCCTACTGGTCACAGTCACCTCGTATCGTCCCTACTGGTCGCAGTGATTTCATGAAGGGCGCATTGGTAGAGTGCTCGACTTGAGATTGAGGGGTAGCTGTTTCGAGCCTCAACGAAGGCACTGCGCTGTGTCCTCGAGTATGACTCTTTATCCTCTGCTTAACACTGGTTCAACCCAGGGAAAGTTTCCTACATGCCTGAAACTGTTGACTAGGGTGTTAAGCACTAACACAAACAAACAGACAAACACAATGACTCCATAAAGCCCTTACTATTTACGATAACTATATACAGTCCTGATTGACAATATTGCTACTGCCTAAAATGACTCTTAACAGTCCAAACAGGCCTTACTCTGGTCACACTGACTTCATACATTTCATTCTGGCCATACTGACTCAATACAGTCCCTACTGCTGGACAAAGTGACTCCGTAAGGTGTCAAAGTGACTTCATGCAGCCCCTACTGGTCACGGTAGCTTCAAACAGTCCTCACCTACCACAGTGACTGCAGTCACATACAGACTTTACTGGGCACGTTGTCTGCATACAGTCCTTACCTTTCACATTGAAACATTGGTCACATGGTTAAAAGTGATCAAATACGGTTCTTACTGGCCACAGTCTTTTTATAAGTCCATACTGGTAACGGTGTTGACTTCATACATTCTTTACCAGTCAAAGTAAATCGGTCACTGTCCTTACCGATCACAGAGACTCTGCATCAATTACCAGCCACAAGGAGGGTAGCACTGGGTAACCTACAATCTGAGAAGATTACTACCCTTACAATGGAAGAAGAAGAAGAAGAAGAAGAAGAAGAAGAAGAAGAAGAAGAAGAAGAAGAGGCGTCCATATATAATCATTCTAACTGGTCACAATGACTTCATATAGCCCCTACTGGCCAAAGAAAGTGAACAGTCCATTTTGGTCATAGTGAGTCCATACAGGTATTAGTGGATCCATGACAATTCTTACCGGTCACAGAATGTCCATACTTTCCATATCGGTCTCATTCACTCCATTAACATTTCTAACCGCCAATGGTTAACCCATACAGCCCTTACTGTTAAGAGTCACTCCAAACAGTCATTACCAGTCACAGTGAGTCCATTCTGTTCACATCCTTACCGGTCACAGTGTGTCCATACAAACCAGTCTGGTCACAGTGACTTCATACAGTCCTCAGTCTCGTCTCTTCAAATGAGCCTTAGAGGTCACAGTAAGCCCATAAATTTCTTTATCATAATCGCTCACAGCAGTGACATATAGGTAACTAGTCACAGTGACTCAATAAATCCCTGCTGGTAACAGCCTTACTGATCACGATGCATCATAACAATTCGCACTGGTCACAATCCGCACGGGTCACAGTAAATCTGATCACCCATTCAACTCTATACTGTTCTTCCTGATTATTAGATAAGAGTATATATATGTGAAAATAGTTTTGCTATCTAGGACTTGAAAAACTTAATTGATAACACTGTTAGGTATATTTCCCTGAAATAAGGTAGCAAAATGAAAGTAGCGCTTTCGCAAAACACACTAACATATGTAAATAACGCGTCAAACACGTATTGATAAAGCCGACATACGTATGTCAAATGCGTATTGATTTAAAACAAGAACTATCTTTAAAAAAGATATTCGGCTGCATTTCAATATTGTGGAATTCGTTTTTAAATGTATAGCAGTTTGTTTCATTTGTAAAGTTGATAAACTCTCGAGAGGACCATGTTCTATCGTGGAGGGTTTGTTACATGAACTGGTAATAAAATGTCGGGCCTGATCTGAATCCAAACTGTTTGACACTCTGATGGTATTTCCGAAATATTTTTTTTTAAATGCTGATGACAAAAATCTGCAAATTAACCAGAGTGCAAAGAGGACACACAAACACAAAACTTAGATGGAATTCATCTTCAATTATCATAAGAATCTCAGTAGGGACAGTCACTTCAAACCCAACGGCTAGCTGATCAATATGCAAACGGTCATATGGCATTTGAACAGCTGTTTTAACTTTGAACTATTTTCCAGCTTAATTGGACAACAAAATAAGTTCGAGTGGACAGTCTGGTAATTAACCAATGAGATTTTTCATATTTAAGCAGGTACTCTAAATGCAAAATTCCAACTAAACCTGATTGGTTGAAATAAGCAAGTGAAAGTGCTATAATATGGCCCAGCCCAAAAAAATGGTGAACATAGGTACAAGCAATCACGCCAATCGTTTATCAATATTTCAGTGGTTTTATTAGCACGAAATTGGGATACCGCAATGTCCGTCGTCCGTGTGTCCGTCAATTTTTTGTGTGTCAACACTCAAGAGGACACAATAATTTTTGTCCAATCTTCATGAAACTTTTAACAACAGGGGAATCTACGCGAAGATTTGAATCCAGTAAAATGCATTTAAGCACCCCAGTGGCTATGGCTGCTGTCTGTCCGTTCTTTTGTCGTTAACTCATTGTTTCTTGCTGCTTCAAAAGTGTGACAGTTGGTGTTTAACTTAGCTGTTTTGTGCCGGTTTTGGTCTAGTGGTCATCTTATGCATGTGAGGAGATGGTTGCTTGACTTTGGGTGTGCTATGTTGTGGTGGGTGTGTTGGTGTGCTCTTGTGTCGTGATTTTATACCATTAGAATCTAGGGTGAAGGTTTGGCGCTGGTAAAATGCATTTTAGGCCCTGGTGACTTATGCCGCTGTCCGTTCTAAGGCGATGGTTCTGTTGTTGTTACTCCCACTTGTTTGTGGAAGTTCTGTGTTTGGTCCATGTTCAGTTATGCATTACTTAGTGTCCTTTCTAGTTTTGCATTCATCTTGACGAGGAAGGGAGAGCTGGCTACTTTACTTAAATTGTCTTCCTGATGTCTTGTGACTGTTTGTCTATGTGGCTCTTCCTCGTGGTGCCGTGGGTTGGTCTGCAGTGAGCGAGTGTGGTATTTCCTGATCATACCCACTTTTTGTCAGAATATTTATCACAACAAAGTTAAGACCAAGTTCGAAACCGGGTCAGGTCGAATCAAAATTTAAACTAGGTTATTATGCCAAAGCTTAGAAAAATCAAGTGTGTACACTCTAGGAGACAAAGTTTTAATTCAATCTTCATTCTTTTGTCAAAATGTTTATCTGAACAAGATCTATACCAAGTTTGCACTTGGTCTGGTCGAGTTAAAAACTAGATCATTTAGTCAAATCTTAGAAGAAAATAACGTGTACACATAATACACTCTACAATGCTCAGTTTTGCACTTACCTTCATAAAGCTTTATCGCCAAGTTTGAACTAGATTATGCCCCTTTTCTACACAGAATATCCAGCATCCGCGCAGACTGATCAGTGCCTTCGTTATTCGCTTATTAAAAAGTATTATATCTAAACTTACTTCAGGCAATGATTCAATATTCTAGCTCGTCTCTGTAGCTGGGTAGACTGGTTTGAGTCTCGCTTTGTCGGAAACCCCGAAGACACGTTTTGTCGCGTCGAGGGCCATATAATCCTAGTGTCCTTTTCATAGGACTTAGGCAAACAGTACTACTATCAGACCATGTGCAGATCCAGAAATTTTCATCGGGGTGGTGGTGGGGGGGGGGGGGGTCCTGACGTTTCAAAGAGGGCCGTGCGAACCTCTCTCGAGAAGCAATTTATTTATATACATAAATTAATGAGGGTAAAACACATTTAGCTAATATAAAACTATTCTACCATGTGGCCCCCAGTAACAAACGCAATATATAGGGATATAGTGAATCAACTGAGCCGAAAGATGTTGTAAATATTTTGCCTCTAGCGAGATTCGAACCCACGACCTCTGCAACACCGCCTAGCACTACACCATCCCCAAAAAAGGATGTTCAGGTGATGACGACTGATGCAGTACACGTCGTATATTGGTTCTTTTTCAATGGATGGCATCTATTTCCTTCGCAAGTGAAAGCCTGATGGATCAAAGGATACAAGTGAAATTAGATAATTATCAGAAGTGCGGAAATATAATTTCACAAACATCATTGCTTTCGAGCTACACAGGATCAGAAACTGATGCAGATTCAGACAGTAGATAAATACAGAGGGATATAGTGAATCAACTGAGCCGATAGATGTTATGAATATTTTGCCTCTAGCGAGATTCGAACTGGTCCCGTTTTTTTTGACAAGAAGATTTTTTTTTAAAGTTTTCCCTATAATACATACACTGGAAAAACTGGCCCCGCCCCCTGAAACTGGAGCATTTTGAAAGTTATTCCAGCTTTTAATACTGTACACATAGTTCTGTATATCGGGTGTTCTGGCCCAGTAGTCGAGGCTCTAAATAAAATCAATATGTTGCATTCGACGAACCGATCACTGGGCCAGAACACCCGATATACAGAGCTATGCGTACATTATGAAAAGCTTAAATAACTTTCAAAATGCTCCAGTTTCAGATTTCGAACTTTTCTCACATTAAAGTACTGTTATTTTGCATTTTGGCTAAAGTAAGCATATATTCCAGGACATACACAAACATGCCTTTCATCCTTTTATTATGAGCAAAGTCACCTTTTCGGTATAGCTCAGGCGCTGTATTGACTATCGCTTAACTCACATACATCTTGTTAAGCAGATACACATCTGCATTTATAAGTGACGCTAATTAGCGAAGAATATTTTCAGAAGTAAATATTGACCCAAAATATTACCCTTTTTAACAGATAGGTACACTATTCTGTGCACTCGTCGACTGCAACCAACACGCGATGACTGCGCTCTTCAAGTACAGAGTTCTCTAGCGTGCATAGGTATCCACATTTATACCACGCTTATCAACGTTGGAGCGAAATATCCATTTATTTGGAAGTGCTACACTAACGCATGTAGTATAAAAGGTTGTCGATCCTCTTACAAGTAGTGATTCTTACCCAGGAAAAGGTCCCGACATTACTGAAAAATTGCTGACTGGGACGTAACGCATCCACGTAAATACTCTTATTGTCCACCTGTGTATGGGAGATAATTAACGAGCTAAGCTCGTGGATTATCACCCATACTGGTGGACAAACCATGGTATTAATGTTAAAGCTTCGAGTTATTCAGATTTACACTTGGAATGGAAAAGAAATGAGACAAAACATATTTCCGACATGTTTATTCTTGGATTTTAGTCACGACATGTATTGCACTAATTGGCAAATGCATACAAAAGAGTTAAGCATAGTTAAAACACAACTGAGGGTACAGTACTAGTAGAAAAACACACCTAGTGCGGACATTCTGAGATTGCGCATGCGCAAAGATGAGCATATGCAGTTTTATTTCTTACGTTAACATAAACATTTGTTGAGGGTATTCATGAGAACCTAGTATTAACAAAATATGTTTTGAAAACAACTAATGGTAAACCGTTATCAAATTTCATTTTAAAAAATCTCTTTTACAGGACTGTAAAACGTACTGATAATCTTAATGAATATTTGAATTTCCATATATATTAGTGCCCCATGTAATTTATTTGGCATTTTGTTCCTTGAATATTGAGACCCATATTTTTACTTTGAAAGTTAACTTTGATTTCATCCACGTAAATTCTTAAAGTTAAAAATGGGGTCAGTTTAATGATACTTCGGGATACTCAGGAATACCCATAAGATCAACACTTTAACACCACTATAACATTACCAAAAGGCACATTTTGTCAAAACACGGTTATAAGTACAAAATACAATATAAAAACAACAATGATGTATTACACCAACCAGTATTTCTACTTCATGCACAAGGACTCCTAATAATACAGATATTGCAGTTAATTGGTAAAATTTTGTATGTTGCACACCGAACTACATAATAAATGATGAACAACTTCAACAGCGCAAAAAGTGGATGTTTTACATAATCCTGTTCATTTAAAACTTGTCAGTCAGTGTATTTCCCTTTCACAAGATTGAAAAATTCCAAAATTTCGCCAGACTGAGCTCTAGTCTTCCTGAATAAATTAGTATACAAATTCCACTTCTGATATCCTGTCTGGTTCATGTGCGGATCCAGAGGGGGGACAGGGGGTCAGGATCCCCCCTCCTGAAAAATCACAAATTTATAGATAGGAAGAACTGGTCCGGATCCCCTGGAAATCATAAAGCTGCCAAGCCAGCATTCAATGGTGGGCCATTATTGGCCCGCCAGCGAAATGCCATTTCAATTGCGTTTCGCTGGCAGGCCGATAATTGCCCGCTTTTGGAACCCCTCTGACAAAACTTTCTGGATCCGGACATGAGGTTTGTTGTTTGATTTCATGTTAATCAATAGACTAACAGACTGAACAGAACACATTGTGGATCTTGATCAGATGGATTCATTAGAAGCCATCTGATCTGGATCTACACTGTTTTGGAAAGAGGTCATATACGGGTTCAATTGGTCAAGTTTTTACGCTGACCGGAAAAAAACTAAAACGGACATGTATTGCCGCTGTAACCTATGTTATTGAGTCAGTCCCTAAAAAGGGGTTTCACAGAAGCGACCGATGCAAGGCTCGGGCGCGCCCAAATATCCATGTTGCCAGTGGACGGCCTTTACGAACATATAAATTATGGGTGTAGTGGAACCTTGCATGCTATCTACCTGACCACGCGCATTAAAAGGGACTAAACTCTGATTTAAAAACATGCCTCAAGAAAAGAGTGCCTGATTTTTTTTTATTTATTTATCTGCCAAAATCACAGGTTTAGATAAACAAAATTTTTGAGCGTAACATTGTAAATATTTTTTTACCCATCAGTTTTAACATATGTTTTGGGTCCTCAAAAGAACCGTCTCATTGAGACGTTTCTTTTGAGTTCACACAACATATGTTTTGGTTGAGTAATAAGATTTTTTTTGTAAGCACTCTTATCTCAAGACCTGCAAAATATATGTAGTGGGTACGCAAAAGGATCGTCTCAAAATTGATGCATAAGCAAATATTCTCAATTTTATGCTTCAAAATATGGTTCATCTTCAGCATTGAGTATAATCTTGAAGAGATTTTAACCACCAAACAAAAAGGCACGTTGGTCCCCGGGGGGGGGGGGGGGGGGTACTCTCATTTTTTCTTCATACGTAGGCTCGGGCCCAGCATCTACCGTTCACCCCAAAAAATATGTGGAATTTCAAGCACCCCAAAAAATATTTGAAATTTTAGCAAACCAAAAGACTATCCCCCATTCTGAACCTTGACCATAAGAAAAGACCCTAAAATGCATAGAAATGACCCCCAAATATAGTCCAATTTTGTGATGACCCCAAAAATATCCACAAAATCTCCTTACCCAAAAAATACTATTTTTTCTGAACACCCCAAAAATTTTGAACCAAAAAAATTGACCTGATCCTGCATATGTATGAAAATATCAGAGTACCCCCCCCCCCCCCCCCCCCCCCCCCCCTCCAAAGAGAATTAGACAACTTCGAAAAAATGGGATCTTACTTCCCGCCGACTAATAAAATGTTGCTGCTGTATAACATTTTTGAAATTTTCAGCTGATATCCTACTACCTGCCCATGGGTCTATTTGCTCTATATTATTCCCATTGGGTTGGTATTTTTACTATCTCATTCTCGTGGTATCCCCGTCGCACCCCACCCCTCTTGGAGAATATTGAAGGTGCATAAAACCTGAAGTGCCTCTTGCGTTCTTGTGACCATCTTCTTCGCAAGCCAAGGGTACTAAGTCCACTTCGTTCCTTACGCGTAAGGAACGAAGTGGACTTAGTACCCTTGGCTTGCGAAGATGGCTTGTGACACACATGAACACAATTCCATATCAAAACGTTTTGTAACGTTTCAGGATGTACACCATTGTCATGCTGAAACAGGAAGTTTATCTTTTTCTTTTGAAAACGCTGTAGGTCTAGATCAGCTGACTTCTGATGAAGCCATCTGATCAGTATCCGCACAGTTTTCCACTGATTGAAAATACATGCTTACAACTGAAATGCTGCAGGTTTACAGGATATAAAATGGTGAAGTGTGTAGTACTTAAAGTATTCAGTATAACAAGGTTTAAGCAGCAGCAATGATGGGTGAGTTTAACATTGTTACAACATTGTCTTTCCTAAAATGGTGTCTATGCCCCATCTTCAAACTACTTACACATTACTAGCAAGTAACAAAAGTATGAGCAATTTACATAGAATAAAACTTGACTAGATTATGCGCCATATTAAAAGTTTAAAATTCTATAACTCTGTGCCATCCAATGCCAAAACACATGTTTAAAACTGATAGATAAGGAAAGAACCACGCTTTTAAAATCCGAATGTTTGCATGCTTATCTGCACCTAAGATCCATGCGAATATTCTGATAGTGGCCCTTTGTTTGTGATGTGTTAACGTTTAAAGCGCAAATCACAACAAAAGTCTTCTGCTGAAATGTTTTAGATGCCTAGACAAACAGTGTAGACCCAGATCAGACTGCCCTGTAGGAGCAGTCTGATCTGGGTCCACACTGTTTGCCCCTATCTATATTAGTCAATAATGTTAGCAAATATATGGAGCAGAAAATATAAGCAGACTACATCTTCAGATGTTTTTGTGTTTGTTTTGCTTGCGCTTTAAGGGCTATTATTTGAAACGATCGCCTTCCACATCTTTCCTGGTTGCAAACATGAAACTGACACCCAATGGAAAGCAGATCACTTTTCAATAATTTTAACTTTGAGCTTTTTTAAATTGTGTCATGGTCAAATTAATTATCTATTTACAGTCATTAGCAGGGGTAAAAATTATGGGCAAGCACATAAGACTTTGGAAATTATGGCATATGCTCAAAAGCCGCCAATAAATTCCCATGCAGACACGTCCATGTTGACGTGTCCCAGCCGAGATAGAAGATCTATATATTGGTCTGAGTCATTATCTATATTCATACTTTGTGTAGGACCAATATGTGAGCAGCAAATGGTCAGTCTGCACAAATGCACAGACTCGCCTGAGCCTTCGTTGCTCCACAATGCGATAAGTTACCAATATCTGATGTGCTCCCTCATATGTTTCGGAGCCAACTTTTTTATGTTTTGCCAATTTGAATATAGCACTAGTTTGTATGTTGGCTGACATAATTGGGCCACGTCTCAAGAAGACTCGATTTTTATCGAATGTGAACAACAAAGGAGCCGACCAGCCTGCTCATACGAACAGTCGGATCAGTACCAAATTTTTCACCCCTTGAAAAGTGTAATAGCTAACCTAATACTAATACAAGATTATTTCAATATTCTTGTTATGCTAGTCTCTGCACAATATAGCGGCTGTATTCGGCTACCGTTTAATTGCTTAGGCCAGATTTTTTTTATTAGTTGATTTACGAACCCTCCTACTGTAATTTTCCAGAAAGTAGAAAAAATAATAATTTCTAAAAAAAAAAAAATTTATCTGTCGACTCTAGATATTATTTGTTTTGTTGAAAAAAAATAATAATATATTTTTGAGGTTCTGTATGTGTATTTTTGAGAGTGACACTGTTAAAGTGATTGTCCTATGCAGGAAAATTTTGAAATATTTAAAGATTTAATACAAACTGTTGTTTATTTTACTAGTTATACTGTTTGTTCTGGATATATTTAAGAAGAAAAAAAAAGCTCTGAAAAGGTAAAAACAGCTCAGCTCTGAAAATGACCAGCCAACTGGTCATTTTAAGAGCTTTTTTCTTTCTTTTTTTCGTCACCTCGACCCCAAATCTGAAAAAATCCCGTCAATCAACTAACAAAAAATTCTTGCCTTAGAGTACGGTATGTTATAACCTTTTCGGAAATATAAGAGATGCTCAGAAAACTACACTTTTCAGTTTTCCTGACATAACTTATATTATGCGCGGATCCAGAAGTTTTGTCAAAGTGGGTCCAAATTTGACAACGTTTTTTTTTCTATTTTATTTTAAGAAGATGCGGGGAGAGAGGAACCAAATGCCACTATAAGCAGGCTTTCATCGGCTTGCCAGCGAAACGCCATTGAAATGGCGTTTCACTGGCGCGCCGTTGACCGAAGATTGAATGCTGGCTTTGTAGCTTTGTGATTTTTCAGGGTATCTGAACAAATATTGTTAAAAAAAAAACCTATATTTTGTGATTTTTCAGGGGGGGGGGGGGGGGGGTCCGGACCCCTGTCCCCCCTCCTCTGGATCCGCCCATGTATATTCCAGACGTAGTTTCGGGCATCAAAGGATAAACACAGTCTCCTTATAATGTACTGACTGGGTCAAATATTACAATACATATGCTTACAAATATTATTAGGCAATATAAAAAAGTTGACTGCAAAAACATAACATGATCCCCTTTCAGTCAAGTTTTTAACTTAGTAAATCATTATTTTGATGTAATAGGAGGCTATTTCCAGAAAACTAGGATGTAATATTTACAGGTACACAAGTTTTTAACTTGATTACTACTATTCTACTAATTTATTATAAAGCAAAGATACTTAGTACCCAGAAGTAGGAAATGGGATTCTAATTTTCTGAGCAAGATTTCTCAAAGCGAAACCCTTGAAGAGTCAATCACAAGTGCAATAGACAACAAATTTAACCCATAAAGCGCCTGCTATAATTAGCAGCAGGCGACAATTTCAAATTTTACCGCTTTTTCAAAATAACAAACAAGGCATGTTATTTCATGAGAATCGACTGCTGGCAGACGATTCTCATGAAATATCATCCTCATTTTTGTTGAAAACTAAGAAAGGTGTCTCAAAATGTGTCGTCTGCTGCAGTTGTGATTGGTGCTTTAAGGGTTAATGATTCTTTTTCTAACCATGCCTTTTCTTTCATTTGCATCATTTGCTGACAGATGAGTATCAGATATTATTTGTTTTCTTAACACTTTTTAGACCTATGGAATTTTCCATAAAGTTTGATACAGTTAAGTACGAATGTTCCATTAAATGAGTGTTCACATGTTATAATTTCAACAAAAATATTGCATTTCTTACCCTGAAGAACGATTTTGTCTTGGCAAATTTTGCAGACCCTGATGAAATGTCGCATTGTGCAGTATTTTATCTGGATCTTCACTATTTGCCAATGTACCAGTTTAAGGGTTTCCTGTCAAGAAAGAATTAAGGCAATGATAAAATTTGAAAATATTGTCTGCTGCAACGTTTGTGATGTTTCTAGGATTAATATACACACAACAAGTAATGAACACATGGATAAACCCCATGCTATCTGCAAGAAAAAATCTGCTATTACTAAACACTTAACATTAGAAGTCAACTCAAAACTATACAGTGGCGCAGTTGTCAAGTGGACAACTGCATCTCAAGTCACATAAACGAGGAAATTAAAAAATCGCCAACTTCTAGAAAAACCTCAAATTATTGCACCACATTTTGCCATCACATCGTTAAGTCATGTTGTTAGGAAATTAACCTTGCTGCATGTGAAAAACAAGAGGTGCATATCAGCCTGCCTATAATGCTTGTACCTTCCCCAGGGGGGGATACTCTCATTTTTTTCTTCATACGTAGGCTCGGGCCCAGCATCTACCGTTCAACCCAAAAAATATATCAGGAATTTCAAGCACCCAAAAAAATATTTGAAATTTTAGCAACCCCAAAAAATATCCCCCATTCTGTACCTTGACCTTAAAAAAGACCCTAAAATGCATAGAAATGACTCCTAAATATAGTCCAATTTTGTGATGACCCCAAAAAATATCCACAAAATCTTCATACCCGAAATATTTTTACATTTTTCTGAAAACCGAAAAAAATATTGAGATTCAAAATGTTGAACCCCAAAAAATGACCCAAGGCTACGTATGTATGAAAATATCAGAGTACCCCCCCCCCCCCACCCCCCCTGGGATACCATTACTTCCATTGTACTCTACTTTAGCAGCTAGTAAAATGAATAATGTGATAAATTCACATTTTCCAAGATTCTATCTAGTATCGGTGTAGATGAGTACAAATCTAGTGAGAATAAATCAAATCATTATTATTTTTCGCAAACCATTTTTGTCTGCATTATGAATGCTATGTTATAATTACAATCTACAAACATTTTCAAATGTTATTATTTTCCTTGTATGTTTATACTGTCATTTAAGAAAACTATTAAAGTAAGATTTAAAGCCCTAATTGGTCAAATAATATAACTGTTTAGCAGGCATTTCGATTCAATGGAAATAAACCAAGATCAGCTTATTACATTTATTTTGATATAAAATTCCCAGTCTTTGTCCAGCTTAACTAGGATATATCCATTTTATGAAACAGGGTAAATCCAGTTCAGCTGGCTCTAGAGAAGCCATAAGATCAGGATCTGCTCTTTTTCTATGCAGCCCCAGAATCCATAGTGTTAATTCAGCCCACACAACTGATCTGGCTGGAAATTGAAAGTGAATATGCCATAATAATTTATGCAGCAGGATAAGAGTTGAGAATATTAGGTGGAAGAAAATACTTCTGGGGACATCAACAATGACCTTGATAGTCCTACTGCAGCCTTTTGCTCTTTTGGAGCAAATGCTCCATTTTACAAAATATTTTCAAAAGTATCCAAAACATTACTTAATTTTTCTTGAATTTTTTCAATTGTTGTCTAAAAATAGAAAATGATGTCATGATCTAGAAATAGCCTGTTGAGTAAAGGGTTATGCACTGTTACCAGCCATTGTCGGCCATCTCCCGAAGAATTTCCGTTTTCACAAAAGCAGTTTACAATTCAAGATGGCACTCAAAATATACATAAATGTACTAAATGCAAAGTCTTATATATTTTGCAAATATGCTCCTCAAAATAATTAAAGGACCAAGATTTTAGAATGCGAATATAATTATCTCAAACATTTAAATTCTGTAAAACTTAGCCCAAATATTTCTATGCTTTATGCCCATAAATCAAGAATCATCATGAATGATTCCCATGCCTAATTCTGCCATAACTGTGTCTCAAATGCACATACCCTCAAAAACACACTTTCAAAAGGCAGTGGGTGGGGTAAAGAAATTCTTCTGTGGTCGTTTGAGTAGAATAAAGGTGCTACCAAATTAAACTTGGTTTTACACAGTTCAGCTTACATGCAAAAAAAATTCAAACTGCTTCAATATACTGGGAAGCAAGCATTTTCATCTCTAACAATGGAGTTTTGACATTGTTTGGTGTTCTGTAAACAATGTGTGTACTTGGCCATCAAGAATCAGATTTTCAATCGCCATTCTATGCTGTTGAGTGTTAGAAAGATGTTCCGACGAATCATTTAAAGATTGTCACAGACAAACGCCAAAACCAGTTGTCTGAATCTATAGTCTGGCCATTACGCCACAGCCAAATGGGGCAATTTTCTCTCAAAGGAAGAGGTGAACGGTATCAAAGGGATAAAAAACACCATAAAATCATGCAAAAACAGAGATTTCAGCATCTAAAAGCACTTTTCATTCATTTCATGCAGTCCTGTGGCCCATGGATCACACACAAAAAATGACATTCCAATACATTCAGGACAAGCTTTAAAATGACAAAAAAATCCTTGTTAGTAACATTATCTACCACTTTCTTTTTGCTGCTTCACTTGGCAATAAGGCGTCAAAGATGTCTGAAAAATTTAGGCTAGATCGTAAAATCGGTTTTGGAAATACGTTCTACACAAAATGCATCAATGTTATAATTGATAGTATTGGTCCTTCAATTATTTTGAGGAGTATATAATGCAGTGAAAAAGACATAATTATTCAGATATGAAATAGGTTAGCAACACATTACAATACCAAATACCATATACAATATCGACATTCATAATTAACTACCTTTACTCAATATCACATTACCCAGATATAAGGCGATACACAGAAAATGCAATAGACAGTAATTAGATGATCTTACACTATAAGGCGCTGCAAAGAAAATGCAATAGGCAGATAATTAGATGATCTTACACAAAAGGTTATTTCACATAAATTGTATTTAACAAGTCTTTGGAGAGTTTAATTAATTTCATACGAAATGACCACGACTGCCTGTATATAGTATGACATGTCTAATAGGATTTACCGCCTTCAAAGTAGACGTTAAAGTACATGTGATCTTATCATATTTATTACTGTGACGTTTTCCGACAATCATAGCCTGAATATGTATTCTTATTTCTCATCAAAATGCAGGCTATAGTTAGATCAAGAGACCCTTATGCCATCCTAAGGCGGTGGTTCCGTTTTTGTTGATTCATTGTGTATCGTTGCTCCCAATGTTTGTTGGGTTTTTGTGTTTGGTTCTTGTTTTGTTGTGCATGTCTTAGTGTCTTTTCTGGTTTTGCAAGAGAGAACTTTAATTGTCTTCTTGGTGTCATGTGGCTATTAATGTTATGTACCTCTTGCCCACAGATAACCGTGGGTGGGTCTGCAGTGCGTTGTTTTGGCATTCCCAGGCCAGACATATTCACTTACTTTTTCAGCCAAGGCAGAAAAAAAGTAAAACCAGTCAGTCCAATATAGGGTAATTGTTTGTTTGTTTGTTTGATTTGATTCTTTACGTCACATCAACAATCTTTCAGTTATAAAGGGACGGATCTTCCTGGGTAGAACCAGTACTAAGCTAGGATAAATGTGTCTTGCTCAATGACCACAACGCAGTGACTCCGGTGAGGCTCGAACCCGCGGCCCTTCGGTCTCGAGTCAAGCACTCTACCACTGAGCCACTGCGCTCCCTCCAATATAGGGTAAAGTCGGGTATATTCGGACAGACATTTAAATTCGGACAGCCACCTTGTTTTTTTTTTCATAGTTTAATTATTGGAATAAAAAATAAATTAATTAAGCGAACAGTTAAAATCCTGCTGAGATGGCTCAAAAGGAGCCGTCTCATCTGGATTTCAACTGTTTGCAAGTGGGTGTCCAAATTTACCTGATTTCTGATTTAACCCGACTTTACCCTAGAACAACTGTGCTTAAAATAATTTATGTTCAGTTTTCAGCCATTTAGATTGATCTTGATGTAGACAATTGAATGCAAAATGCCTTTGTTTCAATGGATAACAGAACATGTATGTGGATAAAACAGCGTTCATAAAATTTGGAAGGTCAAAAGAGTTTGATACTCATAGAATAGACGATCACCAAGGCACATTGTTAAGTGCTACAAATTCAGATATTTTCATGAAGGTTTTATTTTCACAAAAATCTGTTGATTTACGCGAAAATAAAACGCTTGCAAAATGATGAAATTACACTGCCAGAACCTCACTGGTGTAGGTTAATCATTATCCAGTCGCAATTTTTTTTATCACAAATACCTCTTTTATTGCTATTTGTGATAATAAAACACTGCATTTTCTAACTTATTAAAGTAAACAGGTTTTCAGACAGGTTTTAGCTGTGTTGACGTCAAATTCTTATAATAAATGTTTCATATAGTCTTAAATTTGGTCCAAAATTGCAGTTTTTCATTATAGGCAGCCATTTTTGTTACTATAGCGAAAGTAAAAGTTAAATAAATGTTAGTTTTCACATTTGTGTTAATATTCTTCCATTAAAGCTGCATACTCTGTAACTATGAACATTTTTCGAAAAAAAAAATATTTTCTTTTTAAATCATTTGTAAAAGTAGAATTAAGCTATGTTTTCACTATAGAAATGTTCAGTACAGCTGCAAACTGCATGGAAAAGTGAATTATCTTATCAAATAGGTGTTTTTTTCTCTTGTTGGTAATTATTTGCGTCCCTCCAATAATTCTAGACCGTTGAATTTTAACATAAATGCAGTTGTTTTGATAGTGATAACTTGTTAAGATTTACGAAAATGGTAAAATATTTACCTGAATTTGAGTATTTTTACTGTGTTTTTGAAAAATAAAAACATTATTTTTAAAATTAGAAGATCACAAGTTACAGACTATGCAGCTTTAAACCAATCAGAAGAAATTTGTCGGGAGGGCAGTGGCTCAGTGGTAGAGTGCTTAACCTGAGACCGAGGGACCGTGGGTTCGAGCCTCACAGGCGTCACTGCGTTGTGTCCTTGAGCAAAAACATTAATCCAGGCTTAGTACTGGTTCAAGGCAGGAAGACCTGTCCCTATAAAACTGAAAGATTGTTGATGGGACAAAAAGAATCAAATCAAACAAAACAAAAATATAAGAAATTTGAGAAAAGTACCTTCAGTTTGTTTGTTCCTATTGGAGGGGGTGGGTAAATGTTTTACCAGCATAAAAAATCATTAGAAAAACAAAGATGTATGTTGAGTGAAAAGTTCCCTATATAATAGATAGTACCTATCTCTTCATGTACCCTGTTAGACAGTAAATAGTATAGTTAATAACAAATGTATGACATCAAATCACCCTGGGCCATTTTAATTATAAATTAATCATTGTCTACTCTTATAATTAAGATATGATTTGTTTGAGCCGCACCTCTAGAAAAGTTGATTAAGTCTTTACCTGTTGTCTTTTTTTTTGAAAAATAATAAATAAGGCATGATATCTCATGAGAATCGTTTTCTGGCATCTTAAGAAAGATGTCACAAAATTGCCTAGACAATTTGTCGTCTGCTGCAGTCATTATGTTGCTTTAAGGGTTAAACTAATCAACACATGCTAAGGCAGAAAATATGTCCTTAATATCAGCACAGACAAGAAGCGCTGGCTTGTGGTGAACCCACTGTAACCATCAACACAGATTTGCATTCGAAACATGAATCCATGTTAATAATGAAGATTTCACAACAAAACTGGATTGAAAGCAGAAGATGATATAGTAATTCCTTCTGATTAAAGTACTCTGTGTTTGCTTAAAGAAGCCTGAGTGATTATGGATCAAAAACAGTATGTGCAGAAATATGGCACATAAGACAACATACTGTCTGTCATATTGTAAATTCCGAAAATTTCGCGAGAATCTGATTTTCAGCAATCTCGTTAAAAGACATATTTTAGATGTTAAAAATTCCTGACTAGGCCACGGTTTACCTATATAAACAAATGACAGAGTGATTAGAATTTTGCAAGCATTTTTTTTGTCTTGCATATTGAAGTTTTGCAAAAATAAAACACGTGGAAAATTTTCAAATTTACAATATTTGAGACAGTTTTAGCTTCACCTTTACACCAACACTAATACAGACTTTCTGGTATCCTCAAGATACCATTCAATACTAGATAAAGAAAATAATTAAATTATGGGGTTATGCATTAATTACAGACCAACAATGTACTTTACTTTTACTATTGTTTTTTTTAAATAATTTTCCAAAGGTAATTTAATTTAACACATATATTTTGGTCACTTTGAACATAATTGAAATATTTGGCCACTTAGCCTTTAAAAGGCCAAGTGGCTGAAATTCTGAAACATGTACAAAGTGACAGAACTACTACAGCTAGCCAAAATATTTATAGCTCAAAGTGAAAACTGAGACTGATGAATTAACGTTAATGAGAGTCCTCTGTATAACTGAAGAACTTTTTAAACCATTAATCGTTTGAAATGGAGAAATACAAAAACAACAATATATTGAAGTATAAATTAACTATTAAACATCTGTTTCAACCGAATGTTTTGGTGATGCAAGTGGACTCTGTTTTGGTGATGCAAGTGGGCTTTGTTTTGAATGTTTCGGTGATGAATATTGACTTTGCTTTGAATGTTTTGGTAATGCAACTGGACTTTGATTCAACTTAGAAGTTGTCCGTGGGGGAGGGTTTGGAGAAATTTCAACATAATCAGGCTTTTTTTGTACAGGTTCAAGATATTCATCTTGTTCATCTTCAGTTTTAATTTCTGGTGGTTTCGGTGCATCACCTAATTTGTTTAACACATAAACCTCTTCTTTTTCATTTTTTGACTCTTTATCTTCTTTGTCACCTAATGTATCCCCAAGTGAGGTGTAAGCATTACCAGGACGGTCCTCAGAATCAGCTGCTTTATTCTCTTCTACTTCTTTATCCTTAAATGAACTATTTGATCCTAGAGACAATGTCTTATTTTCCCTAGCTGGACTACGTACACTACGTGGTTTGGGCGCTGGTCTTGGTTTACCTACACTTGAATTGTTTGGTAAAGTTGGTGAACTAGGTGACCCAGCTTTAGCTGAATTTTGTATGTCTGAAGCGTTTCCATCAGTTTTATGAACACTATTTACGTTAGCTTCAGTATTCTTTGTTTTAGAGTGTGTTTCTTCAACATTTTCATTACTTTTTAATGACTTTTTAAATGGAGATTCGATTGTCGCATGAGTTGGTTCTAAAATAAAATATTCATGATTTTTAGGAGTCTCTGTTTCAGCACTATCACCGTCTTGTAATGCCTTTTCAATTTCAACAACAACATCAATTGACCTATTTTCCTCAACATCTATTTCCGCAATGTTTTCCATTTGCCTACTGGTTGATGGTTGTTCCTCATCATTTTCCATCGACTCCTTTTCAAGAGTAAAATAATCATGAGGTGAATTAGGTGGTACTTGGTCAGACTCTATAACCTGTCCAGATCGAAATTTACTTAGTCTAAGATCATCATATGGACCTGAAGCACGACCACTTTCTTCTCTTAAGAGCGGATTATAAACATTATCTCTTGAGTCTAAATTACTAGAAGCTGTTGAAACTTGCGAATCACCATCTAATAATGGTCGCCGTGACTGAGACTCGTAGCGTTTTACACCTGTACCTTTGCCACGTTTGGTCCTGCCATTTGCTATATCCCTACGTGGTGGTTCTGGTGGATTTTGTATATCTGTACGTCCTTCCGATCTATTATAGAACACAGA
This sequence comes from Loripinus fragilis, assembly GCA_964019695.1. Taxonomy (NCBI): domain Eukaryota; kingdom Metazoa; phylum Mollusca; class Bivalvia; order Lucinida; family Lucinidae; genus Loripinus; species Loripinus fragilis. The sequence continues at coordinate 50,654,871 of OZ026520.1, forward strand.
TTGGTTATCATCAGTATGTTCAGTTTTGAACCACTTATATATTCTAGTTGAAATACTTCTAAAACTAGATACACCTCTTAACCGTTTTTCTTTCCTTCTTGGTAAAGGAATTCCTGAAGAGCCAGAAGGCGAGACACCACTGGTGCCCTCTGCTGCTGCTGCACCCTAAAATAGAACAAGATTTTACTTTTTCGCTGAAATATGTAATTCTAGTGTTGTCTTATAAGTAATAATTTCTTTTATGACCTGATGATATCCATTGAAAAAAGGGATGTCATAATATGATGTAGTTTAGGTTTCTATCAACAGGACGAGATTTTTTCTAGAAAGATCTTGTCATTTCCCCATGCTATCTTAAAAGCATCACGATTTAGGACTGCTTTGGCTGTTTTTCGGGCCCACCGGGGTTTACCTGTTGGATTTCTTTTGCTCTGGTAATCAGTTTTATTTACTGTTGAGTCCTTATCTTTGCTTTATCTCCTTCTTACATCTTGATTTATATGTTCTAGGAGATGATGCATTGATAAGTTAGGGGTCATTCATGCAAACCAAATATCTATATGTCTTAATTCACATCTGAATTAAGGGTAAGGTTGGCGCACCGTAAAACCGGTTTAAGCCCTCCAGTAAAATATTTTACTGACCGTTCCATGGCGGTACTACTTTTGTGGATCTTTTATGTTTTTTCTGTCTTGCGTTTGCTATGCCTTTGTGTGCGTCTGTCTATATGTGCCTTGTGGCCACCTGCTGGGAAAGGGCTGACTTCTTGGCTCTCGTTAGTGGTGTCTAACTGTGAGTTTGTCACTTTCCTATTGGTATCCTGGGTCAGTTGTGGTACTTGATTGTATCGATTCCTGATCTTTGCACCCTTACTTACTTTGATTGTTAAAAAATTCATGTATACTACTATGGTAACCTGCGTAATCAGACAGATATGTACATGCTGACAATGTAGACTCATTTTGTCATTTGAAATCAAGGATGAAATTTTAAACACTACCATATAGGTATAGAATCTGGATATGCCACATGACCGTTTTAGAAAAATTAAATTTTTGACCACCAAGCATCCCACAAGTCCCACCCCTAGGACATGAACAAGGCGATGAAAGAAAATCCTGTTCGATATATTTTATATCTTTTATTTGTGAGAGCACACACAAAGTTTGGTATAAAAATTCTTGAAATTAGCTTAGTAACAGATTAAATTGCCCATGAACTTAACAGCAGAAAAAAGAGTTTTGGGCTGTTAGCATGGTTTGTTATGTTGTGCGGTACTAAAAGCCATTTCTAGTTTTGCAATCATCTCGCTGGAGAAGAGAGAGCAAGCCTCCAGCCTCAAGGTTATAAAACTTGAGTTCATTCTCAGACTCAAAATAAAGCGCAATGATTGGCTGCTTGCGGACACATGTTTGCAAGCAGCCAATCATTGCGCTTTATTTTGAGTCTGAGATTGTGCTCAAGTTTTATAACCTCGAGGCCTGGCTGCTTTACATTATATGCCTTTTCAATTCAAGATACTTGAAGTGTTCAGTGTCTCATCCTCACTGTGTCGTAGGTTGATCTGCCCTGTGTGATTGTGGTATTTCCTGGTCATACTCCCCTTCTTTATAATAAGTAAACATGTGTTATTTTTTTCATATCCAAATCTCCTACAACACATTTCAAATATAGGTTTGGACTAGGGGGGACTTAATGCACGTTTTGAACCAATTTAATTCTAAAAAGAATGCTATCTAAATATGTAATGTCCAAATTATAGTTATCACATAAGTGGTCACCAATCATGGTTAATAATTAATTGCCCATGATATAAAATAATAAAGTACATGGGAACAGGATACTTATCACATATGCTTCCATGGAAGGGTCAGGCGAGCCCGTGCAACCATGCAGTCTCACAAGAGTCATATCACTCTTTGCATACGTATTCAGAAAGTAGATGAAGATTTACCAAAAAAGAACACATCTCACCATATGGATAGCTGCACACAAGCACGTTTTTTTTTTTACTTTGCACATATGGAATACGTTAGTACCAGTATCTCCTGGGCTAGCCAAAATCATGCCTACAGTAAAATCTGTGTAAAATGGCCGCTGTCAAAATGACCAAAAAAAAGTTTTCAAGACCGATTATTGCTTGATGCAGGTCAAACGTATTGCAGAATGCTCCAAAGGGAGCATTCTGCAATACTTTTGACCTTCATTAAGCTACCAGTTGTCATTAAGACTTTTGTTTTGTCTATTTTTGAGTGGCCGTTTTACACAGGTTTTACTGTACCTACCTGTAAAGGTTCAATCTCGGCATAAATGTGCTCCTCAGGCTCTGCATTTAAAGGCCTTCTAACAGACACTCTGTAATATTAAATAAACTTAAGTACCATTTTACCATATATTTGGCCATCTTGAATTGTAGTACTACTACTTTTTTAAGCCATCAGCAAATTTCACAGAGGGTCGTACTGACTTCCCTCACAAATCATTGTGTTTCTTGAGGGTGGTCCACACCAGAATTTCTAAGGAAACCTGTATCTACTTGTAATTTTCCAGGGTGGGGTGTCCAGTACCCCTACCCCCCCCCCCCTTTTTGGATCTGCCAATGATTATCATTATATAATCTATAAATTAACATCTTCTGATTGGACCATTACACTATCAACATTAACTGATATAACTCAAAGTCTCATGGATTTACGGAAGTATCAGTGATATTAGAAACCATTCAACATGGAGTTATATTGCATGGCTTTCATGAAGTGATGTCAGAACGTAAAGTAATTTAACATAGTCGAGTCAAAAGTCTTAAATGGTAGAAATACATAATGCAGTGTATCATAATAATAGTATAACAAACTAATTGTTGACTTATGTTTCGGTAGAAATGAAGTGTTATTGAACAGCAAACTTACTTATATTGACCTCTTTGTGTCGGTCAATATGATGTTAACTGTTCAATAACGCTTCATGTCTATCTAAACAAAAGTCAATAAATTCCTTTTCACTAACTGATGAAGTGTGTTAAAATGCAGCTATGGAATGGCTGATGGAGTATACCCTGATCAGACTACTACCACGGGAATGTTTTAATCTGGATTTACACTATTTGCTCATGTTAAAGGTGTATATAAATGGTACACATCCAAAGGTCTAATTCAGGAGGAATAAAACAAAACATAAATATTACTTCCCATATGATAAATAATGTAATTATTATCTGCTGCACTGAAGACCAAGTGCCGGTTCTGTTGTTGGTCCCAAGAGGCTGCTGTCCATTCTAAGGAAGTTTTTTTTCTTGTTTTTTCTTCTGGAGTGATGATTTTTGTTGTTCTGTTTGTGTATGGGGTCGTAACTATTTGGTCCTGGTTCAAATATTATTTGGTCCAAATATTTTGTCGAATTCCCATTTACTTGAAATAGTAACACATCTGTATTCTTGCTTTCGCATATTTGTGTTCTGTGTCTTTTCCTCTCAGTGCCATTGTAATGTTTGTGATTTTGGCTATTTCTGGTCTTACTCATTTGTTTCTTATTCAATATACAGGGGACCAAGTAAGATTCTGTTTATCATATGACAATTTAAACTTTTAAATTTTTACAGCCTTCAAAGCGGACATTTCTATAAAAACATGATTTTCATGATATCTGATTTCCAACAATGTTAAAATAAAGGGTTACCTTTCTTTCTGTTTTGCTGATCGTCTGCAAAGCCTAATACAGACAAGCGCTATGATAATAATGGCTAGTAGTACTCCACATGTGATGCCTATGATCTTCAGTAGTTCTGATGTGTCCGCTGTTATCACTGTTGCGTCGGTTTTAGGAGTTACTGAAAATGAGAGATATAAGTTATCTTTACAACGTTCTTTCATCAATTGTTCAGTGGGATTGTGCTTTTTTCAGTTTGGGACCTAATGCCCCTTAATTTTGAGATACATGCGTTTGACAAGCTAATTCCCCTACGTTAGAAAGCAATAAACAGTAGTGTTAATTGGGCCCCTACTGAGTAGATGAAATTATTTTTAGCTTTGAAAGCACCGTTTTGTTTGGTAAATAGACTTTTGGCTTTTATAAAGATGCTTAAAATATCGAGCATTAGAAAGCAATGTTCTTTTACAATGTTGCGTATTGGAGTAAATGAATTTAGCCTTGTGGTCACCTGCTGGGAAAGGGCTGACCTCTTGGCTCTCAAAGTCGTGTATGTGATGTTTTATTGTGTTTTGTAACTTTCCCATGTGGTGTCCTTGGTCAGGTGTAGTGTTTGATTGTATCGATTCCTGATCTTTGCCTTTTTCCTTACTTTTACATGTGTGAAAAATTCGTATATAAAAGCAATGTACTCAGACTTGCAAAGATCTTAAAACAATGACCTTTAGTAAACAATGCTTTTATACTTGAAATAGTCTTCCAAGCGCTGTACATAAAAGAGGATTGTATTTAGCTTTGCAAAGATACGCAAGATTGTGCGAGCGAGAAATACAGCTATAAGTAGTTTTTTTAAATGCAGAGGAAAACAATAAATGCACTTGCAGAGATTTGATATTCTAGATTTACAGCTACCTTTTCTAAGTCATCAATTTATTTTACAGAGAGGGTCCAATAGGGACGGGGCTCCGTACCAGTATTCTTCGGGAAACGCCTATAGCCATTTATGATCTTCCAGGTGTCGGGAACTCCAGTCCCCCTCTGGACCCGAGCATGTTTATGCTGGGTACAAGAAGTAATTGACTTAGAACCCTTGGTATGCCACAATGTTTGAATACATTGCCATAATAATTGAGCCGTGACATGAGATTTCCAACAATGTGTTATATGCGACCAGCAAAGGCTCAGACCAGCCTGCGCATACGCGCAGACTGATCAGAGCCTTCGCTAGTCGCTTAAATATTCTATGACTGTTAAGCTACGGACTGAACATCATTTGAGGTTTCTATGCTTAAGAGGATGCTGCATAGGCTCGTCTGAGTCTACACATGTCAAAACGCCACGTTGTAGGAAATCACATGTCACGGCTCAAATATAGTCATATGTTGGCCATGATTTATTATACTTCACCTGTGATAGGATCGGTGACAATATCTGGTGAACTAAGCACTGTGGTGTTCGGTGTGGTAACTGGTGGCACTGTGGTGGTGGTAGTGGTGGTGGATGTTGTTGTAGTTGGTATGATGAAGTTACCCTCACCATCTTCAAATATAACCAATTTTCTTCTGTAATCCCACTCATCTGAAAAATAAGTACATCTTTTACCCATATACGTATCACTGCCAAAAATCGCAGTAGAGCCTTAGGCCAGAATTTTTTAATTAGTTGATTTACGGGATTTTTTTTTCCAGATTAAGGGTCGTGGGGACGAAAAAAATAAATAAAAAAGCTCTGAAAATGACCAGTGAACTGGTCATTTTCAGAGCTTTTTTTTCATTTTCAGAGCTTTTTTTTTAAATATATCCAGAACAAACAGTAAAACTAGTTAAGTAAACCAACAGTCTGTATTAGATCTTTAAATGTATCATAAATTTCCTGCATAGAACAATCACTTTCGACAGTGTCACTCTCAAAAATACACAAACAGAACCTCAAAAATATTTTATTATTTTTTTCAACAAAGTAGGTGGACAAAATAAAAAAAGATTTTAGAAATGATTTTTTTCTACTTTCTGGAAAACTACAGTAGGAGGGTTCGTAAATCAACTAATTAAAACATTCTGGCCTAAAGTGTTTTCAAATATATTTACCATGTGAGGATCCAGAAATTTTAGTTGGGTGAGGGAGGGGAGATTCAATTGAGTATAAAATATAACTTGCTCATAAGAACTAAAATGCTGAAGATAAAGATTTTTCCGGCTTTCAAAATTATTCTCAGATATTGTATTTATCATGCTTATAAATGTCATTAGCAAATGTTGTCATTTTAACATTTATGAGCGTGATAAATTTCGTACACAGCTGCGTTGACCATTTAAACATTGTATAGCCTTTCTTTTGTTATCAACTTATTTTACAGAGAAGGTCAAATTGCTTTTTGAGGGGGTCCGTATCAGTATCCCTAAGGGAACTTGTGATTTCGCAGGGGGTGTGTTGGGATCCCATGTGGATCATACGCGGTTGCCAGCAGCTGATTCACACCAAACACTATGCGTTATTTTCGAAAAAAGACAGATATTGCAAAATGTGTCATTTTGCTGGCTTAAACATCAAATGTCCGGTATAGACCTTGTCAGGGTGACATCTTCAGCTTTGTTGCTGCTTTCATTGTGTAGCAGTTGGTAATTTAGTCTTGGTGTTGGTATAGTTGTGTCCTGCCAGTTTTGGTCCTGCCATGTGCGGATCCAGAGGGGGTGACAGGGGGTCCGGACCCCCCCCCCCCCCCTCAAAAGTTTCTTAGCAATATTGGTCTGGATCCCCTGTAAGACCAAAAGGCTTACAAGCCAGCATTCAGTGTTTGGCCACCATCGGCCCGCCAGCAAAACGCGTTTCGCCAGCGGGCCGATGATGACCCACTTATTGTGGTATTTGTGTCCTCTCTCCCCTAATCAACTAAAATAAAAAAAAAATAAAAAAAAAAACGTAAAAAAGTTGGACCTCCTCTGAGAAAACTCTGGATCCGCGCATGCCTGCAGACATCTTATTAATGTGAGGAATGGCTGTTTTACTTTGGATGCGTTCAGTTTTGCTTAAATTGTTTGTGTTCTGGTGTTGTAATTCAACAACAACAGAATCTATGGTGCATATTTGGTGCCGGTAAAATGCATTTAACCCAGTGGCTTCAGCTGCTGTCTCTTCTAAGGTGGTGGTTCTTTTGTTGTTGATACATTGTTAATATTGTTACCATCATTGTTTGTGGGATTTTAATTGATTTCCTGATGTCGTTTTGAAGGTCTTCCTAGCGGTGCAATAGGTTCATTTGCAGTGTGTGATTGTGGCATTTACTATTAATAATCACTTAACTTTTCTATCGATTGTTTTGAAACGTTGCAGGTGCGTTGGCCATGGTCTGAATATGGGCATGTATTCTATATAAACCGCAAATTAATATTTGCTACTTTCTTTGAACCAAAAACATTTTCAGGTTTGTATAATATCAATGTATATATACGAGATTGTGCTTAATTCTTGCACCAGTTCTGAAAGTATGCTTTTGACATGGTCTGAATGTGCATGTATAGTTTCTATATAAATCCAAGATTAACGTTTCGCACCTTTCCTAGTTTTAGGCATTCAATATTATAATAATATATAGACTGGGTACTTTGTTCGCATAACTATAATATGTAATTTCATACTGACCATTTGAAAATGTTGCATGCATTTCATTATAATTCACAGATTGATTGCTTTTGTTGGTTTTTTTCTTTCTTTTTTTGCAATTCTGCACTATAGCTTAATCGTTTCAAGCTAATATATTTGAGGGCAAACATAAGAGGTTGGTAAGGGGATATATTCTCTGAATTAGCTTTCATTTTATATGAAGTTGTAAATAATCTATCACAAAGCTTTTTTCGTGTTCAACCCAACTCAGTATGAAATTTCAACTGCTCATATGAACTAAAATGCTGAAAAATAAAGGTTTTTACAACTTTAAATTTCTTAGATATTGTTTTTACCATGCTCATATACTGTTGGCATTTTAACATTTATGAGCATAATAAATTTCATACTCAGTAACTGTTGTCTTGGGCATAAACTGTTTATAACCTCGAGTTTATTGGGTGTGTTAGTGTGGGGAGGGGGATAGTAATCAACCTATTTTACAAATTGAGTCCGTACCAATATCACGAAGATTTTCCGGGTGTTGGGGGATAGGTGTCCAGATGACAGTTCCTTCTCTGGATCTGCACATGGTATAATAGGGAGCAATATTCATAGCAGAATTTATGACGCTATTTGTAACTATAAGGTCATTTTGGTCTCCCTAGTTACACTTTACTACATGTAGTTACAATTGCTGTTATCGGTATTAAGTGCTTAAAATGTGCTTTAAAATGTGTAACATAATATCTTTACGTGGTACGAGGAAAAGCCGCTGTCTTGTACCGACAAACAAAAAGAAGTGGGCAAGGACCAGACCGAGTCATAAAGCAAATTTATGCCCTCTGTGTAGTGTAACACTTACGTTAGAAATAGCTTGGGAACGCATGCTGACCCATACATATGTTACGAATTTTGAATCATATTCAACAGGATATGACATTGACCGTTTTTGCGTCACAACCAAACATTGTTTTAGTGCAATTCGTCAATATAGTCCATTCATTGTGAGAAGTACTATTTTTAAAACACTTAAAAGATCCTGTTAACACACTAAGGAGTAACCCCTTACAACGTAACTCAGATTCGCTTGCATTAATTGAAACAGCTTATGAGATTTTGGAACTTAAATTATTGCATATGCGTGCAGCGTAGACTGGGGTGAATGCGCAAACAAACATGCAATCTCGTCAGATCGGTCACTGCTCTCACATACGAAGTAGGGTTGTGCATGAAGCTAATGCTAACATTAGCACCTCTAGTCCCACTAGCTACGGTTGCATCTTTTAAGAATGACTATATGTATACGCGAAAAAATCAAAATCATGAATATCGCATGAGTTGCCCAATTACAGACCTGTATTTTCGTATTTGCTCTCAATTTACCACAGCCACTTCCTGGGAGATTGATTCAAATTATATTCTTGGATTCTTTGAACATAACCATTTCCTATTCTCTGTGTCTATGAACACGCCCATTTCATCTTGTTTGTGGCTTTAAACATATCTGCATATTCTAACCTCTCTTTGTCTGTGAGCTCGACCATTCCCATGAAGATGATCACTCAATATCTGTGATTTTGAACAAAGCCATTCCATGTTCTAAACATCTTTGAAGTCGATCATTCTCAATCCTCTCTGTTTCTGTGAGCTTGACCATTACGTCAAGCCTGTATAATCAATATCTGTGGTTTTGAGTAAAACTATTCCATTTGTTTGGTTTGGTTTGGCTCTGAACGTCCTGGTCAACAGCTATGGTCATGTCAGCACAGTCAGTTCACCTTACCACACGGTGTTTTCCTGGGCAGTTGACCAGTACTTCGGGTACATTTGTCTGCTTGTAACTGTCAACAACCCTGTTTGAATCAGAGGAAGAGAGGATAATGACTGTAGAAATTATTTCATGATCAATCTCCACGAAAGTATGGGACCAGGCCAAGATCAAACTCACAGCCCTTATCTTTGAAGTCGACAATAACATCCTCTCTCTGTCTTTGAGCTCGACCATTCCATCCTGCCTATTTCTATGAGCTTGACCAGGCAATCTAGCCTGTGTCTTTGAACCTGACCGTCTTTGAATATGACCATCCCAGGTTATCTATTTGTATAAACTCGAAAATTCGATCTAGTCTCCACCTTTGAACGTGGCCAGTCGATATTCTCTATGATGATGACCATTCCATCTTATCTTCTTTATGTCTTTGAACTCCACCATTTCAAACTAGTCTGTGCCTTTAGCATGGTCATTTTATCTTCCCTGTCTCTTTGAACTTGGGTCGTTTTATCCAGTATGTGTCTTTGAACTAGGGCCATTTTATCTAGTATGTATCTTTGAACTTGAGCCATTTTATCTTGTATGTGTCTTTGAACTCGGGCCATTTTATCTAGTATACGTCTTTGAACATTACCAATTGGTTTTGGATATGATCGTTCCATATTTTCTGTGCCTGCTCACATGGTCATTCAGCATTATCTAAATGTTTCGACATGGCAAAATCTATTAGGCAAAATCTATTATAGTATGTGTCTTCGACAACGACCATTCCCTTTTCAATGTATCATTGAAAACAATGCATCAATACGCTGTCTTTGAAACTAGCAAGTTTACCAAAAAGTAAGTAAGTATGGTCAGGAAATACCACAATCACACACTGCAAACCAGCCCATCGCACAATGAGGAAGAGCCACACTATCAGGAAGACAATTAAGGCAAAGCAACCCGTTCTCTCTTCTGTCAAGATGATTGCAAAACTAGAAAGGACACTAAGGACCAAACATATAACCCCCTTAACATTGAGAGAAACATAAAACAGTGAATCAACAATAACAAAACCACTGCCTTAGAATGTACAGCAGCCTGTGCGACGGAGGGGCAGGTAAATGCATTTTACTGGTCTAGTTTCTGGTGCTGTTATAACCTTAAATATTGTTTAGCTCGCATGGAGGCTTCCTAGTTTATCATACTAACACTCTATGATGAAACAAATAAAATGACTCACGACTCAGAGATAGTCTGAACTAATAATAACCTCAAGTTGAGCCACGGTGGGCTTGGCTAAAGACTAGCATCAGGCACCAACCAACAGATGAAAGCTTTATGTCAGGACCGCCATTGGGTCTGAGGTCTGACCCACTGTCGTGCAACTAAAGAGCAAACCATAGCTATAAAACGTGATTGGGTTTACAACCAGGCATGCAGACTGTCGCATGATATCCATATTGCATCCTACTTTTTTATAACATTTAATTACTGTCTTTTGAATCTGACCATTCCATCCTCTTTTGCCTTTCAACTAGACCATCTATCCAGTCTGTGTCTTTGCATATGGACATCCGTCTTTTCCGCTCTTTGAACACGAGCATTTACTTCAGCCTTGGTCTTTTAACATGGCTATTCTATATTCTCTGTGTCTTCAAATATGACCATTCCATGTTATCTGCATCTATGAATTCGAACAGTCTATCTAGGCTGTCTCTTTCAACACGACCATTCCGTATTCACTGTGTAGATCTTTGAATCTGACCATTCCAGCCTTTCTGTGTCCTTTAACTAAACCATTCTATCTAGCTTGTCTTTGCACACTGCCATTCCATCTCCTCCGTGTCTTTTAACACGAGCATTACATCTGGTCTATATATTTGAGCATACTAATGCCCTATTCTCTGTTTCTTTGAATATGACCAATCCATATTCTCTTTTTTTAAATCAACCATTCTATCTAGTCTATGTCTTTGAGCACGACCACTATATCTTCTCTGTGTCTTTGAATATGGTCATTCAATGTTCTCTGTTTATCTAAATGCATGAACTCGAACATTCATGATTCTCTGTATCTTTGAACATGGGCTTAACATCTAGTCTGTGCTTTTGGACATTGCAAAAAGTAAGTAAGTATGACATGGAAGTGTCACAATAATACATGGCAGACCAACCCACAACACTACGATGAAGAGACACAGAACACCAACACCTTTATGACAATTTATCTCTTCTCTTATGAGATGATTGCATAACTAGAAAGTACACTTCAGTAATGCATAACAAAACAAGAACATAACAAAAACACAACTCCCACACACAATGATAGTAACGAAAAACGATGAATCAACAACAGAACCGCCGTATTAAACGGACAGCAGCAGAAGTCAGTGGGACTTGAATGCAGTTTACTGGCGCCAAATCTTCGCCCTGGACGCTGCAGTTGTTAAAACACAAACTTGTTTAGCTCGCATGAAGCCTTCCTAACTAATGTAATGTGTCATCACAGAGAAACAATCTAATATACCATGATGAAACATAGAAATGGCTCATAACTCACAGATAGTCAGGGCAAAAGAAAACCTCAAGTTGAGCTTTGATGGGTCCTGCCAAAAACAAGCATCAGGCACAAACCCACGGGTGAAAGTTTTAAGTCAGGTGAGGCCACACCCACCTTCTTGCAATTAAAGGGGAAAATAGTCATTGACCATGAAATGGTTTACAATCAGGCATGCAGACTTTCACATAAAATCCATGTTATATCCCACTTTTTATAACGTTAGATTTCTGTTTTAATTTATCAGTAAAAGTGGGATTTATTTTCAATTCATAAACTAAATCACAATAAAATACTATCTCTGATATACCCTGTTGCAGAAGTTTTTAAACGAAAATTGCATTTAACAATTGACTATTTCACATTGAGTGTCTGAGGTAGAATTTAGAAAATGCTTTTCAAAGTTTATGACATGGATAACCATTTTAGGTAGCTTAGCAGTCAAAATTGGTTTATGTTGTTGAAGTCACCAACATTAGGATATAGCGAAATATACACATCATAGGAAGGGAATTAAAGGATGCAAGGGGCATATCCATCAAGAAATGGGATATTAACTACTTCAAAATTAAAATCATCTCATTTATCGTATATTTTAGACGAAAGAATGCCATTTTACTGGACAAGTCCCATAGCTCTCAAGAACGGCTGATTTGCAGTCATGAACTCCTTCTTTTGGTGCTGGTACTCATATTTTATGAAAGAGGTCATATTCTTTTGTATGATGTGACTTCTACTTTTGGCAAAGAGGGCTCTGGGACTCGTGTTATCAAAATCCTAGTGAGAGCGCTGAGTCCAGGTCCAAAAAATCCTTCAGTACCAAAGGAATTTGCGTTATTTAGCTGAATTCTGTGGATTATATCCGATTTGAGATTTCTTCGAAATAACGATTACCAATGTTAAGTTAGTCATCTAGACATCTTGAGGTAGAGTTAAATGCTTCATCAACTGTCAGAAAGAGACAACATGATATCCCTCTCATAACAAAATAAAAACAAGCCTGCAACAAGGAACACAATTAGTATCCATTGGAATACCTACAGTTTGTCTCTACAGTTTAGTGACAAATCTATTAAATATATGATGAAAAAAATAATAGAGAGCATCACGAACTTTCTGATCACAGTTTGTATCTTTACGGTTATCCAGAAGGGTAAAAAGAGCGTTTATCATTACAAGCCAAATAAAGTTAGCCCTCCCTACTAACAGACAGTTTAATTAATTAAGTTAGTTTTTCTTTGATTAGATTACCAGGCATTTTATTATAGAGAGTAAAGAAATCATATGTAGACAAACTAGATCCTAGAAAACCTTTAGGCATTAATTTATTATGAATCTCATCTCAATTTATAATGGACTAAATTAGTTTCTCTCATACAGTGCTTCACAATATTTTATATCATGATTTTTAATCGCAGTGAGGCAAGAAGCCATAGCAGGTATAGACACACAACAAGAATCAACAATAAAACGATTTGCTGTCAGTTCAAAGATGCATAATAATAGGACTATACTATTTTTCATAGAAACAGGTAAATAGCGGTAAATATTATACTGAAGGTAAATGCAGTAAATGATATATACCTGTATAAAAGTACATATTACCTGGATTAGTTTATGTGCTTGCTTACAACGATTCTCATCTATCTTTGAACCGACAATATATTGTGTCTTTTATGAAGCAGCAATTCTCTACTATCTATTTATTCCATGTTCTCTGTATCTATATATTAGGGTCTGGATTTGGGTGGAGGATATGGTATTCACTAATAATTAAACATTTAGCCCATTGCTCACTGTCATTAAAGTTTTAGCTCATTCATTAAAAAGGATTCCATTATTGCTTAAAAATTGCATATTACAATGTATATAATTACGTCTCATTATCAAATGTATATGCCCCAGGATTTTGTTTGATTTGATTCTTTACGTCCCATCAACAATCCTCCAAGTATATAGGGACGAGTCTTCCTGGGTTGAACCAGTACTAAGTTAGGATAAATGTTTATGCTCAAGGACCACAACGCAGTAACGCTGTTGAGGCTCAAACCCGTGGCCCTTCGGTCTCAAGTCAAGCACTCTACCACTGAGCCACTGGGCTCCCTGACCCCAGGATTTTCCCTATCCTTGTTTTCCATCTCAGGCGACCAGGGTTGGATCTGATCTCCTGGCTCTCTAACTTTCCAATTTTTAATCATATTTCACCTGCTGGGAAAGTGCTGACCTCTTGGCTCTCTTGTATGTGATATTTTCTTGTGTTTTGTCACTTTCCCATATTGTGCTCTGTGTCAGGTGTGGTATTTGATTGTATCGATTCCTGATCTGTGATTTTACCTTACTTTTATTCTTTTAAAACTCTGTTATTCCGTATTCTTGATATTTTTTTTTAAAAAAAGAGATTCATTATTTTTTGTGTGTCCTCATTATCCTCTAACCATTAACTATTTTTGCTCTTTATTCTTTAATCTTTCTAAAAAAGCCATTATTCTCGAATCACTATTCCCCACTCAGACCCTTGTATATGTAAATTTATGAACTCAACCATTCACCCTTCTCAATATCTTTGAATATGAGCATTAGATCGTGCCTGTGTATTTGAACATGTCCATTCCATATGCTCTGTGTCTTCGAATATGACCAATCAATGTTCTCTGTATCTATATGAACTCCGCCTTTCATTCTACCCTGTATCTTTGAACACGAGCATAACAACTTTTAACTGTGTTTTTAATATTGTCATTCCATATATCCTCTATGATATATAAACTTATCTATGAACTTCACCATTCTGTCTAGGCTGTGTTGTTGAACATGGACATTCCATTATTTTCTGTGTCTTCGAACATGAGAATTTCATCTAGGCTGTGTTTTTGAACATAGTCATTCTGTATTCTCTGTTTCTATGAACTCGGTCATTCTACCTAGCATGTGTATTTGAACCTGGATTGAAAGTTTGAAACCATTCCATCTTCAATCTATCTTTTAACTGACACATCCCCCATTTGGTCTGTGTCTTTGAGCTCGAACATTCAATGTAGGCTGCGTCTTTATACATAACCATTCTATATTCTCTCAGTCTGTCTCTTCGAATATGACCATGGCATCCTATATGTGTCCTTCAACACGAGCATTTCTTCTACAATGTGTCTTGTAACACTCGTACTCATCTAATCTGTGTTTTAAAATAAGCATTTCATCTACTAGAATAATTACGGGTCTTTCGACTTTGGCATCTCGTCTACTTTGAGTCTTTGAACAACGTATTTTTTTAAAAATATTTGCTGTGTTTGAAAATGATCATTGTATCTTCTTTGCGTCTTTGAACATGACTATTACGTGTTTGCAACATCCATGCTATGACGTAGGTTGTAACCCCTGTATCACGTTTATGTAAGTGTTTATACATGGTCATTTCATTCAAGTATGTGCCTTTGAACACAACCATTCCATTTAATATGTTTCTTTGGCCTAGGTTCATCCATCTCTGCCTTTCAACAGGCTGTTTCGCCCAAGTCAGTTTTAAAAGTGTAAATGCGCATGCACATGCAAAAACTAAGCTCACATGTATATATGGCCAGTGAAGGCCTATGCGAACAAGTTTTCTGACAAGGCATTGCCAGAGAGTTCACTCTTTGTAGAGGGTGTTAAAGTTCGTTCTGCTATTCATCATAGAATTTCAAATCATTTAAAAAAGAAATTTTGCTGAAAAATGCATTTTCAATGGGCCTGTTATTCCTTGTGATGCCCTATAATGTTTGGCATCGTGTCTGACATCGAATGTCTTCACACAATTACGTTTAATTTGGGTACTGTCATTCAGTCCGTCTAGAGAAATCTAATATTTTCCAAAAAATGTGACATTTATTATTTTTATGGTTCTTTACAGCCTTGCAGATTAGTAAACGTACTAAAGCCTTATATAAGATGAATAACAATTCCATTTAGGGTTACTTGACCAAATTGAAAACATTCTTACCACTATGGCCAGGAGATGACAAGGGTTCTTTGTAATATACCTCCATTTTGCTCCTGGAGCCTAAAAACTTCCAGTGGTATTTGATTTTGAAGATAATTTATTCGGTGACAAAATATTTGAATAAACTCCAGTTGTTTATTTCTTGTCAAGTGTGTTGACATGAATTTGATGAACGAATTCCAGTGACATTTATGTCATTAGACACATAATAACTAAAATAATAGGAACACAATTTTAAATAATAGGAACACAATTCTAAATTCCAAGTTGGACTTAAATCTCTCTTGCGCCAAGGACTTTCGGAACCAGATTTCTATGGTGACTTGGTGTATAAATTGAAGAAGATTGTTGGCTCTAATAATTTTTCAGCGCAGTTCATTAAAATAATTTCTCATTATAAAAAGATTGGCTATAACATTAATGTATTGCAACAGACTGCATGCTTGGTAGTCAACCCAATCACGGTTGGCAACTTTGCTTTCCTCTTTAATTGCACGCCGGTGGGTCGGACTTCAGACTCTATGATGGTTCCGACTTAAACTTATCTATTGATGAGATGGTAGGGGCCTGATGCTTTGGCTGTTTGTCGGGCCCACCGGGGTTTACCTGTTGGATTTCTTTTGCTCCGGTATTCAGTTTAATTTACTGTTGAGTCCTTATCCTTGCTTTATCTCCTTGTTAAATCTTGATTTATATGTTTTAGGAGATGATGCATTGATAAGTTAGGGGTCTTTCATGCAAACCAAATATCTATGTGTCTTGATCCACATCTGAATTAAGGGTGAGGTTGGCGCCGTTAAACTGGTTTAAGCCCTCCAGTAAAATATTTTACTGACCGTTCCAAGGCGGTACTTCTTTTGTGGATCTTTTATGTTTTTGTTCTGTCTTGTGTTTGCTATGTCTGTGCGCGTCTGTTTATATGTGCTTTGTGGTCACCTGCTGGGAAAGGGCTGACCTCTTGGCTCTCGTTTGTGGTGTCTTCTGTGAGTTTGTCACTTTCCCATTGGTATCCTGGGTCAGGTGTGGTACTTGATTGTATCGATTCCTGATCTTTGCACCTTTACTTACTTTTATTGCGGAACGAACTTTCTTAGCACCCTTTATACACTGAACCGAAGTTCTTAGTAGCCACTTTTTAATTTCTCTTTTTTACGACTAGCCCCTAGTGATATTGAAATGATGTTTGCCCAAGCATGTGCATTGTAATGGACTAAAGTTAAGCGGTGATTTGGAAGAGTTTTCTATCACTTCTCGATTTTTGGGATCAAAAATGCAAGAGGCAACTTTTTGAAGAAAATAAGTGTTTTTAGTGCAGTTTTTATCAAATTCAAGTACAGGTGATTGCAAACCTGCCTAGTCGACTTGAAAAAAACACCAAACATTTGACATTTGGCTTATGACAGATTTTTATGAATTTTTAAAAATTGATAATATTCTGAATTTTCCAAAATTTTCGGAAATCATCAGCTGCACATACTAAAATCATTGTATGTGTTTTATTTTATGTTAATATGTTTGGCAAAACACCATGCAACTTGATTAGCTCATTTTCTAACGATATTTTTTTTTTTACTAATTTGGTATCACTTCCGATTTTAACGTGAAACTTTAAAGGTTATTTGAATGGCATTTGTTTAAGATTTCTTTTAAATTATAAGCAGAAGAGTGACGCCAATTCATAATGAAGGATCCCTGAAAATAGCACTGCTGTGCCGCAGATAATAAAACATACAGAGCAATGCAAAGAGAGTATGCAAACTGCATGGTTAAGCTAAAAATTCTGTGATTAAGTTGTTGACATTGGCTATCTTCATGTTAACGTAAAAGTGAATGTCAAAAAAACTTTTGATTCTTTTCATCTTATATCACAGCTGTTATAAACATCTTCAAACTAATTAAAATATAAATGGATAACAAATCTGATGAATATTTTTTATCATACTAAAAAGTGTGACTTTTTGAAATGATGGGACCTTTACACGGACCTCGTCTGTGCAAGATCTACCGGTCATTTTGAAATGACTTAATTTGCAGAGTCTCGACAAAGCCTTGGACCGTTTTATAGAATTTGAATTTTGTGGGAGCGATTTTTACTTTCTGAACGGGAGCAAAACTTGTATGGTGGCTACTTATAACTTCGGTTCAGTGTATATGCAAAGTATTTAAAGAGATGAATGTTCAAACAAAAAACTTGATATACACTATATGCAGATGCACGTTGGAAGAATAGCTTAACACATAAAAGCCTGGCGTCCTTTTTGTGGGTCATATGCAAACAGCGTAGACCCAGATCAGACTTCTTGTATACAAAATGTTCTATTAAAATTTGAACAAAAAATATATATAAAAATACCACATTTTATAACAATAAAATGGAAATGGATTGGTTCAATTGATAAGGGTGGGAAATTCCATTCGGCCTAAATTGGTTAATAAACACGGCTAAAATATGCATAATCAGACCAGAGAGACATCGTGCATCTCTGGCCATCTCTCTCTCTCTCTCTCTCTCTCTCTCTCTCTCTCTTATAAATAAATAGTATAAACAGTACGTGTGGTTCGATGTTTCTCTTGCGTTAATTTCTATAAGTTTCCTGATAAACAGAAACTACAATACCCACAGAGCATTATCAGCTTAGCCTTGTCATGCGGAAAGCGAACCAAAAGCAGCACATCCTGGATACAATGTAACACATCATTTGCACACAGTGACAATAAGCATGTAGGAATTTGGAAAGTTTCCACTTTTAGGAAGAGATTGTGTTCAACACTCCGAAATGGCTGATCAGAGAACGAGGTGTTCACAATTAATTAACCCTAATGTTCCTTACAATGTGACATGTATATGACAGCGCTCTTGCTAATAAGCTAGTATTGATTAGAACATGTATATAAGGCATGCCATGCAACGGTGTCTGATAGATCTAAACACGTCTAATAAAAAGCCGAAATGACACCATATTCTGCATGGATGCCATCACCGTACAATTACTGGTTTCACTGTACAGTTGGGTAGTACCACCGTACAGTTAAGTAGTACATAACCAAATACCTGAGCTCTGCGAGATTTTGTAGTAATAATGTGACTTTTATATCTTTTCATGAGATATTGGTACCTAGTCTCGCCAAAACCGTCGCTGCTCGCACATAAAAAGTATGGGAACACATTAGGTTTAACTTTTAGCCAAAACTTATTTCTAGCGCCACCAAAAAGCCTGAATGGAATTCGTGTATGAAAGTGTTAATTGCGTGTCTTAAGAGCCCATTTAGCCCTGTGAAATGCTCTTATACCATTTTCTGCCGTGGCTTAGCCCCCACTGGGAAAGTAACCCCAGACCCCATTCTAGTGTGTGCATTCTATAAAATGCCTCGAATCTTTACTGCTAATAACCCAGTGATTTCCTAGTGACTTCGGGTGCCCTAGTACCTGCAAGTCAGATAAGGGATGAAAATACACTTGGTCAACTTTTTATGTTTTTTTCCCACATGTTTCTACTTGTTTATGTGTATTCAAACGCATATTTTTTGTAAGACTCGGACCGAGTGTAAGATTAGAGTAGAAAAATAACTTTTTGAATCAATATTATTTGCAACCAAACTCCTTTTAGCTCAAACTACTGAAAACTCGCCGTTAAATGTCTGAAACCCGCGCGCACTTCGAGTTGAAAATAGTTGGATATTTAAATGGGCCCCTATTTGTAGAGAACCAGTTACGTAAAGGCATAGGTTTTGAAATTTGGGACCGCATATGCGCCCAAAACTGAATGTCGGGTAACTCAAATCCCTCCTTGGTAAAATTGTTATTGCATTTGTAAACGTATGTACGTCGAAACGTCGAAACGTCGAATGTTAATAGAAACTTTTAAAACGTGTTTCAGTGTTTCTACAGTATCTGTTTACACAGAGCTTCGCTATGTAAGTCATTTGGGAACATTTACAGATCTTAATTATTAAGTTACTTGAATACATTTCGGGTGGATAAAAAAAATGGCGCAGATTAAAGCACATGTATTTGAAATACATGCCAGTTAATAGAACAAACGAATCTGTTATACTAACATCTATTTCAGAGGAGCCTGGGCAAATACACAGTCTCATCAGGCCATTCGCTGCTCGCGCATCATAGAAATGCGGTAGACAGAGACTCAGACAAAAATGAAGACTTCTAGTCTCACCAGATACTGATGCATGCCTGCCACCAGAAAGGCGTGCATACGGTCGCGCATGCATGTTAAATATATTGACTGAGCATATGCGATAAATGATGAAATCTCATCAAATATACCTCCCCGTCTGCGGTATATAACAACGTCCACTAGTAAGGATGCGCAGACTCTAAAGCGCACAGACTCGCGAGAGTCTTCGCTGCTCGAACACACAAGGGTGTTAGTTTCTAATTGAGCAATTCTGCTTCTAAGACGCAGTCTGTCCAGTGTTGGAGGGTAGGGGGAATGGGGCAGTGGGGATACTCTCATTTTTTCTTCATACGCAGGCCTGGGCCCAGCATCTACTGTTTACAAAAATATTTATTTCGAATATCGGGCATACCCCGAAAAAATATTTGAAATTTTAGCGACCCCAAAAAATATCCCCATTCTGTACATTGACCTTAAGAAAAGACCCTAAAATGCATAGAAATGACCCCTAAAACCAGCCATTTTTGTGATGACACCCCCCCCCCCCAAATATCCACAAAATCTTCATACCACAAAAAATATTCATTTTTCTGAAAACCCCAAAACAAATGAAATTCAATAATTTGAACCCCCCAAAAATGATCCAAGCCTTTTTGAAATATCAGAGTACCCCCCCCCCTCCCCCAGTGCAGTTCTCGGCGTTCGGTCGGGAAATACCCTGTGCCAAGGCATTGATACATGTATACCAATGCATGATCAATCAGATATTTTACACTTATCCCACAGGAGCTTGAAGTTCTGTCCTTAAATCACCCCTATAGCCTTAAAACCAAAAGCTCACAATGTCACTACGTAATGGCATTATGAGATTTTCGGTTTCAGGGTTTAGAAGCGATAAAAGGATAGAACTTCAAGCTCCTGTGCTTATCCCCACGCTAGCGAGATTCGAACCTGCTCTACAAAGACATCTACATGTATAGCTAGCTAGTCACGAGCTAATACGCTACCGACTGAGCATCGTTTGGAACCAGAACAGAAAATGGGGTCTGACCTGGATCCAAACTGTTTGCACTCTGATGGAATTTTTGAAAGAATTTTTGAAAATAGTTAAATTTTGAAGAAAAAAAACAACAACGGCTATATCCTCAAACCTTCCCGTCCAACAAACCAGAAGACGTGAAAAAGCAAGCGAAAGTCCCCAGTAGGCAAAGAACTAAAACATGTAGTTTGTCATTTATGCTAATGACCTTAATTACCAGAAGCCACGGGTGGAGGTCAGCACATACCTTGGACGAGCTCAAGCGCAAACAGAAAAGGACAGAGTAGATTTTTCGCGACACCAATGCAAAAGTTTCATTATTTGGGCTTGTGAGTTTAGTTTTAGGTGCTTCTCAAACGATATTTTTGTATTTTATCAGTACAATAGGTATGTACAGGTATTTGGGTCATTTACCTGTATAGGTGTGTAAACACACGATGTGTTGACACATTAATTGACTACCTGTAAACTGTAGAAATGAAACAAGAAACGCATACCCTTGATCTTTTTCTTCCATTCTTCAAGTTTCACCCTGTCCTTGTCCGGAATTTTGCTAGTCATGTTAGCATTTCCCTAGTATTACATCCAAAGTCACAGAAAAATAACAGAATGATATTCATAAAGCACAAAATGATAAACGGACGCGGGATTGGAAATCGGGCGATTTTAAAATGCAGTCCTCTCCTTGTTCATTAGGATGGCGATTATCAAACTACACAGACAAATGAATTGACATATTTCCTAAAGATCTAAGTACAAACAGTCATTTCAATGAGTTATTTCCTTGACACTTTGGCGACATTTTGTAACCTTTACACAATGTATGTATTGATTTGAAACCGGAAGTCATCATTAACCCACGAGCAGATGACGATGCAAGCGTTTGACCGCATCGGATGAAAAAAATAAAATGTCGTCTGCTCTAGATCTTTAAATCCGCTATTCACACGATCTCTGTCATTTCATTAGCATTTGCACTTTATATACTGCAAGTCATTAAACGAGTATCAGGACAAAGAAATGTCAACACACGGCACCGCGACGAAGAGACAGACATCACACTGGTCAATGTAAACGCACCGTTGGTTGCTACAACGAGCTGGTGGTTGCATTTTTCAGCACCGGTGGTGGCGTAAAAGGTAAAAAAAACCAATACCTGTTGACTTTATCATTTATTTATAAACTTGCATTTATTTTATTTGTGATGACACCTGGCGCACAGACCACCGGTAACATTGCAGTTTATGGCTCTGCCAAGCAATTGGTGATTTAATTCATGGTTTGGACTGCAAATCCAACAAAGCTCTGGAGTTTTGCCGTGACAGGTGTTTTTTTCTAGTGTAACTGCCTAAATTGAGTGAAATATGCATGTCTAAGCGCAGCTGTTGTTATATACCCATGAAATAACATCCAAAAACGATTACTACTTTGGGTTTTTTTCTTGGTAAACTAGCAAATGTTTCATTGAGGAATTTTTATTACAACGCACTGGGAGCATTTTTTTGACGTATTGATACAACGCACTGATGGTTGTGCAGAATTCCTGTGGTTGCTGGTGCAGACTCACCACATCATTTTCTGTTCAAATAAACGTTGCAAAAATCGCCATTTCAACCAGCACATGATATTTCGATACTGTATAGAAGGCTCAGGCGAGCCTGTGCAAACGTGCATAGCCTACTCCCAAGAGCCTTTGCTGCCAGCACAAGAAATCTTGATTTTTATTACATTGTCCAGTGACTGCCTGCGCAAATGTGCAGACTCACCAGAGTATTCGCTGCTGGCATGAATAGCACACAAATCGCCATTTAAGGCAGCACAAGAGATTTTGTACAGTGACGAAGGCTAAGGTACGCCTGTGCAAATGTGCAGACTCGCCAGATCCTTCGCTGCTCGCGCAAAATGGCATTTAATCGCCATTTGAGTCACCACATGAGAATTTTAAACTGTGACGAAGGCTCAGACTAGACCAAGCAAATGTGCAGACTCGCCAAAGCCATCGCTGTTCGCATGAATGACACCCAAAAATAGTGAGTATCACAATTACAAACTGCAGACAAACCCATGGCACTGAGAGGAATAGCCACACAACAATCACGAGACACCAGGAAGACAAACTAAGCAAAGTAGTCAGCTCTCTCTCTTCCCCATCAAGATGATTGCAAAACAAGAATGGACATAAAGTAACAAAATATAGAACAATTACAGAATCCTGTAATGGGAGTAACAATCAACAACGAATCAACAACAACAGAATCACCGCCTTAGAACAGACAGAAGCCTATATCTCTGGGATGCTAAAATTGCATCTTACTGGTACCAAATATTCGCCCTAGAATCTGCTGTTGTTGAAGCACAAAAATTTTAAGCTCACATGGAGGCTTCTTAACTATTGTAATGTGTCATAACGGACAAACAATCTCATTAAATTGAAAGTTTTGGGGCCAATCTGAAAAATAGGCGGAAACACTCTCATAGTGCGAACAGGGCTAGCTCTGGAGCATCTCTGGTGAGGCTACACATTTGCAGAGTCACGCTTGAGCCTTCATCAGTGTACAAAAACCAAAAAATCTATGCCTATTGACTGTATGATTTCTTTATAAGCTTGCATTTATCTTACCTTTGATGGCCAAATGCGCACAAACCGTCAGAAACATTGCAGTTTATGGATCTGCCATGCAATTGGCGTTTCTATTCATGGTTTGACCAACAAATCCGACAAAGTTGTGGAGTTTGACAGTGACAGGTGCTTTTTTCTATTGTGACTGCATAATAATAAGTTCAGGAAATTCTGCATGTCTAAGCACAGCTGCAGCTATGTTATCATAGTCCCATGAAATAACATCCAAAAACGATTACTACTCTCTATTTTTTCTATGCAGAGAAGGCTCTGGCGAGTCTGTACATTTGCACAGGCTCACCTGAGTCTTCGTCCTGGTACTGAAATATCATGTGCTGGCTCAAATAACGATTTATGTACCGTTTATAAGAACAGTGAATGCTGTGGTGAGGCTGCACCAGCAACCATAGAAATTCTGTGCAACCATCAGTGCGTTGTAACATTGCGTCAAAAAATGCTCCCAGTGCGTTGTAATAAAAATTCCTCAATAAAACATTTGCTAAAAAAGCCAAAGTACTAATCGTTTTTGGATGTTATTTCATGGGAATATGACACCAGCTGCGCTTAGACATGCAGATTTCCCTCAATTTAGGCAGTTACACTAGAAAAAAGCACCCGTCACGGCAAAACTCCAGAACTTTGATGGATTTGCAGTCCAAACCATGAATTAAATCACCAATTGCTTGGCAGAGCCCTAAGCTGCAATGTTACCGGTGGTCTGTGCGCCAGGCGTCATCACAAATAAAACAAATGCAAGTTTATAAATAAATAATTAAGTCAACAGGTATAGATTTTTTTACCTTTTACGCCACCACCGGTGCTGAAAAATGCAACCACCAGCTCGTTGTAGCAACCACCGGTGCGTTTACATTGACCAGTGTGGACATCCATACAACATGATAGAACTTTGGCCAGCGTGTAAATCGCGGAGGTTTATGTTGGGACAGTTTTGCAAATAAATTATGACATTAGTAACATCTCTTTTTATGGCGGTGCTTGTCATTAACCAGCACCCTGGTCAACGGAGACGCATAAGCTTTAGCTTCACAGGCTCGGTTCCTAGAACAATAGCGGGTTGGTGACAGTAAAATAAGGAATAGGACATACATTCTATTTATTTTACAGTTGTTCAATGGATCGTAAAATGTGACACATGCCCTAACTTGAGTACGCCATACCCATTTGCCCTTACAGCAGAAAGTTTAAGTCCCTAGATTTGAAAAACTCCACACCACCTAGAATATCACAAAGCTCTAAGTTTCCTTAGGAATACTGGCACTGACACCCCTCTCACCATCTGTAAAATCACAAAGCTATATAGTGTAAAATAGGTTACACAAACAAACAAGAGAAAGAACTTCAGAACTTTGGGAACCTGGACGCACTGACGAAAACTACAGGACCAGCCAGGTATATACGTATTCCATACCTGGAGTTTTTGCGCAGGGCGCAAAACATCCACTATTGGATTATTTGAGCTTTTTATAATAATCATTTGTTGGATTTTTTGCCCATATACGCAAATCCTTAGTAGAGAAGTGGAAGATTTTTGCGTACATGCGCAGAAGTTCAAATTAATGATTTCGGATAACAATTTCTTCCAACACTGGCTTTTTTGCGTATATACGCAAATCCTTAATAGAGACGTGGAACATTTTTGCGTACATGCGCAGAAATTCCTAATAATGATTTCTGATAGCAAAGTCTTCCAACACTAGATTATTTGCGCATATACGCAATCCTTAATAGAGACGTGGAAGTTTTTTGCGTTCGTGCGCAGAAATTCCTTATAGCGATTTTGGATAACAAAGTCTTCCATCGCTGGATTATTTGCGCATATACGCAATTTCTTAATAGAGACATGGAATTTATTCGCGTACATACGCAGAAAATCCTTATAGTGAAGTCCTCTAACTTTGGATTGTTTGCGCGAAAAATACTTGCCAAACAGGTTTGGCGTACTTTAAGGCATGTGTCACATTAGCTGTGTATGTCACATACCTTTTTCCGCATTTGTTCTACGAGCCTGTGCGTTCAGTTTGAGAAGCCTTCGGAAGCGTGTCGCGAGAAGCCTGAGCGTTTCCGTGTGGATGGGGCCATTCTGTATCAGTCCTACCCAAGAAAATAAATTAGCATTTTTTAAAGGCTGACGAAACATTTTGCCATATAATTACATATTAAATCAATGTATGCTATTGAAAAAAGTACCTTTATTTGCAGGTTTTAGATTTTGATATATTTTCAAAAGTTAGGCACACCAAAGGGGAGACTACTGGATCAAGCAATGATCTCTTCAATTCTCTTAAAAGAAAGAATTTGCTCCCAGAGGGAGCGAATTCTTTCCTTTAAGAGCAGTTACTTATGGTAAGGAAATTCATGTTTGCCATTTTAGGTGAGCTCCCTTGAATGTTACAATTTTTATTATGCACGTGCGTAACCTGCGTAATGGAAGCTGCACCAACGATTTTTATCTACCAACTTTGCAGAAAACATTCATTGTGAACGTTTCTCTACAAAGCAATAGAATCTTCCTTTACTTTTAGGTAATATGTGTGAATGTTTTGTCATTGCAGACTTGTGGGGATTGTTTTGTAGATGGTCTAAAACAGAGTTATGTGCCCTTGAATGCAGAAATATGCGTACAAAATGTGAAAAAACCCTTTATTGTGGCATTTCTCATAAATCAAGATGGAAAAAATGCTTACATAGCTTTAATTCTATTATATAAAAGTGTAAAACGCTTGTTTTGTTTCAAAAGCAGGGATAGAGTTAGCTTAGTGTCACCTATGGCTAAATGGAGCTTTATACGCTTTAAAATTGTTTTAATATCTGTTATTCCATGATGGATTTCCATCTTTCAGCTTCAGCACCTGTAAGGGAATCAATATATTTTCATGTGCCTTAGAGTTTTGTTGCTGGTTGATGCCATTCAAAGTCCAAATACTACAAGACAGATGCAATATGGGCATAACCAAACTTCGATATGCATATAGTCAGCCAGTGATTAGAGCACTTTTTATGTCTTGCTGATGGTATGCCTTGAATGTATTAGGACCTTAGTAGACCCCATCTCGCTCTTTGTTATTCCCCCACCAGCGAAGCTGAGAGAGGATCATGAATAGGAATTGCCTTTGTCTGTCCAGCTGTCCGTCTGTAACACTATCTTGTCCGCTCCATATCTCCTGAAGCATTTAAAAAGATTTTCATAAAGCTTTGGTCAAATGTTCATCTATGTGAGAAGATGTACAGAACACATGACTCGGCTACACAGACGCATATTCAAGATCACAGTTCAATGCCATAGGATTTACCATTGTATTTCGTGTCCGCTCCATAGCTCCATTGCCTCTGAAAGGATTTTCACTTTGGTGAAATGTTCATCTCAACGAGACGATGTGCTGAACCCCTGACTCAGCTGGGCAAACTCAAGGTCAATGTTAGAGTTAAAGGTCGTTGGATTTAGCCTTGGATTTAGTGTCCGCTCCATATCTCATTAACCTCTTGGAAGGATTTTCATTAAACTTTGGTGAAATGTTCATCTCAATAAGACGGTGTGCTGAACCCCTGACTCAGCTAGGTATACTCAAGGTCAATGTTAGAGTTAAAGGTCGTTGGATTTAGCCTTGGATTTAGTGTCCCCTCCATATCGCATTAACCTCTTGGAAGGATTTTCATTAAACTTTGGTAAATGTTCATCTCAATGAGACGGTGTGCAGAAACCAAGACTCAGCTACACAGACTCAAAGGCAATGCCACATTTAAAGGTCACTTGATTTAACCTTTGAATCTTGTGTTGGCTCCAAATCTCCATTGCATGTACCTTTGGACGGATTTTCATTAAACTTTGGCCAAATGTTGATCTCAGTGAGACCGTGTACAGAACTTACGAATCAGCTATGCAGGCACAAGGTCAGGGACAAAAGTAGTTTAGCTTTTCATTTTGTGTATGGTCAATATATTCTTGGATTTAACCCTGGACTCTGTTATCCATAGTTGGGAGCGTTAATTGCTCGGCCAAACGGCTGAAGGTTCTGCCACTCTGACTCAGTCATTCTGTGGCAGGAGAATCAGCTGCATGTCTTTCAGACTGCTTTCTTGTTCACAAAGATTTGCTATTTACCCATATCAGTTTAGTGTTCCTTTAAATATGATTTGGCCTAGCCAACTTGATATACACCTATTGTCACCCTTAATTTTGTTTCATTTGGCTGTGTGATCAGGTCAAGCATTCCAGTCCCATCTATAATGGTCTTCGAAAAGGTGCGACTTTGTCCCACTTACTGTCTATTAATGTTTGCTGCAGCTTAGTAGCTGGCATTGCTAATGCAGGGTTGATACAGTCAAGTACGAGTAAAATTCAAGGACTTCTGAAAGACTTTCCTACAGTTTTCAAGGACTAAAAGTTTATGAAAATACAGATTTAAGTGTAAAAATTCAACTTCATAAATGCTATACTGAGATAGTTGAGAAATTAATATTAGAAAATTAGTATAAAAATTGTGCCTTTATTTGGTGCAGCACATATTGCACCAGTTAAAGACACAACAGTTTTATAATAATTTAGGTCTCTATCAACTGTGCTAAGTTCTACAGAAAATAGTAGAATTCAAAGACTTTTCAAGGCTTTTGAGTGGTTTTCCAGTACTTTCCAAGGCAGATTTAATTTTCAAGGACTTTTCAAGAAAGCCCTCTAAATTCAAGTACTTTTCAAGCCTGTGCGAACCCTGTTATGTCATCATCTTATTATAATCTTTGTCACTTAGGGTGGCCTGAACACATTGCATAGTGAGCAAACAAGTCTCACACAATCGCCATAGTACATGTATATAGTTTTCCATTTTATTTAACTCCACATATTCACCCATGCTCTTTGGTCGTAACAAATAAACCATAACTGTTGTTAGCAAAATATTTTATTCTTATCGTAAAAATAGAATTCAACAATGTATATCTAATAGCACTATCTCGGATATTCACTGAAGTTACCTAACAAAAAAGAAAACATGTCATAAAGTACAACACAGGAGCAGAATTTTCACTTCCAGTTGGTATGTATTTAATGTATAAATCTCAAAATGAATATTTTCTGTTTTCCCTGTCGAATGGCATGATGTGGGTTCTTATCAGAACCATATCAGTCAGAAGATAAGGTATTTTTTTGTCAATCAGAAATTTTAGAATTCTAGAAATGCTATTTGATAGCCTTGACGTTTACCTTCAACATAGCTTGAATATTATGCCCTGGAATATTTATATTCTAGAACCAGTTTAAACCCTTTACTCCATAATAATGCCTTTTTGACGCCTTTGAAATATCATGTATATGAAATTAGTATGGAAAATGGAGCATTTGCTCTTTTGGAGCAAATGCTCTATTTCAAGGGTAACAACCTACGTCATAGCATTGATGTTTTAAACACGTAGTGCGGCGCCATCTTTGATTTACAAGGTCAGTTTTCCCCTTCGTAAAATTAAACAAATGAGTGTCTGTACAAACAAAGCAGTGCAGGCGGTGCCTAACATCACACTTGAACAGAATATATAACGGCCACGCCCCGATATGCCGTTGCCTTTGTAATCATTCACCCACAAGAATCGAAGCGGGAGACACGAGGATAATTTTAGCAGTCACCCACTTCGATTTTTGTGGGTGAATGTTTACAAAGGCAACGGCATTTCTGGACGTGACCATTGTATATTCTGTTCAAGTGTGATGTTAGGCACCGCCTGCACTGCTTAGTTTTGACAGACACTAATTTGTACGACATTTACGAAGGGAAAAACTAACCTTGCAAATCAAAGATGGCGTCATACTACGTGTTTACAACACCCACGCTATGACGTAGGTTGTTACCCCTGTATTTGCCATAATATTTTTCAAAGTATTCAAAACTTAACTTGAATTTTTTCAATGTTGCCTAAAAATAGAAAATGATGTCATGATCTAAAAATAGCACATGGAGTAAAGGGTTAAATCTTTTTGTCATAACACATATTTTAAGCTGTCAAGCATACTATCTTTTCAAAAATAATATCTGTGTCAAAAAGTTCAAAGAGTGTCTCAACTATGTAGTATCCAAATCAGTGTTATAACGAGGTCTGTCATAATCAAAGGGACCACACTGTACATGTATATATTACTGCATACAATGTCAACTTCATGCATAAATGAATGATGCAGACCCTTTCACTGATACAATTTATGACATTAAAATTAAATACGTTTTTTCCTGCAATCAGACTTATAAATACAACAAATGAAAAACATACAACCTATCTATATACAGATGTAAAATTTAGGCTAAAAAAATAAACAAGCGTTTCTCAGGCCACTTTTTTGACTAACAGTTGAGGGCAGACAAGTTTTTATTCTTATTTTTCATTTCCCAAAAAACAGATGAGGCCATTTTTTTTTATTGCATCGAAAACTAATGAGGCATTTTTTTTTGTACATTTTAAGCATAAAAATGTTGATATTATGATTTTGACATATGAATGAAATAAATGAGGCCACTTTTTTTATTCAAGTCTGAAAAAAAGACAGATGAGGGGCATTGAAACAGATAGGGAGGGCTTGAGAAACAATTCATTTTTAGTTAATTTGGCCTTAGCGCTAGTCTTTTAAAAATTAAATCTATTCATGTATACTTATATTACAAGGGACTGAATGGCTTGAAATTTAACCCTGACTGTGTCTGCTAACATTACATCTGAAAATGTTGTCTGCTCAAGTCATCTGCTGCAAAAATTTGCTAACAGTATTGAGTAATGTAGGTATTGAAGCAAACAGTGTGGACCAAGATCAGACTGCCCCTACAGGAGCATTCTGATCTAATTCTACACTGTTTGTCAAGACTGGAGCATTCTGATCGAAGTCTACACTGTTTGCTAAAGAGGCTTAGAACTAAATCATTGTAGCACACAACAAAACAGGCAACATTTGTTGTGATTGGCATATTAAGGGTTTACCCTTTGTATTCTGGAAATCACTAAACAGGTAATTTGGCAAACAGTGATGACCCAGATGAAATGCAGCATAATGCTGCATTTCATCAGGGTCTTACTTGTTGCCAAGGTCAAACTAATCTTCAAGGACTTCAATACATGATAATTAGTAAATTCTGACCTTGGCCCCTTAGAATATATGTTGGACCATCCCATCTTTATTAGACTCTTTTAAAGTCAGGCCCCGAGGTTATAAACTTTTTTCATGCTCAACTCAACTGAGCACGAAATTTCAACTGCTCATAAAAACTAAAGTACCGACAAATAAAGAAGTTTCTTGCTTAAAGTCACTCAGATGTTGTATTTATCATGCTAATAAATGTAAAAATGCCAACAATTGTTGGCATTTTAACATTTACGAGCAAGATAAATTTTGTGCTCCGCTGAGTTGGAGCATGAAAAAAGTTTTATAACCTCTGGCCTAGACATTCTGAGAACATCTTAGTTAAACCTTTGTATACTGCAAACCCCCATACAGGTACATTTGCAAAACTAGAGGACCTGAAGGTCCTGAGGCGCTCACCTGATCTCCTTAATAATGTTAAAAAAAGTCAAGGTCAACTACAGCTTATAATGGAACAAATTTGTTTTAACCATATACATTTTGGTCTAGTGATCTAAACAATCTAATGAATAATCCATCAAACAGCCCAGTGATTTCTGAGAAAAAGATGTTTAGATAGGTATGTGGCAGTCCAAATGAGTGGCCTTGGATAAAAGGTCACAGGTCAGCTTGACATTTGGTACTTAATAAACCATTGTCTCAATAGGTTTCACTATTATGAATTTGGCTCAGTTATAGAAAATGAACATTTTAAGATTTTCTCCATATAAATGCATTAGGAATCAAATTTGACCTTGCCATAAAGTAGGTCAAGGTCAACCTAGATTCATCATTTGTGCTAACCTGGTAGGGCGCACATCCCCGATCCTACATACCAAGTCCCAAAGCCAATGACCCTTTGGTTCCAGAGAAGAAGAGATTTAAAGAGTAAATACCATATATGGGCATGGTGGCCATGTTAGTCATGTGACCATAACAATTTGTATAAGTTTTGGCTACCCGATCATAAGGAGTTGTCATATGAAATTTGGTTTCAATTGGCCATCAAATGTCTGAGAAAACTATGTTTTAATATGTTGATATGACTCCAATATAAGCGACCTTGGTTGTAAGGTCAAAGATCAACCTTGACCTTGGAAACTTATTTATAGATTCTAGATTGAACATATCAAGTGAGAATAATGACTTTGGCTTCCACAGTATTCAAAAAATCAACTTTTCAAAAAATTTCCCATTCAAATGCATTAGGAAGCAAACTTGACCTTGACGTTAAGTAGGTCAAGGTCACCCATAGGATCATCATTTGATCAAACTTGGTAGGCCCCACATCCCCAATACTACATACCAAGTCTCAAAGTCACTGGCCTTCTGGTTCTGGAGAAGAAGATTTTAAAAGGTTTTTACCATATATGGACTTGGCGGCCATCTTTGTCATGTGACCAAAATATTTTGTATACATTTTGGCTAACTTATCATAAGGAGTCTTCACATGAAATTTGAGCCCAATTGGGCCAGTGGTTTGTGAGAAAACTAAGTTTTAATATATTGATGGGACCACAATATGAGCGACCTTGGCTGAAAGTACAAAGGTCAACCATGACCTTTGAAACTTATTTATAGCCATTGCCTCATTAGTTTCAACATATCAAGTAAGAATAATCACTTTGGCTTTAACAGTATTCAAAAAATCAACTTTTCAAAAAAATTCCTATTTATATCTATTAGCAAGCAAATTTGACCTTGACGTTAAGTAGGTCAAAGTCAACCTAGGATCATTATTTGAACAAACTTGGTAGGCCCCACATCCCCGATGCTACATACCAAGTCCCAAGGTCATCGGCCTTCTGGTTCCGGAGAAGAAGATTTTTAAAGGGTTTTTACCATATATGGGCATGGCGGCCATCTTGGTCATGTGACCAGGAACATTTGAACAAACTTTCGTTCCCCCATCCTAAGGAGTCTCCATATGAAATTTGAGTTCAATTGGCCCAGTGGTTTCAGAGGAGAAGATGTTTGAAAATGTTGACGGACGGACGGACGACGGACGGACGGACGACGGACGCCGGAGTCACTGGTATACTAATAGCTCACCTCGGAGCCTTCGGCTCAGGTGAGCTAAAAAGACCCAGATGACAGGCCAAAGAATGCAGCATTCCATCAGGATCTGCAATGTGCAATCATCTAAGACTGAAGTACATAACGATTGTACAGTGAAGACCCTGATGTTTTTTTGTTGATGATTCTGATTTGATTTTTTAGGTCCTATCAACAATCTTTCAGTTATAAAGGGACGGGTCTTCCTGGGTTGAACCAGTACTAAGCTAGGATTAATGTTCTTGCTCAAGGACACAAAGCAGTGATGCCAATGAAGACCCTGATGGTATGTTGAAGCTACATGTATATCTTTACAGGCATCCAGATAAGAGTGCGTATTGGAAAGCAATTTTCTTCATTTCTCATCCAAAACATATGTTGTGGGTACTCAAAAGAACCGTCTCAATGAGACGGTTCTTTTGAGCACCCAAAACACATGTTTAAATTGACAGGTAAGAAGATAATTACAATTTTACGCTCATAAAATTTCCGTATCTGGACCTATGTCTTTATTTGGAAATTCTAACCTGTACCTCCTTGATATGTACAATGGACCATCCCAAGGACCCAGGCTCATTTTAACCCATAAAGCGCCATCTATAATTTGCAGCAGACGACAATTTCAAATTTTGCTGCTTTTTCAAAAATAACAAATAAGGCATGATATATCATGAGAGTCGTCTGTTGGAAGGTGACTCTCATGAAATATCATACCTTATTTTTTTCGAAAATTAGGAAAGATGTCGCAAGATTTGTCGTCTGCTGCAGTCGTGATTGGTGCTTTAGGGTTAACAAGTCCGATTGAAAAATTCATTTGATAGTATAGAAAGGGTTGAGGATGTGATGATTAAGTAGATAATGTACTTGTATCCTAGCCCAAATTAATCAAAGCCATACACAACTGAAGGCTCACCTTGGCATTCAATGTCCAGTTCTGTTAAAAAGCTTTCAAAGTTAAGGCTCTTTTCTTTTCATG
Source organism: Loripinus fragilis (assembly GCA_964019695.1). Taxonomy (NCBI): domain Eukaryota; kingdom Metazoa; phylum Mollusca; class Bivalvia; order Lucinida; family Lucinidae; genus Loripinus; species Loripinus fragilis. The sequence continues at coordinate 50,688,342 of OZ026520.1, forward strand.
CATTATTTTGACACATTGCTCAAGGAGCAACTATATACAGCAATATTGGCTAGCCCATGGGATAGCTGTACTTATCGTATATGCAAATAGCCACTCTTTAACTCTTTGGCCACTGGGTAATGTTGCATGCTTTTTTGTCATCTGCTGATTTTTTCAAAATCAACTTTATCGAAAAAATTATTTCAGAGCTACAATTAAAGTGACAAACAGTTTGGATCCAGATCAGAGGTAAGTTCAACAATGCTAGAGCTCGCCGAGCGCTCATTGATTGGTACCTATCTTTATTCATATTGTGTAAAGCCTGACACCAGTACAACGAGCGCTTGAAAGCGCTCGCATTGTTGAACTCGCGTCTGGCCTGACATTTTGTTGGGCCTGATCTGGGTTAAAACTGTTTGCAAAAGTTATCAATCGACAACACTAGTAGGCAAAGAGATAAACCAGCATGCCCAGTTATCTAGTGGGACTACAGGTTTAATTGTTGGTTAGAGCCTTGAACAGTTGGCTTGTATATCTATTAAGCAGGACAGAGGTTAATCCTTCTCCCCCAGTCACAACTTTTGTTGTCAACTGCTCTTTCATTGGTTTATGTTCTTAGATAGCCTATATTGCAAACAAAATGTACCCTTAGGAGCAGTCTGATCTGGGTTCATAGTGTTTGCTTCCATGAAAAAATCTAGTCTAAAGTGCATTTGAATATATGCAATAGGCTTAAAAAGCAGACAACATTGTCAGAAGAAAAAATAGGGGCTGGATAAGGGTTGATACCCAAAAAGGGTCATACCACTGTAGTATTCTGGCCATTCTGAGTGCAATAAGGTTGAGCAATAATATGATCTGGTGTATGGCTGGCATTGTCCATGCTTTTAAAATAGAAAGAATTTTTAACACACAGTCTATCTGCTTGAAATGTCTTGTGAACAAGGCATTTATTATGGCAATAATGATATAAGTACATCAATGAAAGTAGCAAATTAGCAAACCGCTAGTTTTCACTATTCCAGTCTGATCAGAATCCTCTCTGTATGCTCAAAGGCTGCTGACTGCTTTGAGCATTTCTGATCAGGCCTCTAGATGATAAATTAATTGTCTTATTTCTCAACCGAAACGTATGTTATGGGTACTCACAAGAACTATCTCAATAAGATGGTTCTTTTGCACGCTCAAAACAAAAGTTAACACTGATGGATAAGAAAATATTCACAGTTTTACGGTCAAAAGTTTTGTTTATCTGTAGATCTATCTATGCTGATGCTGTTTTAAACTCTTTATCTCCTAGTGTCGTCTGCTCATAACAGTTGCAAACAGATTGGACCCAGATCAGGCCCGACAAAATGTCGGGCCTGATCTGGATCCAAACTATTTGACACTTTGATGGTATTCCTGAAAGTGTTTTTCATAAAAAGTTGATTTTGAAAAACCACAACAACAGCAGATGACAAAAAAAAATATGAAAAATCACCCAGAAGGCATAGAGTAAATGGTAGCTTAAACTGCTATGTTGATACTTTCATGGTTGTACTTGATCTTTGTCCCAATTTCTCACAGCACAGTCTATTTTCCTGGCAATATAGGGAAAGACTGAACGGCCATGCTTTCCATGGCACATTCATCATTCCCTCTCCTTATCCGGAAGAATCCATCCTCACCCCACCCCTCTCCCCAACTGTTCTTCACAATCCAATAAGCTCCAGCATCGGGATCTGTGCCGTACCCAACCACGAGTACAGCATGGTTGGTGAGTTCGAAAGGATTGAACTTGTCCTGCAGGAAGGTGTGATGATAGACGCCACTCTTGTAGCTCATGAAATCATTGTACACCTGAAAGCCAATAGCTATTGGTCCATTGTTCACAAGGGCAAGTCTCATCAGTACTTCGTTACACCTGAATAGAGTTAATGGTTAGTGGTTAAAATTAATGTTATATGAAGCAGTCTGATCTGGGTACATACTCTTTAATATCAATTCTTCGCCACTGGCAGCGAAAGTGTCAACTCTTTCCTTAATAGCGTTTTACTTTGCATGTCGGGTAATTTGTCATGCTTTTCTTGTCGTCTGCTGACTTTTTCAAAAACAAAATTTTTTCACAAAATTCTTTCAGGTAAACTATCAGTGTCAAACAGATTGGATCCAGCTCAGGACCAACAGAATGTGTCGGTCCTGATCTGGGTCCAAACTGTTTGCTACGGTTATTAGCAGGTGACAAAGTTGCAGCTAGCATGAAGCTGCCTTGTTATTCTTTATATAACTCTTCTCTATTACAATAAACCAGGCATAAGCTAATTTTTCAAAAGATTGCTTCACCCTTTTCCCAACATTTACAACAATTGTCCTCTGCTCTCTCATCTGCTTATAATAAGTACTTTTAAAGTCTATATTGCAAACGCTATGGACCCAGATGGCGCAGTCTGATGGTTCATAGTGTTTGCTTCCTTAGTAAAAGCATTATGGAGTGTATTTGAGTATATGCAGCAGACATAATAAGCAGACAACATTTTCAGAACAAAATATATTCTCTTAACGGGCTAGTGGCGACTTGTTGCTGATAACCTTGACATAAAAGATTGGATACATATCGCGCAAGACAAAATGTCAGGCCTGACCTGAATACAAATTGTTTGAAGAATTTGTTGTTATTTTTTAATGATAATTATTTTTTTTTAAAAAGATGATGATGAGCATGCAAAATTACCCCTCGTGCAAACAGTTAGGCCAGATTTTTTTTATTAGTTGATTTACAAACCCTCCTACTGTAATTTTCCGGAAAGTAGAAAAAAAAAATCTATTTTTTTTTTATCCACCAACTCTAAACATAATTTGTTTGGTTGAAAAAAAAAATTTGTGTATCTTTGAGAGTGACACTGTTAAAAGTGATTGTCCTGTCCAGATTTTTAGGAAAATGATGAAATATAAAAATTAAATACAGACTGTTTGCTTACCTAAGTCCTTATAAGTTTTACTGTTTTTTTTCTGGAGATATTTAAAAAAAGCTCTGAAAATGAGCAGTCAACTGGTCATTTTCATAGCTTTTTTTTTCCGTCCCCACAACTCTAAATCTGAAAAAAAAAATCCCGTAAATCAACTGATAAAAAATTCTGGCCTTAATATTCTAATTGACCTGATAAACTTTCAGAAAACAGGAATATTCAAATTGTCTCTTACAGGCACAATTCACATGACAAGTGAAAACTATGCTGTCAGAATAGAGGTCAAAGTTAATGATTTTTCTCATGGTTAGTTTTCTCCAAAACGGCATTTAGAATTCTGTGTACATATACTTTCTGGTTATATACCTAAAAATATTTAACCCTTAAAAGGTCATTAAAAAATTAATCTGAAAATTCTGTCTGCTTTTGTCGTCTGCTTCAAATTTTTGCTAACAGTATTTAACAAAGTTAAGTATAGTGACAAACAGTGTGGACCCAGATCAGACTGACCAATAGGCTCAGTCTGATCTGGATCCAGACTGTTTGTTGTAAAAGCTTCTAAAACATTTTGGCAAACAACATAAGCAGACAACTCTGGGAATGGAAATCTGAACGAGTATTTGGTTTGATCTTCATTACTCTTTCCATGCTAGCGGCAACTTGTCATCTGCTGATAACCTTAGCAAACAGTTTGGACCCAGGTCAGAACTGACATAATGTTGGTCCTGATCTGGATCCAAACCGTTTGACACTCTGATAGGGTTCCTGGAAAATTTTTTTGATAAAGTTAATTTTGAAGAAAGTCAGCAGACGACAATAGAAGCATGAAAAAATACACAACCTTAATCTCACATGCTGGGTCAAATAAATTATGTTACATCTTTATCTCCTAGGGTCATCTGCTGATAACTTTTGCAAACAGTTTGGACCCAGATCAGGCCCGACAGAACGTCTGACCTGATCTGGAACCAAACTGTTTGACACTCTGATAGTATTCCTAAAAGAATTCTTCGAAAAAGTTGATTTTGAAAAAAAAAACAGCAGACGACAAAAAAGCATGAAAAATTTCCCAGGGGGCAATAAGTTAAGCAGTTAATTTCTTGTTTACAAGATCGGAAAAGATTGAACTGCCACACTATCTATGGCACATTCATCATTCCCTCTTCTGATCCTGAAATATCCATCCTCCCCCCACCCCTCTCCCCAACTGTTCTTCACAATCCAAAAATCTCCGGCATCCAGATCTGTGCCGTACCCAACCACGAGTACAGCATGATCGGTAAGTTCAAAAGGATTAAACTTGTCTTGTAGAAAGGTATGGTGATAGACGCCACCCTTATATGTGTAGAAATCATCGTAAACCATAAAGCCAACTGCTATAGGTCCATGGTACACTAGATTCAGCTTCATGAGGACAGCGTTACAACTGTTCAAAATAGAGGTGGGTGACTAAAACTGTATTCTGTATTTTAGGCATTAACCCTTAAAGCGCCACATACATTTTGCAGCAGACGACAATTTCAAATTTTGCAGCTTTTTTTTCAAAACTAACAAATAAGGCATGATATTTCATGAGAAGCGTCTACTGGCAGATGATTCTCATGTAATATCATGCCTTATTTTTGTCGAAAATTGAGAAAAGGTGAAGCAAAATTTGTCGTCTGCTGCATTTGTGATTGGCGCTTTAAGGGTTAAAGTGATTAATTTTGATGGCACTTTCACGATTTGGATCCAGGCTGAATGATACAGGGTACACAATATTCAACTAAAACCAACTTTGACAAACTTGATCTTTTGAAGAAACGAAATTGTGAATCAATGTCAGAGATGTGATCAATACTGAGACACCTTTTAAGTAGCAAGTTTTGTTCTTTCATTGGTTGTTTGGTCTGGTGTCTATTTAAGCAAGCACATATGTTCATTTTTGATTTGGAATCGTATTCTATATCCTGGCCCTGAGGTCATAAAACATCTTTAATGCTCAACTCAAATTTAACTAAGCATGAAATTTATCCTGCTCATAACTGTAGACCCCTAGCGTCCTTTTTGTGGGACATCGGCAAACAGCCCAAAACCAGATCAGACGTCACGTTCTGCGGCATCTGATCAGGGTCTCCACTGTTTGCTGACAGAATTTTCTATCAAAATTTGAATAAAAATGAAAAATAGTACCCAACAACCCTAAAATTGGAAATGGATTCGTCCAACTGATAGAGATGGGAAAGGCCATTCTGCATAAATGGGTAAAAATACCAACAATTACAATTGTTTGAAATACAATTGTTATATCTCAAAGTCCAAGGGAATTGGGAAACTACCTGGAGTTATCCAAAATTTAAAAATAAGCAAATTGTGACGTTACCCAAATCAACACTATAACAAGTGCAACCGGCTGTCAGATTAGCCTTTACTGTCACTATCTCTTCAGAGGTTTGCACATGGAAAAGTATAAGACCACTTTAATTTCCATAGATTATACATCAAGATTGTGTTCACACTGGGTAGACACACAGTCTGACCTTATTATTGTTTGCTGGGCACACATGTACAGGGGCGGATCCAGGATTTCTAAGAAGGGGGTTCATATGTATAAAAGTGTGGGGGGTTCCCTTTGCTGTTTTTATCTCATTTTTCTTAAATCCCATGAAAATGAAATAATTTGGTCTCACTGAGACCAAATTATTCCTTTTTCATTGGATATTTAAAAACAGGGGCGCCACTGAAATAAATGTCAGTTTAGCACAATGAAAACAAACTGTCCATTTTAGTTGCTAGCATCCATACATGCTATTATTGGAGATGACTTGCAACAGTGGATTAAACTGAGCTCAATCAAGTCTATTCTTCAATAAATTAAATGTAAATTAATAGACTTCGATATAAGCAGTCACTGTGATGAACTAATAGAAAACTACTTTACGGGAATGAAAAATCATTTCCATATGGCTGTGTCTCCGTGATAAGTTCAAAATTAAAATGGTCGAAATACAGAATATTTGGACGGACGTTTGTGTGCGGAATATCACTTGACATAGGTGGTGTTTTTGAGATATAGAGGACCTTACATGAGTGCTCTTGTTTAATTGAATTTATTAAACAAGTTGGGGAAAAGCAATAAAATGTGAGGCATGCGAGCATTTTTAAAACCGCTTTTTCACAATGAGTTTAATAATTTCAACAATACAGGAGCATGAATGTTTCTATTTATCACATGACATTAAACTTACTTAATAACATTTTTGGTGTGAAAATGTCACGATTTTGCCATCTTTGACGCATCATTATAATGGACATCATTACGTTTTGTTACTAATCTGTAAACTACTAGTGGTTTATCGATTTTATTGCATGGCATTATATCACTCGCAGACACAACGTCATGTGAGAAAAGCAAGCAAATTTACTAAACTATAGTGATAAACGGGTTAATACATACGCTCCATAAAATCCTCCAATATATTCATATTTGGTAGAATATTGTCTGGGGCAGGTTGCTATAGTTGAACATGAGTGATCTACTCCTTTGTATGGGTTGCACACTTCCTGAACAAGCCCAAAATCCTCGGCATATTTTCCACCAATCAGGTAAGGGAATCCACCTTCACATCCTATCAGAAGATATAACATAATGATACTGTGTGGCATCTTATCTCTTTAATAATAGTAATTTTGAATAAAAACAAGGTCAGAAGGTTATCTCATTTTGTCAGATTTACTTTTTGCGTAATAAAGGTGTACCAGTATCAGACATGAATATGTTCATTATGCCAAAAGTAAATTTAACATGAGAATACTTTCTACCTCTTATTTATACCACAAACATACAAATCCATATAGGCTATTGCATGACATTCCCCAATTTTCAATTCTCTTCCTAGTACAGTTGTTATTTATATTCAACCAGTGGTTGAGCTTCAGAGCATTTGGTAGGCGTGTTAAAGGGTTCTTGGTTAAGTTACATATTCACCATATTTGAAAGTCACATAATTGCTACCACTCTCTGAAATAAGTAAGGTTTGTGTTGATATGTCCAAAAAATTCTAGGAAAATTCAAGGGAATTTTAATGGGAATCCCAAATGACCGAACCAATTTCATAATAGTAAAGCACTCTAAGCATAAAAGTTTCTTTTTGACCAATGATGTACTACTGCAAATGAACTGACCCCGAGATTATCAAACTTTTTTCATGCTCAACTCAACTGAGCACAAAATTACAACTGCTCATAAAAACTAAAATGCTGAAAAAATATAGATATTTCTTGCTTTTAAGCTCTCAGATGATGTATTTATCCTGCTTATAAATGTAAAAATGCCAACAATTATTGTCATTTTAACATTTATCAGCAGGATAAAGTTCGTGCTCAGCTGAGTAGAGCATGAAAAAAGTTTTATAACCTCGGGGCCTGGTTGTACAAACAACAGAGTACAGTAAAACCTTGATAATTCAAACTATGATTGTTTGAAATACTTGCTATTCAAATTAAATTTGGGACACCCTGTATTCAAAGAATAGGGCCACTTTATGAAATATTTTGATAAACCTCCTAAAAACATATGTTTTGGTGTGTAAAAGAAACATCTCTCTGAGATGTTTCTTTTACGCACCAAAAACATATGTTTGATAGAAGATATCTAATAGTAATCATTTTAGGTAGTTATAAAAAATTTGTGGAATTTTGAATTCCTTTGTTGCTAGGCAATGCATACAGTGTTCACCTAAACATTTACAAACCAAGTACAATGAAAAGACAATATGATATATGTTATTCAAATAAATGTCAAATATGCCTTTCATAAATACAATTAAGCACACAAGCTTTTTTAAGACATACTGTATATTGCTGGTGGCTGAGATCATGAACGCATCAATCTGACTGACGATCTTCAGTTGCCTAGCAACCATAAAAGAAGCTTCACTTGGGTAATTCTTTAGGGTCAAACATCTGTGACATATTAAACTTATAGAAAATAATCACATTTCTTGTCTACAATGTCAAACTTAAATGTTATGAGGTAGGGCTCAGCTATTTTGAATGACCCTCGTATATAATATTTAGTCCTACACCTACCTCCGTTTAATTCTAACTAATTCGAACTACTGATAAATCGAAATAAAAACTCTAGTCCCGAGGACTTCAAATTTACAAGATTCGACTGTATTCCCTGTATGTGATCACTAAAACCATAGGGCCAGTTAAGCAAATAATTTTAGCGTAAAATTGTGATAATTTTCTTGTCCATCTGTTTAACCATTTGTTTTGGAAGCTCAAAAGAACCGTCTCAGCGAGAGGGTTCTTTTGAGTACCCACAACATATGTTTTGGTTGAGAAATAAGAAAATACTTTTCAGTTACGCACTCTTAGCTGGGGGCCTGTAAAACCTACCTTGAGAATATTCACTACATTCTACAACATCTTGTGGTGAGAAAACAGGTGTCTCTGTGTTGTTGGTCATTATTCTGATTCTAGCTTCATTCATAGCCATCGATGCAAAGGCATAGCAGCTTCCACACGCCTCTGACAAAAATACAACGTAGCTTCACATAAAATTCCTTTTCAGCCATCAACCCTTTGTATTCTGATGGACTCTCCCATACAGATATAAACAATAAGAATGGAATTATCCATGATATATTTTAAGGGGGAAATTTCCAAAAAATATGAACTTTAGTCTCTGAAGTTTGTATTTATCTTAGCAAACAGTGAAGGCCCTGATGAAATGCTACCTTTTGTGGCATTTCATCTGGGTCTTCACTGTTTGCCAAAGTAACCCTTTGGAGGTTTCCAGTATACAAATGGTTAAAGGTGATTATTTTATAGAGGATCTTACATGAGTGTACATGTTTTATTGGATTAAGTAAGCAAGCTGAGAAAATTTTTAGTGACACAAATGAAAGGCTTGCCGAACATTTTAATGCTTTTTCCCCAACAAGTTTATAAATTCAATAATACAGGTGCTTGAATGTTAGATTCTATTTATCAGTTGATATTAAATTACTTTTAAATCATTTTTAGTGTGAAAAAAGTAAAATGTTATCATTGTGTATGTAAAGCTGTTATGGATATCATCATTACATATTACAAAATATCTACACCACAGGTGGGATTGTATCAATTTTAATACATGGTGTTATATAACTCACAGGTGCGATGTAATGTGATAATTTGACTCTTCATATAGACAAGCAGGGCTCACCCTGCCATTAGCTTTTGTAGCCGTTTGCTACTAAAGATGAAGAGTGGCTACAAATATTAGTCATTGGCTAAAAGTACAGTCTATGTGGTTAAAAAATTACACATTTATGAAAAAGTGTATTTGATCAGCTTTTGGATTTTCAGATATTGCATTAATTATTCCTACACAGTTAATTATTATGCCATATTTTACAATACCATCAGGGTGTCAAACAGTTTGGTTACATATTAGGCCTGACATTTTGTTGGGCCTGGAAAATGTTGTGCCTGGTCTGGGTCCAAACTGTTTGCAAAGGTTATCAGCAGGCAACAAAAGTTGCTCCTTGCAGGCAAAAAACAACTTGTTGATACTACTTTCTGGCTAAAACCTTGGTTCAAGTCAATTTCGTTTGGCTCCACTTTTTCCATTTGGCTAAAGTGTTGGCTACAAAAAATTCGGAGCCAGGGTAAGCCCAGGACAAGGATGTATGTGCTTGACATTATACATATGAGATTAGTACCAAAATCTTGAGAGCTAGCTCTGAAATGTTTGATGACACTGGCACCTGGCCCTAAGGTTTATAAAACCTGTGTCATTCTCAACTCAACTGAACATGAAATTTTAACTGCTCATAAATCTAATATGCTGAATAATAAAGACTAGACTTGCTTTAAGTTTCTCATATGTTGTATTTTGCATGCTAATAAATGTTAATACGCCAACAATTGTTGACATTTTAAATTTATGAGCATGTTAAATTTCATGCTCATATGAGCTGAGCATGAAAAAAGTTCTATAACCTTGAGGCCTGGATTCCTATTTTTCAGAGGATTGCCAAGATCAAACGCTTACCTTGATTTCTGATTGGTGACACATAGTTCACACCCTCAACATTCCTCCAATCAAAAGCTGCCGGAAGATTCTGTGCCTGTGCTAAGTGTTCGGGTTTTATTGGTGCTGGTCTTGGAATGCTATAAAGATAAAAGGGCTTAGCTCATGAGATTTACAGGCCCAGTTCATGAGATAAACAGGCACAGAGTGTATGAGATAATCATGCTCAGTTCATGAGATAAACATGTTCAGTTCATGAGATAAACAGGCTCAGTTCATGAGATAAACATGCTCAGTTCATGTGATAAACATGCTCAGCTCATGAGATAAACAGGCTCAGTTCATGAGATAAACATGCTCAGTTCATGAGATAAACAGGCCCAGTTCATGAGATAAACAGGCCCAGTTCATGAGATAAACAGGCTCAGCTCATGAGATAAACAGGCCCAGTTCATGAGATAAACATGTTCAGTTCATGAGATAAACAGGCTCAGTTCATGAGATAAACAGACTCAGCTAATGAGATAAACAGGCCCAGTTCATGAGATAAGCAGGCACAGTTCATGAGATAAACAGGCCCAGTTCATGAGATAAACAGGCCCAGTTCATGAGATAAACAGGCACAGTTCATGAGATAAACAGGCCCAGTTCATGAGATAAACAGGCCCTAACAAGAACTCTAGGTATATTTGATTGTTAATATAGAATGTATCTAAGAGCTAAAATTCAGATTTTTAGCTTGCACTGGATGATGAATACCATTATCTATTTTAATGTATGAATGTAAATATTTATAACACAGTGCATGCTTAAAGAATATACTGAGGACAATTACTATGCAACATTTTACAAGTACAGCTATCAATGCTATTACGAAACTAATTTACCTCATATTTTATGTCATGGTCACTAGAGTGTGAAATGTAGGTCAGGGTCACATTCGGGAAAGTCTGCCACAATTAGAGAATCAAATCATAGCTCGGGTGTATGTAAGGTGCATTATGCTTAGTACTATGTACCAAAAAGCTCCGTTTTGTTCGCCGGAAATGGCGCAGTGAAAATTAGTTCTGTAGCATGTTGGTTCAGCCCTGTTAAAATCAAGTATTCTGATTACCCAAAAAGTTTTACCAGCAGAATAAATGAAGTTAAGTTTTTTTCCATAAAATATCGCTAAAGCATCTTTTTTATGATGTTTATTGTGGAATGTTGCAACCGTTTGTTTCGCTGCAATCAAGCTTGTTATTGTGCTGACATGGTTTCTGTGATGTCAACGTCACATTATCAAAGTCCATGAAAAGTAGACACTCTATGTACGGCAGAGGATGATTCCACGGAATTGGCCGATGTGCGTGCAGCCTGGTCAGGGTCAGTGTGTCACTAACGCAGCATGCTCGAAAAGTATGCCTAGGACAATTATTATGCAAGGTTTGACACTCACAGCTTTCACTGCTGCAGAGAAATGCACTATAACCCTTTGTTAACGGGAAACCCATAAACAAAAATATTTGCTAACAGTGAAGACCCAGATGAAATGCAGCATAATGCTGCATTTCATCAGGGTCTACACTGTTTGCTAAGGTTAGAAAGATCTCCGGGAAAAAAAATATTTTTTTGAAAATTATAACCTTACCCAAGTGGTTTGTATCAAACCTGTTACCAGAAGGAAGAATTCATACCAAGGGTTAATTTAAATCATTGAATAAAAAGCTGTATTGTACGCTATTAACAGCCATGTTTTAACCGGCAAAACCCCATGTATTAATCAGGCAATTCACGTGCTGTTGATGCACGGCTTTTGTACACTACATATACGCATTCTAGGCTGGCACAGAAATTGACCTCATCAACAGTAATGTGCATAGGCATGAACGTAATTTAGTGACATTATGATGACACAAGTCTTTTCTCTGGAACAGGCTTTTTTTAAAACCTACGAATCCTACAACTTTTGCGGGCCATTATAGTAATACAAAAATTAACTTTTCGAAATGCTTTTCAGAAGTTTTCAAGTAACAAAATGACTTTATACAATAATAACGATCAAACATGGTTTTCTGATACACTAACACTAACATCTGATACACTAACATCTGCTGGACCCCTCAGGGTCGTTAAAATCCTCCCCTTTCAGGCTTTGGTTTCAACACCACCCGCGGGGTCAAACAGATGTTAATGCATAGAAAAAAATGTTTGATCAAATGTTGACAAATGGATGGCTGTACGAATAGATGGACAGCCATACAGATGGAAATTTGAACTCCTAATATATCACATCGGTGCAACAACAAAAAATACACAGAGTGCAAAAAAAGCATGAAATATTACCCAGCATGCAATGTAGAACTTGGGTGTAGCCTCTGTACAAATTCAATATCAATATTCTTAACTCTTAACCTGCTGGCTGGCTGTTGTAACATGTACCTTTGCAAACATTTGGACCCAAGTGAGGCCCAAAAAGAAAATCTGCATCGAAACTGTTTGAGGTTCTGAAGGTATTCCTGATGAATTTTTTGAAAAAGTTTATTTTGAAAAAAAGCAAAAAAACTTGTCTTTGTTTGTTCGTGCTAACGAGCTTCCTGTGCGACAATGCTTCAAAACAGCAACAAAGATCGAACTAATGTGAAATAAAGTAACTTTTAGACACATACCAACCTTCTTCATCTTTAATAACCGATAAAAACACGAACATAAATTGTTACTTTACGGAAAATAGATTGCAAATAAGCTAAATCATAGTTTCGTACCGCGCAAGATTCGTACCGCGCGATTTCGGCCCCAGTATATATCTTGTTTACAGGCATCGATCAGTGCTGGTAATTATGCCGAGGAGTGCTAATTTTTAAGTTTGGAGAATGAATAACAAACTTTTTGTTGTGTTTGCAAGAAATGAGAGAGCCTTCATCTCCTCTGTTGTATGGGTAGTGATAGCATTAGGAAAATTTTTTCAAAGTGGGAACAGTAAGGGGAAATACTTATTCTTCAGGACATAACTATATTTCTGGGGGCGTATTTCTAGTATCCAATGTGATAACCTGAAACTTTCGAACTGTGGGCAGGTTTAAGTACGTGTCTTTTTCAATAGACACAGCACCACAATGAACCCTATGGAAGAGAAGGAAAGAAGACCAAGACCCACAATGCAGGCCTCAAGAGATGTCCACTCAAAATCATCAAGCATTTTGCTGAACACTACTTGCATTTCGCCATCTGCAGGTCCAACGGCAGCCATCCTCAGAGCGTTCTCAATTTAATCAAAGTTTTAGAGTGTATGTGGGATTTGTTTTTTTTGGGGGAGCGCAGTGGCTCAGTGTTAGAGTGCTTGACTCGAGACCGAAGAGCCGCGGGTTCGAGCCTCACCGGCGTCACTGCGTTTTGGTCCTTGAACAAGACACATTTATCCAAGCTTAGTACTGGTTCAACCCAGGAAGACCTGTCCCTATATAACTGAAAGATTGTTGATGGGACGTAAAGAATTACTGAAATCAAATCTGTAAGTGGGTTTCAAATCAGTGCTGCACACTCAAGATTATAAGGCTGAACCAAAGTTAAACAAATGTTGTGTTATGACAACAGCAGAATCCAGGGTGAAGATCCAATAATCCATCCTTGTGGCTTCAGCTGCTATACATTCCAATGTGATGGTTCTGTGGTTCTTGATTCATTGTTTATCATGGCTCCCGATGTTTGTGGGTTTTTGTGTTTGGTCCCTGTTTTTGTATTGCAGTACTTAATGTCCTTTCTAGTTTTTTTCACTGTGGAAGAGAGAGCTGGTTGCTTTACTTTAATTGTGTTCTTACTGTCCTGCAGCGGTACATGTAAGTATGTTATGTGTCTTCCCTCGCAGTGCCATGGGTTGGTCTATGGTCTGTGATTGTGGCATTTCCTCAGTTTCCTGGCCTTATACCCACTGTCTTGCTTTTTTGTGATATCAGTGATGGTTATACCAATGTATTTTATTGACTGAACATTTTCAAAGGTTGCGTTGTGTAAGGAATAATCAAAACGAAATTGTTTGTGATGCTTATTCCTAGTCGCTCTCATAAAGTGACATCTGGCTTCATTAAATTTCGTTTGCCAATCAGCTTCCCACTGTCCTAAGGCCGTTAGTTAAATTCTTCTTGCAGGATGAGACAGTCCTGAAGTGAATATATTTTCCTATACAGACCAGTCATCTACGAACAGAAGACCGCTAGACATCCAAACTTGCGCCACTTGCCTTTCAAATGGGCCAATGGGGTGTTCTAGATTGAAAATAATGAGTATGAACATGAGATACCAAAATCACAAACTGCAGACAACCCCGTGGCACCGTGAGGAAGAGCCACACAACAATCATGAGACACTGGGAAGACAAAGCAAAGGAAACCAGCTCTGAACACTGCATCATGTGATGAGAAACACAGCACTACTGCATATAGAGGCATCACCATGTTTCATAATATGAAGTGAGTCATTCTATCCATAATCCTTGGTAACATGCGTACAAGGTAGTTTTCTTTCTTTTTCTAATTAAGTGGACTCAAATGACTGGTTTCAGAAATGCACAGTTAAAACAGAACAAATATTTCTGACATAAAATATTAATTTATCTTTTATATATCAAAATATGTTTATTGACTCCCTTGTACTACACGTATATTCTGTATCATATTTTAGGCCGTCATGTGATTTTAATGTTATGTCTTAATTTAATGTTAGGGCCTACCTACCTACCCTAATTTTTTTTGGCAGCAAACAGGAACCACACATATATTTCATTTAGGCCTTATTAGCCATAGTTTACGTTGTTTCTGAATTGACGTTAAATTTGGTTTATTCCGCTTTTACCCTTTAACGTGACGCGAAACATAAGTTCTAATTCTTGAAAATGCATTCTCTTACAATGATTGTTTGGATGCAAGTCATTTCAGTTCCTAGAAATTGCTTAAACAATGGAAAAAACAAACTGCCGTTTAGACAACGTCGAAAACACAACTTAAAACCCCCATATCAAACTTCACAGCTAGAAATTGCAAATTTTTAAAATGCACTTTTGTCCGTACTGGTATTGGCCGCGCATACATGAAAAAAGTTTTCAAAAAAATATCTAGACATACACTCACGAGGCATAAGTTATGAAAACGGTATTTTTGACGTTGTGAAGTCATTTTCTATATTTGATAAATATATTTTTCGAATAATAATTTCTAATGTCTTGCTTTTGAAATAAGCATATCGGCTTAGCTCTATAATTTGTTATGTACTAGTTTGAAGCAACTGAAAAGTGTCAGGTTTCTTTAGTAGTTCAGTATACAATGAGTTACTACTGTAAGTACCTTAAATATTCAAACAGGCTTTGGCGAACACTGTAAACCAAGATCTGACTGCTCCGATCAGAGTATACACTATTTGCCATTACATCACTACCTTTTGCACACCTCATCACCTTGTAATATATACAATTACAAACTTTCCTTGATAGTGGCAACTTTTTGACATCTGCTGATAACCTTTGCAAACAGTTTGGACCCAGATCAGGACCGACATAATGTCAGATCTGATATGGATCCAAACCGTTTGACACTCTAAAAGTGTTCCTGAAAGAATTTTTTGAAAAAATTAATTTTGAAAGCAGTCAGCAGACAACAACAAAATCATTAAAAATTACCAAGCATGCAAATAGTTAAATGGGATGACAATCCTGATGATTACTTTGCTTTATATGAAAGATCTCAATAAACCATGAACTTTGACAGGGTTCCCACAAATTATAGAAAGTAAAATTCCCTGACTTGTCACTGACCAAATTCAAATTTCCCTGACCTAAAATATCGCCATTTGTCAAGCTTTGTGGGTAATCTTAGAGCATTATTAGCGAACAAACAGTAATTCCAAGCAAATGTTCCTGTATAGTGTAGGTATACAATTTATGACCCTTTCATCAAAACTCTTTGTTGATCTTTTGTCTTCTGGTGATAAATGCCTAGCATTACTACAAGAAAGCAATCTGTTGTGCAAATGGGTTAACTTCAAAATAATAACGAGATGTAGAAGAATTGGCCTATATACTAGTGCCATAACTTAAAACCATACAGAACAAAATTGGTTAGGTATATAAAACTGTCATTTTACCACTGACCAACATTCTTTATACCATTAGAAGCATCTTTAAACCAAGTTTCACAGTTTTCCATTAAAAGGTGTGGTAGCAGATTTTTGCTTAACCCCATACTTCAAAAGGCAAACAAAATGAGGCTGTCAATAATAATTTTTGATACCCAATTACATGTAATTATATGGATTTAGGAAGGTTCAGGGATTGCAACAATGAAATGATGCAGCCTTAAAAAGCAAGTAAAAGAAAAATCACCATGCAAATGTTCAATATGTCTTCACTGTAATGGCCAAGGGTCATGCAGTTTCATCCAAACTGTTGCAGGAGTTGTCACAATCCATAAATGAACTATTATGGCATGAAAATTTGAAAATTTGTTTTCAAATTAGAATTTTAAGAGTAAACAATACCTACCTAACATACACTATGGATTTTAATCCGGGTCGGAGAAGTCCTGGCTTTTAGCTCGCTCTCACTTCCGGAGAAGACTTTTTACCTACGCACCGTGCGGTGTCTTCCTCTGGCAAACCCCACAAAGATATGTCACTTCCATTTCGGCGCATTGAAGTCGCCTTAGGAAGGACATTTGAAAAAGAGGGGTTGGTGGGTGGGTTTGTTGTATGTTAGGTAGGTATTGTATACTCTTAAAATTCTAATTTGAAAACAAATTTTCAAATTTCACTTCGTAAACAAACCTACCTAACATACACTATGGATTTATTTAGATTAAAAAGCAGTACCATAGGAGGAGGGTTTTTCAAATGTATTAATATCCCTCCAGATAATATTATTATAAAAATATAACAACACACCCTGGTGAAAAATTTATCTCTGTGGTTTTTTAGAAATTCTATTTCCTCCACAGTTTAATAAAAAACATTCAGTTGGTTTCATATCTGATTAAATAACTATAGTCTGTACAAAAAAGTTAACACCAAAAACTGTACACATAGTTTTCATTATGCAAATATAATGCATTTACTCATCCAAGTGTTAATTTATATTCAACTGAATCATATTATGTAACACTGTACTGTATTTCTAAATACATGTACCTATCCAAGTATTATTTTCATTGGAACTATCATTCCAGTGTTATATTCTGTACTTAACGACTGAATGTCTATATACACATACGAAGAACCTGGCAATATCACAGCCATAAGTCTTAATACAGTATATCCTAATCGCAGCTCGCCGAAAAGTGATTTTTAGTATTATTATTTTTATTATTATTTTTCATTTATATTCTATACTCTAAAATGGGCATTTTAACTGTCTTTTAGTAAATAATGCTGAATGTATCTGGTCTCTATGGACTAGACTGCATTATATAAACCCAATGCATCTTTGATTGATGCTACTTCAAAAAAGGGTACCCATTAACAACCAAAGCATTTATACATCTAGTATGATGACTCTTATTAACTCTGTTAATAACTCCTTTTTCACCTTATATATTAGATTTGCAATCTATTTTTAGATATACTGAGCTGTAACTGGTTGTGGAATTGTTTAGTAACCCAAACACAAATTTGCATCATTTAATATTTCCCTATCTGTGTTTTAGTGTTATTGATATATGTATACTGCATACTAAATACACCTCTTGGGATCAAAATGCTTATCTTCTTGATGCCATGGAGTTAAAATATGACTACTGTCAAGATTAAGATAATTCTGCTTCAACAAACTTGTGCGAATGAAAGTTATGTTTCCTTATCAATGCTGATAATGTCTTTGAATATTTGCAGAGAATAATGAGCACTTGCTCCACAGAATTATGTACAAATGTAAATGGTAACACTAACACGTGTCTTTTATGTCATATGTGACGACAGGGAAAAACATCCATTTGTTTAAAATGGAGATTCTTTCAGACCTTTTAAATCGACAAACAGATACCATTGTGTATGGTAATCTATCATAAATAGGAACCTTCAATAAACATCATAATACATGTATATTAATACATGTACTGTCCAATTGGCCAGTTGTCATTTGCATGGTGATACATGTAACAAGAACAACATAGATAAGATAGATATAACACTATTATGTTTTTGTATTGCATATCCTTTTCAAAAAAGGGATATCAACCAACACATTCATTTAAAGAGTCATGACAGAGATCTGAATTCCATTCCTCACAGCAAACACAGAGCTGCCTGGGCTTACATAATTTTTATGTCTTTCCTTCATTGGGATCTCAAAAACTTAATAGCTCTGTCTGAAAATCTTTTCATAGAGAAAAATCTAGCAGTCATACAAACATACAACAGATTCTTCAAAAGTGGCAGCTTCACTGGAAAAACATTTCGTTAGTTAACATTTTCCAAGGCTGATAAAATAATGTTATGAGTATGACTAGACAATGCCATACTCACAAACCACAGACCAATTCAAGACATCATAAGGAAATTGTTGAGAAAACGACCAATGCCATGACCACCAGAAGACAATAAAAGCAAACAACAAATGCTTTCTTTTCCAGCAGAGTGATTGCAAAACTAGAGAATACTGCATAACAAAACACTGGCTAATCCAAAACCCTCACACACAATGGAGGTTACTATTGTTTGATATGATTCTGAACATCTGAGTCAACAGTTTTTCAGTTATGACATGACATGTCTTCCTGGGCTGAACTTAAATATTAAGCAACGATTAATGTGTGCTCAATGACACAAAGCAGTGACACTGGTGAGTCTCAAACCACAATCCCTCAGTCGAGAGTCAGGCACTCTACAATCGAACCACTGCGCTCCCTAAAATGAAAGTTAGTAGTACCGTGTCTCAATAAACAATGAATAAACGACCTATGAATCAGTACTGTCCTTGAACAATATGATGATGTGATAACTATCTTGCAACAAGACTGTTTAATATACTGCAACACCTTGAATGTCATCTGTATTTTGAGGTAATGTACACTCATTTGTAGGCTTTCTGAATTATTCTACACCCACAATAGCACCTTTATGATTACAAATGGAGCTACTTTTGGTCCGTTTTTGTTTTGCTTTTCCCGCTAGGAAACTGGTACCATTACCCCTGAAATTGAAACACACTAACTCGGATTCGATTTGAAAATCAAGAGATAGAATCATACATTTGGCAAAACTAGAATAAATAGACCAGTTACTTTTTTTTTTTGACTAACCAAATCACTTTTAGTTAATTTGAATCTAAATATTACCGTCAAATGTTGCTGGTTGAACCATTTAGCGCTCAACTTGCAAATAATGGATGTCTTTAACAGCCCTAAGAAATATGCATAATATATACATTTGTACTTTTATGCCATCGTCACCGTATTCATTGCTTGAATACTAGAATCTAAAAATTGTATTTCCATATTTTAAACAAAATGTTTTAATGTTCCATGAGTCCGGACATAGCTTGAAGATGAAATAGACTTACATGAAGCAATTTTCTTTTACTTCATGGCAGAAAGGTTAAGACATGTTCAAACATTTTATCCTAGTATTGTAAGTTTAGAGTACTGCATAGAAAGTACAATTGGTTTATAAATTAAATACAAGTACATTTCAGGTCAGGGATTTACATTTTAGACATGGACAGGCGCATTTCTTAAAGTCCTCGTCCAACCTGGCTAGTAGATTAAACAGTTAGTCTAAAACTGTGTACCAAGCCTATATATTATGAAAATTCACCTGGCTGCTAAAGTACATCACTTTCCAAAAAACATCAAAGGATCATGCTAATATGCTGTATATATTCCTCAAAACTGTAGTTTTGTTTGCTGTTTGATGTCCAAGTTATTAGATTATGATCATGTCAAACCCGTCAGTTCACCTAACCACACCTTAACCTGCACGAGCTTGACTAGGAGGATAACCAGTCAAATACGTATGCTTATATACATGCTGCCAATAACCCTTCTAGATGAGAATTACTGTATAAATTTGTACATAACAGATCTCCAAGAAAATTTATTTTTGTATGGGTACAGACTGGGATAAACTCTTGATCCCTGGATCTGCTGTCAGTCTAACTCCCAACTGCGCTACCAGCAAACCAAAAATGGGTTATGAACTATCTGTCTTTAGAGACGTCAAATCATCTTTGATATGTAAACCATAATAAAATTGATTATTATAGTTTTAGCGTAATAACAGAAATATTTTCTGCATTAAAATTTCAAAGCCATATTTCTTTCTATTTCTTATACATGGTCAGGTCAGAGAAGAGTTCCAGTGACAATGTAGATAAATTAAATACTACATTGAAATGACCAGACTGGGAAAAAACATATGACGCATAAGGTGACCAAACGTCACATATCTTTTACCATATGCTCAAGTCAGATAGGTCACTATGTGAAGAAAACAACCTATTGGAAGATAAAGTTAGTAGCATCAAGTCTATGTCATGTTCGTGTAAACATCTGACTATTTCTTTTCCCTAAATACCCTAAAATAGAGGATAGTATTTGAATAATATTCTATTCTTATACCATTCCTGACCACAAAACTGATTGATTGTTGACTTATAGGAAACTGGGCTGTAAAAGCATTTAGTTTTTTTTTTTTTTTTTTACTAAGCTTTCGAGACAGATGCCCTCCGATCAAAAAACATTTAACAAGACAACCGTCAGCTAAAATATCTCTCAAAATTGAAATCTTGCAGATATATGTCTTTGCTATAACATTCAAAGAAAAATATCAATCTTCCTCATAGATAGATCTACTATCTTGAATACTAGTCCCGGTTCCCAGCCTATTACAGTAAGCCACATTCGTTCTCTACATATACAGTTTTACCAAAGTAAACAAAAGGCTACGTCTACTGAGGGCTAGTTTGTATACCAGATTAATAAAACGTGTATCTATTTCTTCTGATACTGCCCACGCCCTCGCCAGCATTTCTGGCAGGCACTGCGCGTCAGGGTTATGAAAAACTAGATCGAGAATTAGGCATTTACCTTTCTCTTTGAACTTTCTGACAAGTTCTACGAATGTTTAGATGTCTCACTGTTATTTGCATCATTATGAACAGAAACCCGCTCAGCGAAAAAATACTTACCCCTTGCATTATGCCATAAATATCCCAAATCCCAGAAACTGTACCTGAGAAGAAAGATTCAATGTTCAACGCCTTTTGTGGCTTGTTCATATACCAAAGTCTGCATTATCGCGAGTCAGGAATTCATGTCTCTGCGACTTTTTTCCATGACTCCTGCAAACTATCATATCTCAAAACGCCTTCTTGCTTTGCTTTTGGGCGTATACCCCACCTCGCGTGGTTTGTCCACGTGGAGTTTAGATAGATAGATAGATAATTTTATTCGCAAAAGGCCTACTGGCCTATGAGCTACATACAATACACAAACAGAGAATATTTGAGTATGTTGACATGAAAGCAAACACGTACAAATTCAAGAACATTTGGCGAGCATGTACATACATATGTAGGACAATATAACCTGTTTGAAGACACTGTGCATCCCACCAATGAGCATCACTCAAACCTCATGCATGTACCGTTGTTCGGCCACTTTTGAGAACGGTATCTTCAAATCAACACATGCACTGAATGTCGACACTATTGAACATCAAAGCTGCATACCTAGACTAGGCATTACGTATTCTGAGATCTGCGCTTTTGATGTTCGCTCATGGTAGGCGCACTTCTTAACCCATGGCTCAAATTATCGTAATGTCATGGGCAAAAGTCAAAACTTCAGACATCATGAACTATTGGCACTAAAACCTCAAATTACTCAAAAAACAAACTATTGTAAGTGTGTGAATGGTACATTGTCTTCTGACAGACTGAAAATTATTCAGAGAAGCTATAATCATCTGCCAATTTCAGTATTTTGAGGCTGACTTTCTACAGACGATCAGTCTCAAAATTCCGAATTTGGGGATAACCATACATCTCTCGTCCATGTATTGATTAATTATACCAAAACACTTATACCAATAATTTAAATTTTTGAATGATGAAATGTCTTCAGATAGACTGAAAATTAATCAGAGATACTGAAAGCTAATCATAGACGCTTTAACTTTTTGCCAATTTCAGAATTCTGAGGCTTACTTTCTAGGGAATGACAGTCTCAGAATCCTGAATTCAGTAATAATCCCATAGCACTCACCCATGTGCTATCTACATATAATAGTTCCAGAGCTACGCGTACATACAGTATTGTACTTGATAAAATTGGTGTAATTGTAGGTTTTACAGAGTTCTTAGACTTGTTTTGCTATTATTTCATAATAAAATGTTCGACAACCAGGATATCATACAATTTTCATACAAAAAAGAAGATCCGCTTCCTGGTGGCCCAGTGCTCTGGTCAGGGTTCTGACCAGTATCCATTGTGTCCGGACGAGAAGAACGACTCTGATGCCCGTTACCGCCTTCGCTACTACCGTGCGACACACCACCCGCAGCGTTCGTAGTATTTGTTCTGCTATTATGGGTCGTAGTACTATGCGTGTCAGATTCATTGACTGGTCTATTGCTCCAAGGTCGGTATGTTACGGCTTGATCTTCCTCGTGGGACCGCTCCGCGGTTGAGCGATTTTCCAAAGCTGATTTCCCCGCCAGTCCGTGTGATTGGTCAACTGCAACAACTTGCGTAGGGATTTGCGCGCCACTGGATTGTGTATTGGTGTGAGAAGTAGTCCCTGTATTGACGGAATCCCTCTGACGTAGTTCACTATTTACGTACAGCTGACGACTATCGACGCGCAGTCCCGACATGGTTTCTGACCAATCAGGGAACAGGTCATGCTTGATTACACCATTCACTAACAGTTTTGCTGGATATTGTATCGATACCTTATTGTACTTATTTTGGTCACGGTACTCCTTGTACAGGGGAAAAAGAGCCTTTCTAGCCTCGACAATCTCAACTGGATAGTCCCTGTTTACCCTTAAATTAGTCCCTTTCAGCTTTCGAGCATTGCTCATGATCTCCTC
Source organism: Loripinus fragilis (assembly GCA_964019695.1). Classification (NCBI taxonomy): domain Eukaryota; kingdom Metazoa; phylum Mollusca; class Bivalvia; order Lucinida; family Lucinidae; genus Loripinus; species Loripinus fragilis. The sequence goes on from OZ026520.1 coordinate 50,711,326, forward strand.
AGTATCCTGATAGTCCCGAAACGCAGCGATCACAGGTCTACACACACCGGGCTTAAATCTCCCCATCCTATGGGCACGTTCAATGTACATGTCCCGTTCGATGCCAAGGTCAACACCAATAAAGTGCATAACTAACGGGATAGTCCCTTCTTTCGACTCTATTTGCCTCTCTGGAATTCCCCAAAAAATCAAATTTCTCCTTCGACTTCGGCACTCAATGTCAATGGACTTGTATTCTAGCAGTTTGAGTCTGTGCTGGTGTGACTGAATAACGGTCTCTGCATTAGACAAATGTTTCGACATCGACCCATTTGATTCAATTTTACTCTCAACTTGCAGAAGTTTATGGAATACTGCTGACATTTTTTCTTCAGAACTCAAGGAGTCAAAATCAAAATTTAAATCACCGACCTGTTCAGCTCCGTTACTCCTTCCTCCTGAGCTCAAACGTTGACGTTTACCCTTTCTCGGCGCTTCACTTATTGGCCTTAAATTCTCAGAGTCACTATCCGATAAAACACTATCGTCGTCATCGCCATCTTGGTTGGCTAGCATGGCGAACATATTACTGTCAGATCTTATTACTGTCCTGGCGAGCACTCCGGACCCCATTCTGCCACGCCCTTGTAAATCGTCTTGACAAAACTTATCCAACTTTCAAGTCATTTTTTGCCACAGAAAGACTAGATAGCAGCTCGGAATTGAGCAACAGCCGATAGACGAACTTTATCACTAGAGGACTTATTCAAATAAGCCCGATGACAAACTTCTTGAGAGCTCTAAACAGCGTCCGACTTCAATGCGCCGAAATGTGAAAGTGACATATCTTTGTGGGGTTTGCCGGAGGAAGACACCGCACCGTGCGTAGGTAAAAAGTCTTCTCCGGAAGTGAGAGCGAGCTAAAAGCCAGGACTTCTCCGACCCGGATTAAAATCCATAGTGTATGTTAGGTAGGTTTGTTTACCAAGTGAAATTACCTTTTTTATCAAAAAGCAAGCATGAAAAATGACAATATTAACACAGCTGCCATTTCATTAAAACAAGGATTTTAAACAATTAAACTTCTTCATGTGTCAATACATGTAGTATGTATTGCTGGGTGTGTAGAGTATCTTGATGGCAAAGTAAGGTACCTAATATCAGTCATCCTGTGTAATAAGAACCATAACACCAATAAAAGTAAGCAGGAACAACTTTCCTAAGTACTCAAAGATGCCAATCTATCAATAATATTTTTTTTCAGCAAAACTTCCTCATACAAATGTTAACTGTAACCATGGTGACACCGTGTGAAGACAATGTACCGTATTATTCCATCAAAATCTGCAAAAAGAACTTGATCAACATGCAAATTTAAGTTAAGCCCACTTCAGTATAACCCTTTTTTAAAAGAAAATTTCTTATAGCTATCATTTTGACAATACATATTTATGTAACCAAATGTTCAATCTTCAAAGCAAAGCATTTAAGATTTTTTATAACAACGCCTGTGATATGACTGAGTTTATCGGCACTATCTTTGTATAAGCATACTCTATTAGGATTTACAAACAGAAATAACTCTGAAACAATTGGACCGTACTCCTTACAGTTGTATTATGAGTGTCTTACTTTCAATAGCATATGAACGAATTTGGTGATGTTTAAAGAAATTTTAAAATAAGCTCTAAAAGATATCAAAGAAACAAAATATCATAAACAGATAAATGTAAAGACAAAAAGTGAAAAACAGTACTTCCCCAGCATTATACCTCAAATCAGTCCATTGTTCTATATTATATTTTTGTCTCCCTAGAATTTAGACACATTGATCTACTGAATTGGACAGTATATTTGTCAACATTCAAAAATATGACATTGTTATAAAATTCCCTGACTTTTCCCTGACTTTTTCCAAAATTTCAAATTTCCCTGACTCAACTCAAAAATTCCCTGACTTTTCCCTGACCTTGAACTTTTTTCATTTTTCACTGACTTTTCCCTGACCGTGGGAACCCTGTTTGATACCAGTTTTATCTAAATCGGTTGAAAAACATGGAAGTCGTGGGTGTTTGAATATTTGCAAATGGACTGTAATGGACGCAGCCATATTGTAGGCTTTGTGACGTCACACAGCCTAATTAAATATGCGTTATCAAAATAAAAGACAAACCAATGGATTACTTGCATTTATCTTTAATAAAACATTTTCCTTATGTATAAAGCAGCATTTCTGCTGAAACACAAATGATGTGATAGTATTGATAACTAAAAACTAAGCAGTTGAAAAAATTCTGAAAACTAATTGAATATTCAAAATGGCGGCTAAACGTTGGCCATATTGAATTCTTTAAATGCCAATAACTTCCCCATTTTTCAACCGATTTTGATGCTACTTGTATCAAAATTCACGATTCATAGAGCTCTTTCTGATAAAACATACTTATCATTAGGTTGCTGTCCCCTTTAAGTATGGTAAATGTTCTAAAATTTCAAACACTATAGTTGACTGCAAAAAAAGACCTAGACAAACAGTGCAGACCCAAATCAGAAAGCTTCTGAAGAAGCAGTCTGATTTGGATCTTCCCTGTTTGCTATTCTGATTTGTGAATCCCAGCCCTGATTAGCAACATTTTATTTGAGAAAAGAAAGAGAAAAGTGTTCGAAATTTTAGAAAATTTACCGCATAATGTCATTATGAAAAGTTAAAGTATCCAAATAATTAGGGTAAATACGGTAAATTCACATCACTCACTTGTGTATTCTTGATTTTCTACCACCGGCCATCTTTATCATATCTTCTAAGTCCATGCCCTGGAATTCCTTATAATGTACAGCATGCCATGACTTCTGGTGCTTGTTAATCGCAGCAATATATGCTGGGTTAGGCTTGTATTTCTTGCCGCTCAGACTGAAAATGACAGTAAACAAAAGACTCATGATCATGAAACTTCTAATCCAGTTTCATCCATTATGAATGGTCTGTTACCAGGGAGTTTCCTAGGCCTGATTTGGGGCCAAATATCTGCCCCTTCCCTATTAAAAAATGAGTAAAAACTTCCCAAAATGGTGAATAACATTCCAAATTTCTCAGTTTTACATTCCAGTGAAAATTTTGTGAAAAAAATGGCAAAATTACCAATTTATCCAGTCACATATTCGTGCAAATTTTCATGAGTAAATATGTTGTAACAGTTACAGTAAAACCTGTCTTAAGCGGCCACTTAAAAATAGGCAAAACAAAGGTCGTAAAGCCATGTGGTAGCTTAATGCAAGTCAAAAGTAGGAAAATCACGGGTTACAGTCAAATTTCATTTAGAAAGTTTTTACTTAAAATTGTCAATCGGTAGAAGTAAAGGGAGTTGGTTTCTCTTATTCATTAAACTGAATTCCAATATTCTTTAAATTTTCATATCTTATATAATTATGTCTTATCATTAAATTTTATATCCTCCAGGGGAGGTTTTCCTACCCGTTTTCCATCTGAGGCCACCAGGGTTGGTTCTTTTCTCCTTGCTGAGATCCCCAACTTTCGATTTCTAAGTCATATTTGGTTTATTCTTTTAACATTTATTAATCAGTATTCATTTTTTTTTGTAATTCATTAATCATTAAAATTTTCGCTCTTTATTCTCTAATTATTATAAAATAATGCACTCATTCTCTAATCATTTAACCCCATCCAGACCCTCAAACATAGGGCTTAAATTTAGATAGGAATTTTTTGGAAAAAGTCATAAGTACACCCTATTCTCTGAATTCAATGAATCCCAAAATTAATTTTTGAAAAATGGAAAAGTATGCTTATTGGGCCAAATAGAAAAAAATATCTGTGTTTAGGGTAACCTCACCCTACCTAAATTTACTGGTGAAACCCAGAATTTTTTCAGGCTTTCTGGAAAAAATATAATTTCATGAATTTTGAAGGCGAATTGCCTTTCAAGATGCATAAAATTATATTTTTTTCCAGAAAAAAAAAATAATTAAAAAAAATATGTGTGCCTACCCTACATAAAATTTTCAGACCCGTTACCCAAAACATATTTATTTCTTTATTTGGCCTTATTTGGCAATGCTTATAAAAATATATAATCGGATTTTTGATTAACGTGCAGGTGCAGGGGCATCATCCACATCAGTGGGCCCCTTTCCAGGTAACTGGCTAGCTGCACGCATAGCAGATCTCACACCTGATCTCCAGGTGCTCCTTTCTTGAGGGTCAACTGTGGTGAGCTTCCACTCACGGCAGTCTTTCTCTGTCAGTTTCTTCCATGTCTGCTTGGGCCTCCCTGCCCCCCGCTTGCCGTCAATCTGCATATCATATGCTGTTCTGATTGCACCACTCGAACGCGCCACATGCCCAAACCAGCGAAGCCTTCTCTCTCTCTCAAAATGAGGTCGAGGTCCTCAAGCTGAAGCTTTGCCAGTAGCTCGCTTGACCTTACCGTGACCACATCCTCTGGCTTGATACTGCAGATCTGTCTGATCATGGCCCTATCATTGTGTTGCAAGTGCTGCAGGTTCGTCTTGGTAAGTGGCCAAGTTTCACTGGCATGGAGCATGGCGCTCCGCACGCAAGAGCTGTACACATGGCCACGGGTCTTGTAAGAGAGGTGGCGGGATGTGAGAACTGGTAGTAGAGCTCCCTGAACTTCTTAACAGTAATTCTTTATGAGTGACCTATGATCTCCACTTATGTGACCTTGGAGCAGGGCAACTTAAACCAGTTTAATTTGCTCCACCAATCATCAAATTAAAGTTGGCATGTTTGTGAAATATCTTATGAGATAGGGAGCACCAGAGAAGACACAAATACTGTGGATGTGACCTTTGACCTCCTGCGATGACTATGACCTAGCAGTGGAGCGAGCATAATCTTCACTTTGTACATCTTCTCATTGAGGTGGGAATGTGTGTAAAATATTTTCAGAATTGGACGAGGGATTTGTGAAACATAGCCTCGATGTCAGACTTCTGTCTTTGGGGTTTCTGACCAAACACAAACCAGCATATTCAGCTACAAAGACTAGCTAGAAAATGGACCTCGTCGCGAGAAAACCTGTCTTTGGGGTATGCGACAAAGTGAGATTCAAAACCAGCCTGCTCAGCTACAGAGACTAGCTAGAAAGTTGAAATTTCACTTGATGCAAGTTAAGATAAAATTATGATACTTTCCAAAAAGCGAAAAACAAAGGTGCTGATCAGACTGCTGATTAGAAAAATCCGTCCCTCTGGAGCACTGTTTGTCATCACTCGGCATGCCTCGTGATGTCAAGCGGTGATCATCCGAACGGATTTTTCTATTATTACATACCTGAATTTATCAGCAACCTTTTCTATTTTGGGTTTCATAGCTTGTGACTTCACTCCAGAGAAACACGCCCAGTCCCTGTCGTAGATATCATGTGACCATCCTGGCAGTGTCTGATCACACATACTCTCTACTTTACTTCCAGAAGACTTGTACATAGAGAAAGCAAAATACTTCCTACCACTGATCCGTACTTCAAAACCCTGAAAAGAATGGTGGATTTTCCCATACAGATACAACCAATAAGGATGGGATTGTCCATTATATATTTTAAGGGGTCACAGGTTGGCATTTCCCAATTATGATGTATTTCTGTTCCTGTGGATTGTTTATACCTTAACAAACAGTGTAGACCCTGATGAAATGCTGCATAATGCAGCATTTCAACTGGGTCTTCACTGTTTGTCAAAGTACCTGTTAAGGGTTTCCAGTATACAAAGGGTCTCTTTTTGAATGCTGGGTAGTTTTGCATATTTTGTCATCTGCTGATTTTTTCAAAATCATTTTTTTTAAACTTCGGGTAGTCTCTGGTTTATGGGGTGCATTCTATTCTATTAGTTTTTATGGGTTGCTACCATATTTGAATCCGAAATGATCAAAACGGCATGGCCTACAAGTGATTGAATAGCCCTAACAATAAAGAAACATCATAAACTGCGCCTGGTAAACCAGGTGAGCCAAAAATTCTTTCAGTAATACAGAGTTTCAAAAAGTTTGGATAGACATTTTGTTGGGTCTGGTCTGATCTGAGTCCAAACTGTTTGCAAAGGTTAACAACTGTCTACAGACATCACAGGATAAGAGTTAACTGATATACGGTAAATGTTCTAAAATTTTGAACGCTATTTTCTCCGCCATAAATGTCAAAACCAACAGGGCAGATCCAGATCAGGCTGTTTCTGAAGAAGCAGTCTGATCAGGGTCTTCCCTGTTTGCTATTCAGACAAGCATTTCATGAATTCCAGCCCTGAAAACCAACATTTTATTTGAGAACAGAATAAAAAAAGTGTTCAACATTGTAGAACATTTACTGTAAATACATACAATTTTGTTCCACTACTTTCTTAAAATTCAAAACTAACCATATGCCCCACATTTTACTTAATACCACCAATTGATGATAATGATGGACAACAGCCAGAACTCCTTTCTCAAAGCCTACATGGGTGTGTTCTATATGCCGTAGGCAGGGGGCAGCACTACACTGACATCTAAACTGAAATAATTGATAGATCTCACATCAACCACTTCATGTAACATTAACATAGTCCTTGGGTGTGGTCAATTTTAATCCCAGGAAATAGTTGGCAGGATTTATGTAGGGGACCACTATAGACAGTGCTATAGACACTGCTATAAACTAAATATATAAGCTGTGGGCTTCATGGTTTCAGCGAAGAAGATTTTTCCCATTATGTTTATGGGAGCTAATGATCCTTGGGCATGGCCAGTTTGGACCTCTGGGAATCGATTAGCGGGATTCCTGTAGGGAACCTCTAGACATTGCTACATGCTAAATATATATGCTGGGAGGCATGGTTTCAGAGTTGTAGATTTCTTAAGTTTATTCCATTATAACTATATTTAAAGGCCAAAATGACATATATGAGTGGTTCCTGTTTCATACCAACAAAATTTAGGGTAGGAAGGTAAATTATTAAATTTTGTTATAAAATTTAACAAAGGAAAAAGTGACAAAAACTGAAAAAGTGCCCATTTTAGGTAGTTTTTCTCAAAATGACCATTTTAATGTTTAGGGTAGGGTCAAAAAAATTAGGGTGGATAGGGAAACAGGAACCACACATACTGGTATATTTCATTTAAGCCTTTTAACTATTATTACTAAACTTGCTATGACAACCAGAGTTCCAATCCAATCAGCCCAAAAATATTATGCAGCCTCCCTCCCACCCACCCGAGTATGCTGTACATTAGAGCTTGATCATGATTGGCCAGCTGACATTAGAAATATACTTTTTGAAAATTTGAATGGATGGTAAGACGAACCATTGCTGTTCTTATACCTCACCGGAGCCTTTGGTTCAGATGAGCAGCACCCGAACCTCATGATTTGAACATGGACTTTTGTTGATTTGTTTTTAGTGTCATACTGTCTTGTCTGTTCCTTGCAGCCTTGTGGTCACCTACTTGGAAAGGGCTGACCTCTTGGCTCTCTTGTGTGTGATGTTTTCTTATGTTTTTGTCACTTTCCCATATGGTGTCCTGGGTCAGGTGTGGCATTTGATTGTATAGATTCCTGATCTTTACCTCCTTCCCAGGGACCAAGCTGGCCCAGAATTTTAGGGAGAAGTGACTTCTCCCTGCAGGAAAATTAGGGAGAAGTGACAGTCAGATAGGGAGAAGTTATAGCGCAAAATTACGGCATTGTCTGTCAATTTAGAAGCAAATTAGCCATTACACATTCTATTGCCATTTAATGGCAGGAGAAACATGATGCAGTGGTAGTAGATTGTCTGATAATGTCACCACAGCTTGCATTTGTGTGTGGACAGAATGAAAATGAGTCTCCCTAAAAAAGAATTTTTTTTTTTTTTTGGGGGGGGGGGGGGGGGAAGACTCCCACTTCTCCCTGGGTCCCATTTAGGGTGAAATTCCGGCCCCTAGGGCGACTATTTCCCCCTAGTCGCCCCCTAGCTTGATCCCTGCTTCCTTGCTTTAACAATGGCTTCAAACTGCTATGTGCTTGAGTAATAAAGTACTTAAGAATGATACTTACATGTAAATTCCAGGCCTTTAGTTAAAAGTGCATACCAGAAAAATAATTTTCTAATTTCTCAGCCAAAACATATGTTGTGGGTTCTCAAAAGAACCGTCCCAAAACATATGCTAAAAAATATGGGTAAGAAAATATCTACAATTTTACGGTGTAAATTTTTGTTTATCTAAACCTATGAAATTTACTGTTAAAATGTGCATGCATAGCTTGCCAGTTGGGCTACATGTAGCTGACATATATTTCAGTTTATCAAGTACATACCTGATTGACTGACAAGACTGGTCAATGAGACGGTTCTTTTGAGTACCCAAGACATATGTTTTGGATGAGAAATAAAGAAAACAATTTTCCAATACACATTTTACCAATAGAAAGACGCAAAAGCTTTTGAAATTTTAGAACTTTTACTGTAAATTAAAATATTTATACAGGGATAGTAAAAACATAAATAGGAAGATTACAGGGATTTTCCAACCTTTTCTGAAGTCAGGGTCTGGGGCCTGTTGAATTTTGGGGAAAAAACATTTGGATCATCAGAATTGGGAAAATTTGATGCAGTCTAAAATAACTGGACCACCATTTTAAATGGATTACAAACCAAGAAAGCAATAAGCAGTGTTAAGCTGTAACATATTTGTTTGCTTAATGGCCCATCAGGATAACTTGTGAAAATTTGCATGTTTTCATTCACATTTTTATGCAAATTTTCAAACATCTGTAACTTTATATAGTACTTTTGTTTGGATTTTCTTAAATTTTCACCAAAATGTAGACCTAAAAATTAGGAATGATATACACCATTTTGGGAAGTTTTTGCTCATTTTTAATTGGGAAGGGGCCGTTATTCGGCCCCAGATTTGGCCATGGAAAATCCCTGCAGAAACAAACATGAAATTCCATATTGCCTCAGGGCAAGTTTTGATCATATCAGGAGGTCTGTACTATAAGAGACTGTGAAATGTTTTGTTTCTAGCAAATTTAAACTGTTGAGGCCAGAATTTTTTTATTAGTTGATTTACGGGATTTTTTTTTTCAGATTTAGGGTCGGGGGGACGAAAAAAAATAAATAAAAAAGCTCTGAAAATGACCAGTTGACTGGTCATTTTCAGAGCTTTTTTTTTTTTTTTTTTTTCTTCAGATTTTTTTTTTTTTTTTTTTTTTCAGAGCTTTCTTTCTTTTTTTTCTTTAGAAAAACAGTAAAACTAGTAAGGTAATCTTTAAATATTTCATCATTTTCCTAAAAATCTGGAAGGGACAATCACTTTTAACAGTGTCACTCTCAAAAATGCACAGACAGAACCTCAAAAAAATATTATTTTTTTCAACCAAACAATTAATATCTAGAGTCGGCGGATAAAATAAAAAATTTTTTTAGAAATTAAATTTTATTTTTTTCCTACTTTCCGGAAAATTACAGTAGGAGGGTTCGTAAATCAACTAATAAAAAAATTCTGGCCTGACAAAATTAAAGTTGTAGTGAGAACAAACCATTATCTTAATTGCAATAGGTGGCATACAAATCGCATAATGACCTTTCTGATTTAAGCTTTGTTGGTACCTGTGACACACTTGTTTACCAAATGCATCATTAAGTCATATGATTCGTCTGATTGAATGATTCAATCTTGTCATCAATATGCATCATCGTGTATCACTGAAACTGCTCCGATTACTTGGTCATGTGCAGAATGTTTTATAAAATGTTTTAGTACTGTACAGAAAATATTATCATTCTATTGCTAAATACGCTAATTCCAATCATTGATATGGTTTGGCTATCAAAGGTGACTTGATGTCTCCACACACGGCTTATTTATAGCCATTCGCTGCTTGCTACCTTTTAATGTAAGTGTTTTGAGTAAAGACACAAAACACTTTTTTCAGCAGTGATGTGCCATGGCAGACAGGTCCATGTTTTAATATTGATGCATGCAAAGACAATAGAGAACAAACTTAATTATATCAATCTGGATGAATTTTGTTCTATTCGATTCTTTACGTCCCAGTCAACAATTTATGTCGGGAGAGGGTCTTCCTGGGTTGAAGCGGGGGCTGAACCAGTACTAAGCAGGGATTAATGTGTCTTGCTCAAGGACATAAGGCAGTGACGCCGGTGAGGCTCGAACCTGCAACCCCTTGGTCTCAGGTCAAGCACTCTAACACTGAGCCACTGCGCTCCTCAATCTGGATGAAAGATTCCATCAATGAAAAGTTAATCAAACAACTTTAAGTGCAATGAGTTTTACAGATATACATATCAGCATGATGATTTGGATCTACTGAAGGTTTTGATTGACCCCTGTGACTAATCTAGGTTCTTGCATCATCAGAGCATATCTGGAACATTGGTCAACATTATACAAGATATGACACTTGCACATATGGGGTTTTAATTCCAAACATTTTTAGGATTAAAACCCTATACATGCAAGGCCCTTATGATCCAGAATGTGGATATATTTACATTTGTATATTACTTACTTCCTGGATAACCGAAGTTGGAACAGTTCATAGTTCTATCATGCCCACCTTCACCAATAGAGAAGGTCCACTCCCCTTTGACATCTTCGTAGGAACAGTTAGCTGGGGTGTCAGCATATGCCAGTGCCAACAGGCCAAAGAAAAACACAAGTCTTCTCACATCCATTCTCAACTGTAATGTTCTCTTTACAGGCTGGTGATCAAATGACAGCACGTGATAATCATGTGGGCTCTCACAAATCAGCTGATCAAAGCAGACAGGTAATGTGTACAAGTTAAAATGGTAATTAATATTTTATCCGCCTAAAAAAACACCATACAAATGCTATGACGGATTTCTCTAAAATCTGTTACTATGTAAGATATAGGGAAAAAAAGATATATTAGCTGAACAATTACTTCAGAAACTAACGGGAAGATTACTCTCAGTTTTAGGCATGGCCTCTCAAACCTTTTAAAACATGATGAAGATTCTACTTCGACACCGAGAAGAGGAACTGCCTACATTACAAATGGTTGTCACAGGATATATTATTTAAGAAAGTCTTATGATCACATCATAAAAGATAGAGAAGATCATTGAAATCCAAACTTAAATGCATTAAAATAAGTATCAATTCATTTAAATCTAAATTATATTCAATTTACGCTAATAGAAAATGTAAACAAATAAAATGTACCCTCTTTTTGAATGGGCCAATCCAAAATTTCGGATTCCCCTTGACTTTTCCCAAAATGACATTTCATTATGACGTCTAGGATGTTGTGGCTGAAAACAACGTTTGTAAAGTAGCAAATAAACAAGTATTGAATGTCGTGTGATACTTCTAGCTGTGAAAACCAGTCATGACAACATCGACTTTGAAAGTATCCGGATTCTATGGGATCGACAGCAGTCGGGAAGTCATTAGAGTCCTGGTCAAGGTAGCCTATATTTTTTGACTTTATGTTGATCTGTCAAAGTTTTCACTTCAATGTTGTCAGTTTCTTGATTGATTTACTGGTGCTCACCGAGGCCAAAGCCTTTTTTTAAAAGAGTCCTTAATAATGAAGTCAGAGGTCCTGCAAGGCACAGTTGGTCCAGTTTGGCGACACATCATCAGCACGGGATCATCAGCAACCTGGATGGGGCTGTGTATCGTGGACACAAGCAGACAGATTGGATCATAATGGATTTCGCAAAGGCCTTTGACAAGGTACCACACAGGAGGCTATTACACAAATTGGACTATTATGAGATAAGAGGGTCCATTCACAAGTGGATCAACTCATGGCTCTGGGTGCACTCAACAAGTAGTATTAGATAGTCAAGCCTCAGATCCAGTCCCAGTGTTATCCGGTGTACCCCAAGGATAAGTTTAAGGACCGATCCTGTTCCTTTTTTTTATAAACGACCTGCTGGATAACATCAGGTCTTCTGTTTGCAGACAACTGTGTCCTGTACAGGAACATATATTCGATTCAGGACTGTTTTATCCTGCAGGAAGGACAATGGGAAGTCGATTGGCAAACGAAGTTCAATGTGGCCAAACGTCACTCTATGAGAGTGACTCGGCAGCAGCATCACAAAGAAATTCTCTTTGATTATTCCCTTTATAACCAAACTTTGGAAAATGTTCAGTCAGCAAAATACCTTGGTATATTAAACCATTTCAGAAATTTCCAAAGCAACTAAGACACTTGGTTTAAATTCCTTCGCATGAATTTGGCTTTTGCACCTAGGAGTACTAAGAAAGTTGCATACAAAAGTTCAGTTCAGCCTAAACTAGGGTATGCAGCACCCATTTGGAGCCCTTACTCAAAACTTCAGATTAATCAGGTAGAGAAAGTGCAGAAAAACCTGCAGGAGATGGCGAAACGCAAGTAGTGTCGTGAGATGCTTGACTAGCTTGAGTGGCCATCTCTTGAGGCCCGTAAGGATCGGTCCTCCCTACTTCTCTTTCATAAGATACATTGTGGTGCTACATGTATGTCTATAGAAAAAGACAAGTACCTGACCCCTGCTCACAGTTTGAAATCTACCAGGTCATCACACAGTGCCCAATATTGTAGATACCAGACATACAGTGATGCCCTGAAGAACTCTTTTTTTCCCCACAGTGGAATAGTCTTTCTCCTTTGGTGGTCCATTCCCAGACCACTGAGGAATTAATGGCACTCCTAAATTAGTAAAAAATACAGCAGAAAGATATTTTTTTCAAAATTCTAAAATTTGCACTCCCTGGCATAATGATCGGCACCGATCGAGCCAGTATCTAAAGAAAGAATGAAAATAAGACCCGCTTAGTTGCTTACTCTGTTGGAAAAAACTATGCATGGAAGGTACAGTACATATCACAGGGCCGTGTAGCGCAGTCACACCGTCAGTTATGTGTCTATCTATCTATCTTTCCATACTGGCCTCACCCATGCTTTAGCATTGGGCTAATTTTGAAATTTTTATAAAAAAATCAACAACAGAACTAAAAAACACAAAAACTTTTGGCTGAATTTTTGCTTAAATAAGGAGTGCCCTAAACTCCTCTGTGGACTGGGTATTGGCCACAGAAGGAGACAGTCTATTCCAATGTGGAATAGTTCGTAGGAAAGGGAATTCTTCAGAGCATCTCTGCATGTCTGGTGTCTGCAATATTGGGCACTATGTAGTCCTGATCAGGACCGACAGAAGGTTGATCCGCCATTTGAAACTCTGATAGAGTTCCTGAAAGAATTTTTTGAAAAATAATTTTGATACTTCATACAAGTCAGCAGATGACAACAAAAGCATGAAAAATTACCCAGCATTCAAAGAGTTAAACAACTCATAATGTACTTAGTGTGTGCTTAAAAGAGTAGGTGTATTTATTATGTCAAAGATGGTATTCTTAGCTGATTTTTTCGAAAAAATTCTTTCAGGGATACCATCAGAGTGTCAGACAGTTTGGAAATGTTCTGTCAGGCCTGATCTGGCTCGAAACTGTTTGCAAAAGTTATCGGCAGACAACATTAGGTCAGGCAAAGAGTTAACAGTTTCGTTTGCAAGTTGATCAACTCTCCAGGGCTTCATTGTGAAGTACCTTTTCACACATTGAGCTGTAGTCCAGATGAGCAAATAGTTTGAGCTTCAAAGGTCTTTTTTTTATCCCTTACATAATACAAACATATGTGTTGGGTACTTAAAGGGGGATCTCATTAAGATAGTTCTTTTGAGTGTCTACAACATGTTTTGACGGGGAAATAAGATTATTTTAATACCCCCATTTTATCTAGAGGCCTGATAATAATATCATGGGGTGATTGACCTTCTTAGGTGTTGGATAAACAAAGCTTTTATTTATCAGAAAATAGGCTTTAAGTTTGATCCCTGGAGACTTGTCAAACTTAGGTGTGAAAATTCCCTTTTTTCGATTACATAAATTTTATGATTTTTTACCATTTAAATGGGTAAATTAGCCAATGTAATCTTCTATAAATTTAGACCTAGTAAAATCAGACCTCCAAAAAACATATTTTTGTTGCAGCATCAGGGAAAAATTTCTGTGCTTTTGCAGAAATGGAGAGGCTTATGTATTATTGAATGTATCAAATGAGTGAAAATATATATATTGCGCAGCTTGTCAAGCATTTTATCACTTTTTCGCAACTAAAACACAAGTTTAAATTGATGGTTATTAAAGAAAATAATTTCAATTTTACCTCAAAAAATATTTCCTTATCTGGAAGTTTGTAAGATTGTCATGATTGACCCCATGATAGACTGATGAACTTGTCATTAGTTGTAAACAGCTGACAAAGAGATAATTAGTTGTAATTTGTCTTGTTTCAAGGCCAGTGAAGATCAAATGTCATTTTAGTCCATATTTACTGGCATGAGATGTGACATAGTTAGCTTTGACCTTTATTTTTTCACCCAGAATGGTCAACACCAAGCACGGATCCAGAGGGGGGGAACAGGGGGTCTGGACCTCCCCTTCCAACCCCCACCCTAGAAAATCACAAAGCTGTAGGGTTTCTTATAAATATTGGTCTGGATGCCCTGGAAAATCACAAAGCTATCAAGCCAGCATTCAATGTTGGGCAATTATCGGCCCGCCAGGAAAACGCCATTTAAATGGTGTTTCGCTGGCAGGCCGATGGTGGCCCGCTTTAAGTGTTATTTGTATCCAACTAAGTAGACGTTGGACCCCATCTGACAAAATTTTCTGGAATCGGGCATGAACACTATGTATGATGATTTAACGCTAGTTAGTATGACAGCGAACATGTTTCCTTGAAGTCACCAGTGATTTTGTTTCCTGCACATCCTTCATCTTTTGGGCATAATTTTGTCTCTGGGATGCAAAGTTTTTATTTCAGTGAGTCCCAGGATGCAATACTATATATTGCAGACTTGTTATTAAAAATAATGTTCTGGACTCATAAGTTTGTAGTTTGACTCATTGATATGGGCAACAGCGAGTTCAAGGACCAATAAGCCCTAAATTGTAAATGAATCACTGAGTTACCGAAAGTTATCAACCCTGATCCTGGCAGAGTTGGTAGAGTGTTACTCACTGTGTTAGACTGGGGATTGAAGGGTTGTTCAAGACTCACAGCCGAGGGAGTCATATGCTGTACCCTTGACCTAGACACTTTATCCGCTGCTTATGCCTCAGTTACATTTGCCACAGGTGCCATACAATTTATTTGTGTATGATTTTTGGTATGATTTTTCAGGCATCATAGGTGACTCTAAGCTACGACATATGTGTTTACATTCTCTACGATCACCCTGTGATTTATTTCAAAGACAGTCTGGGAAGTCCTTACAGAGACCTTGTTGAGATCATACTGAAGCTGCTCAGCCATCATGCAGTCGTTGTGTAATCTTCACTACCTCAATACAAAAACTAGAGCGCGCAGTCGATGGGGCGCCATCGCAAATCCCCATGCTAAAGTTTTTGACTCCCCCAGCACCCCTAAGTCCCACCCCGGGGCATGACCTTGGCAACAGAATGAAAATTCTGTTCAATATGCTTTCTTTCTTTTATTTGTGAGAACACACACAGTTTGGTATAAAAATCTTTGAAATTGACATGTTAATTATATTTGACCTTTTGACCTCGCCCCAAGGTCACCAGTTTGACCCTAGGATGAAAATTTTACTTGCGTTCTCTTCTGCTTGTCATCCCCGTCGATTTGATATACCACATGACCATGTTTGAAAAAAATTTTTTTTGACCCCCTGGGCACCCCCTGCGCCCCAAAGTCCCACCCCTGGGGCATGACCCAGGGGACAGAATGAAAATCCCGTCTGATATGTTTAGTATCTTTCATTTGTGAGAACACACACAAAGTTTGGTAAAAAAATCTTTGAAATTGACTTTGTAATTGAAATTAAGTGATATTTGACCTTTTGACCCCTCCTGAGGGCCCCAGGGGGCGGGGCCAAAAGAAAGTTTGACGTTGCACACCCCATTCATGTCAGTAACTCACACACCAAATTTGGTTGAATTTCGTCCAATGGTTTAGGAGGAGATAGCATAACGGACAGACGGACGGACGGACAAACAGACGGACGGAGGCGATTACAATATCCCCTTCGCTTTTTTAAAAAAGCGTGGGGATAATCACACGATACCCATGCGATGTCCTTGCAGGATCCCTATTCTTATCTCATACAATCATTTTTTGTGCTAAAATGACTAACTAAAATCATGCGTTGTCCTCATGGTCAGCGTGTGGTGTCCCTATGGAGATTGTGCAATCTACCTGTGGTGTGTCTAAGGGCTAAGAGCTTGCGATTTTTCAAATTTTGTCATTGTGCGGGTCTCCCTGCAGTGGCCACACGGAAGGGGTGATTTGGACATTATACGGGCATCGTTAACTCGTCAGAAGGCAAATGTAACAGAGGCATTAGTTCTGGTAAAAAACAAAAAGAGAGGAAATTGTCCCAACATGACAGAAAAATTGTTGACTGCGATGTATAACATCAAACAAACAACCCTGATCCTGCCATCATTTTCCATTATGCAAATGTAGTCTGCGGAATACATCTATTGCATATACATTATACATTGTATTTAAATGCCAGCCAGAATACTTTGACCATGGGTCAGCAGTCTGATCTTGGTTCATATATTGTTTGCAAAAGTACAAACATGTAAGCAGATGAGAAGAGCAGATGACAGTAAAACTGTTGTCATGAATGGCAGGAAAAGGGTAAAGGAACTGATCTGCAAATAATGTTTTACACCCCATCCCCCAAACCGTAAAAAAGAGATTTTTTTTGCGTACATCTTGTATGTTGTGGATACTTTTGATTGGTATTAACTCTTAGCCCCCAATAGTTGTATGCTGATATAGTTTTGTCTGCTGATAACCTTTGCAAATAGTTTGGACCCAGATTAGGCCTGACAAAACTTATCTGGATTCAAACTGTTTGAAACTGATGGTATTCCTAAAAGAATTTTTCGAATAAATTGATTTTGAAAATAATCAGCAGACGGCAAAACAGCATGCAAAATTTTCCAGAAGACAAAGAATTAAATAATATAATATATAAGGAAACTATACTATATCAGAAATATTTCCGCTGATCTTTTGAGTTGATTTACAGTTTCAGCACTGTGTGCTTTCAGCTACGCATGGTGTGTTGTGCAATTTGCTTTGAAATCAGATTTTCTTATTGCAGAAATGTGATGGATTGATGCAGCCAGAAATCAAGAAATTTTCTCTCGACCCTCAGATCACATCCTTCGAGATGCTGCAGAACATATTAGCCAGAGCTTTTGACATTCAGAGGTAATAGTTAACTTCATTGTTTTTTGCTCATAACTGTCAGTGGTTTGAGCTGCCCTATCTCTTTCCATACTAGCAGCAACTTTTGTCATCTGCTGATAACCTTTGCAAACAGATTGGACTCGGATCAGGACCGACAGAATGCGGGTTCTGATCTGGAACCAAACTGTTTGACACTGAAACGATTTTTTGAAAAAAAGTTAACTTGATTTTGAAAAAGTCAGCAGATGGCAACAAGAGCATGAAAAATTACCCAGCAACTGTTTGCAAAGGTAACTGGCGGATGAAAAAATGTTGCTGCTTGCAAGGAGAGAGTAAAGCAAATGATAATATACCAAGATCAGAGGCGAGTTCAACGATGCGAGTGCTCTCAGGTGCTCGTTGTACTGATGCCAGGCTTTATACATACGAATAAAGATAGGTACCAGAACATCGAGCGCCCGTGAATGCTCGCATTGTTGAACCCGCCTCAGGATTGAAACCAAATTTGATTAAATGTACATGTTGGAAGGGCATGAGTTATGAGAGGTGCAGGTTAAAAAATGATGCCTCAGGTCCACTAGACCAACTCAGATTTTCAGTGGCATGCTCAACTAGTGACTAGTATACAAACAGACCCATCTTTAATCCCTAAGTTTTAATTTTACAAAAAAGTTTTTAGGTTGTCATTTTCCAATAACTTTTTGTGCATTTGTTTCTTTTTTCCTACACAATTTATGCTCTTAAATCGGTTTCATTGAGTCTTTTGGTGAGAATTAATGGAAAGTTCACCATTCCATCGACTTGAGTGTTATTCTACTTTCTGTCAGAACCCAATATTACTGATGTCCCATTCCTAGTACTGCAAACATGGCTGAAGTTGAGTTCCCTTCCTTTGCACAATATATAGGTTAGCTCTTAGCCTACTAGTGTCGTCTGCTGATAACTTTTGCAAACAGTTTGGAACCAGATAAGGCCCGACAAAATGTCGGGCCTGATCTGGATCCAAACTGTTTGACACTCTGATTGTGTTCCTGAAAGAATTTTTCAAAAAAGTTGATTTTGAAAAAAAAATCAGCAGACGACAAAAAAGTATGAAAAATTACCGAGGAAGGCAAAGAGTTTAACAACATGTGTTATTGTAAGACAGTCATTCTGGTGACAGCTGGAAGAAAACTGATGTCAGTTGTAAAAATATAAAAGACAATTGCAGGACTTTTGAATAATAATTTTGAATGATTTTGTCACCCCTACATTAAACCAGTCAATGTACCGGGCGAATTACGTTTGAGCGGAAATCATAGTGTGACAGGGTATGAAATGAGGGACAAACCATACAGTCAAACGAGCGGATGTATAAATCATTCAAATGAGCAGATTTTCCAGGTAATTACCCCTTCTGTTCGCTATATATACTCAACTACAAAAGAAACCCATCAGTCACTTTTTAGGGCAATTATGGTAAAATAAATAAGAAATGAAAATTTATTTTATACCATATTCTTTAACAATCAATTATGCATCAAATTATTGAATGATGTAACAGTTTTACTTACACCAGTTCATGCTGTACGCCAGTGTATAGACAAGGGGTCATTTCTAAAAATGACAAATTTCAGACAATTGGCTTTCACTCGAGCTCTAGTCTAAATCAGTTCAATTCGTCTAATAACCAATATGTCCCTCTCTAATGAGGCAATCAAGTGTGTGCAGAAGCCAAAACAAACCGGGTAAGTTTAGTAAGCCTGGATCTGAATACAATAGAGCTGTTGTTGGATGAGCTCTGGCGACGCATTCAGGATCGTTCAGTGCAACCTAGGAATCTTTTACAGCTTCAGGTTGCTCTCCATTAAGAATGGGTGTGGATTCCCAAGAACATTGTGCGGCATCACATGCTTTTGGTTAGACGTCGTTATGAGGCAGTTATTGCTGCTGAAGAGGGTCATGCCCGTTATTGGACGAATTTAACTCAAGTGAACTGATTTAGACGAGAACGAAATATTCATTATCAAGTGAAAAACTTGCCATTTTTTAAAATGACCCCTTGTCTAAACAATGGCAAACAACATGAACAGATTTAAGTAAAACTGGTACATTATTCAATGAAATGATGCAGAACTGATTGCTACAGAATATGGTATTAATATATTTTCATTTCTTAATTCTGATTTACATAAATGCCACAAGAAGTGACTGATGGGTTTCTTTTGTAGTTGAGTATAGTAATATTACCACATATAATATTACTATATGTTTCCCCCCTGCTTATGAAATGCGAAAATTGTTGGAGGGGCGGTGCGGTATTGTGCATTAACATGTACATGGAATGATTCTGCTACATGGATCTGTTCTTTTGTTGTTTAATGGGATTTTAGTCTACATTTCTGGTGGGAATTTTGAGTGAGGAGTTACATAGTTTTCAAATAAATAGTCTGCATATTTAGAACAGAGGTGGACATCCGTCATGGCAGAAATTACATCTTCATGGAAACTGTCTTCTAGGCTGTCCATCTACATCAGAAGTAGAGCCAAATGAATGTTTGAGCCATAAGCCTATTTCGTTACTGCTGTTCACCATCGTAACTGTGAAGGGGGATAATTAACTGGAAAATTCGCTCTTTTGAATGATTAAAACATCAACTCTTTTGCCTTATGTTTCTCCGCTCTTTCATAAAAATATCTGCTCTTTTGTGTTATGGATCCGCTCAAAGGTAAATCTCCCAATGTACCAGTGAGCATGGTCCCTGGGTTTAGTTGGACCCTTTTTCCGCTATTCAGGACAACTGCTACTGCTCTTGGTCATCTGATGATGTATTTTGGCAGCATATGGACCCAGATCTGACTCTTCCCTTAGTCTCAGTCTGATCAGGGTTCATAGTGAGTGCATTTGAATATAAATGCAGCAGACATAATAAGAAAACATCTGGACAAAAAATATTAGCAGGATAATTGTTAACCACTATTGTCCTAAAAATGTCATCTTCATAAATTTAATTGCACTCCAAAATAGTTTTAGCATGAACAAAAACACTATGAACCCAGATCAGACTGCTCTCTTGGGAGCAGTCTGATCTGGGTCCATATTGTTTGCCATATAGGCTTTCAAAGTACAAAATAAGTGAGCAGAAACCAATTGCTGTGAATGGTGGGAAAAGTATTAAATCTGAAAAATCTGATATTTCTTCTAGGTAGGTGACTTTGAAATGGCTCCAAGTCTGACCAGAATTTTAATTGTCTGATATCTCTGTGAAAGAAGCTTGTGAAATGATACCGCCACACTGAGTTTTAGCACACAGCATAGACTGGAGCAGACTGGAAAGATTTTCATGCTCATGTCTTTCCTTTGTCATTATCCACCCACCCTCCAATTTAGGGGTGGGTAGACATATTGTTTTTGGTGTAGATCATGTCAGCCTTGGTGTTGGCATAGCTTTTTGTCTGCACTCTAACCATTTGATGGATTTTGACCAAACTTGCACATATACATACTTATTTTGGGACAGCTAAAAGGATTAGATTTTTATGACATTGACCTAATTTTCAAGGCCACCAGGGTTTTATAACTGTATGAAAAAACCTTGTCTACTCTCTATCTTCTGAATCAATGGCCAGATTCTTACCAAACATGCAATTTGGAGGACCTTAATAAATTATTAGATTGTGTTGACATATTGACTGAATTTTCAAGGTCACCAGGACCATATAAAAAGTGGATGGGGGACATATGTTTTCTTCTGAAATCTCCATTTAGTTTTAATTATTTGTGGTGCTGTCACTGAAATAATCTTGAGGAGCCATGAAGTCCGATCTAAAAACCTATTATTGCAACAAGCGTCACATCTCACCTAATTTCCCAAGATATTGACAGCTAGTTTTATCCCCTCCAATCCCAATAATGTTAAATTTGGAATCAAATTAATTTCAGTCAATTATCATGTCCTAAAATACCACAGTGAGATGTTATTTGTCAGTCCAAGAACAAAAAGCTGCTGGAACTAATGCAGTTAGCTCCAGAAATATTCTCTGAAAACTTTTCTGTAGAGATGGATTCTTCTGTTAGCTTGGTTCATTATTTAAGAACGTGTACTATCAGGCGTGAAATCTCCCTAAAAGTCATTTGTGAAAAAGTCAATTTTTCAAACTGTGATTTTTGCAATAATTTTCATGACTATGAATAGACATGCATGTAAATTGTTCAAATACACACTTACATATATTATAATTGATGTTCAAACCAAGGACAATGGGGAGATAAATACAGCTTAGCTTAGCTTGTAGCCAAAGTCATTATTCTTTCTTAGCTTAAGCTTAAACTACTCTAAAAATTCTATTTTGATACTACCCAGTAATATAAGTTGAAGGGCTGAAAAAAGGTAATTTATTAATCCCAAAACTGTGTTTTACCATCAAATTAAAAAATGTAAAATAGATTTATCTAACAATATCTGATTAATCAAGCCCCATTTATTAGTAAGTAGAATGGATTAGTCCTGATCATCATCCAGAATATTCCAATTTAAAAATTAATCTCATTAAAAGTTGAAAAAACATTTTCTCTTAGCCATGGTACTGTCCAGCCAGCCAAGAATGACAGTGACTTCATGTTTTGTTTACAAAGTTATCAGGGACCTATGATCGATATATCACTTGTGTATTAATCCTATCCTCTGGATAGGATTAATACACAAGTGATCTATCGATTTACGTTAGCTCAAGTGGAGTGTATAAGTTAATGTTTACTGAGCAACTGTAAACAAAATATTACATCACTGTCACTTTTGATTGGCACGACAGTATGTCTATTTATTTCAGTGATTTTACAATAAGCTACCTATCAGAAGACAATGGGGAAGAGGTTTACCTCACTATGTTGTCAGACTGGGATATGGACGCTGCCTTCCAGAACGCCTCTGATCCCTGCCTCAGACTGAAGGTCGACTTGAAGCCATTTGATGAAGGTTTGTTTATATTGTCTGCCAAGAAAAGGGTGACATTGCCATGAGGTGGCTATTTGGTTCAAGTATTTCTCTTTGCTAAGTAGTACAGAATAGTGAGCTTGGATTGTCTTCACTGAGCAATTTTTAGCTCACCTTCGGCTCATGGATGAGCTTATAGTATACCAATGACTCCGGCACCCGTTGTCTATCTGTCCGTTGTCCGTCCGTCAACATTTTCAAACATCTTCCCCTCTAAAACTGAAGGGCCAATTGAACTCAATTTATTTTGAAAACTGTTGAAACCAGTCATTATTCTTTCTTGATATGTTTAACCTAATGAGACAATGGCTATAAACAAGTTCCATAGGTCAAGGTTGACCTTTGACCTTTCAGCCAAGGTCACTCATATTGGAGACCTTGGGAATTGGTATGTATCATCGAGGATGGTTGATCTACCAATTTTGTTCAAAAAATGATTCTTGGTTGACCTGACCTTGACCTACTTAACATCAAGGTCAAATTAGCTTCCTAATGTATTCAGATGGGGAAATAATGAAAAGTTGATTTTTTGAATCCTGTTGAAACCAAAGCCATTATTCTCACTTGATTTGTTTAACCTAATGAGATAATGATTATAATTAAGTTCCAAAGGTCCCATAAATACATGTGTGTATATCAAAGCGTTCTCACAAACCACTTGGCCAATTGAACTTAGATTTCATATGAAAGTAAGTAAGGGTGCAAAGATCAGGAATGGATACAATCGGTACCACACCTGACCCAGGATACCTATGGGAAAGTGACAAACTCACAGTTAGACACCACAAACAAGAGCCAAGAGGTCAGCCCTTTCCCAGCAGGTGACCACAAAGCACATATAAACAGACGCACACAAAGACATATCAAACACAAGACAGAACAAAAACATAAAAGATCCACAAAAGAAGTACCGCCTTGGAGCAGTCAGTAAAATATTTTACTGGAGGGCTTAAACCGGTTTAACGGCGCCAGCCTCACCCTTAAAGAGACTAAGTCTGCAACTATGAACATTTTTCGAAATTTTTTTATTTTCTTTTTAAATCATTTGTAAAAGTAGAATTAAGTTATGTTTTCACAATAAATCTGTTCACTGTAGCTGAAAACTTCACGTAAAAGTGAATTATCTTATAAAACAGGTGTGTTTTTCTCTTGTTTGTAATTATTTGCGTCCCTCCAATAATTATAGACAGTTAATTTTTAACATAAATGCTGTTGTTTTGATACTGATAATTTGTTAAGATTTACGAAATTGGTAAAATGTATACCTGAATTTTAGGTTTTTTTTACTGTGTTCTTGAAAAATAGAAAAACATTAGTTCTAAAATTAAAACTAAAACACTATGTTTACTCTGTTTCAAATTTTCAAATTTTCGACCACTTGGCCTTTATCAAGAAACAAATAACTGAAATAATGTTGTGAGCTACATTTCCATTGTATTAGCCAACCAGTAAATATAAATAATGTTATGATATTGTCATGGGCAATATGACGTCACTTCCAGTACGCCAAAACGAAACGTCCTGATGCATAAGCGCCAAATGACGTCATATCACTTACCAGACAAAATCACATCCCAAATACCTGGACAAATGCATAAACTAAAATAAGAATAATAAATAAATAATTCTAACACACCTCGCCTATAGAGCCAACGGTAACAAACAGTGATATATCGGACAATAATTCACTGCCAAAGTGTGTGATTGCTGACGTCACTGGAAAATGACGTCATTCATGGCGTTAGACGGTGTAACGTCGTTTTTACGCTTGAAAGACGTTACAATTACATGTAAACATAATAATAGTAATAAAATAAAAATAAAAAATGATAATAATAATAATAATAATATAAAATTTTCATTATAAGCATTATAGAGTAATAAATTCCTGCACTGCTCTCATCTAAATAAAATACATCTACTACTTGTCAAGCACAAAAAGTCAAAAAGCTTGGATCATGATGAGGCCCTACATTTAGTTGAGCCTGATCTGGATCCAAACCGTTTGAAATTAAATTTTTTGATCCAAAGGAATCATCCAAAACGGGACACTACCACTTTTAGCCCTTTGTTTACAGGAGACCCCCAAACGGCCACATATACAAACAGTTAAGACCCAAATGAAATGTTGCATAATGCGGCACTTCATCAGGGTCCACACTGAATGTTAAGATGAAAAAGATCCCCAGACAAAAAAAAAAATATTTTTTTTTTATTTAATTAATATACATAGGACCAGTTAAGCAAACAATTTAAGCGTAAAAATGCGGTCATTTTCTATCCATTAGTTAAGACATGCGTTGTGGGTGCTCAAAAGAGCCATCTCATAGAGACGGTTCTAATGAGTACCCACAACATATGTTATGGTACAGAAATAAGAAAAAATTAATTTTCAGGTATACACTATAATCTGGGGACCTAAATTAAATTACATCTACAACCGGACACCCCTGGACATGCACAATGTACTGTCCCAGGTTCATAATATCAAACCAGAAGGAAGAATACACTAGTAAACAAAGGGATAAATATTTACACCATTACTACCACTAAGTGTTATTTCAACCATCCTAGAGACCTAAATAATATAAATAGATCAGACCCAGTTCAGTTCCAATATGAGACAAACTGCCTAGATACAGATCAGAAGTGGCATTCTGTTGATCTGATCTGGACCTAAACTGTTTGAAAAAAAAAAAAAAAAAAAGGTAAGCAATAGGCAAAAAGGGGCCAATCTATATATATTTAATTCAATCAACATCCAGAGTGGAATGATAAGGATCCACATTAAATGCTGATTATTGCACTGGACCACTGATATGAGTTAGAAGTTAAATTGCACATTGCACCCAAATGGGGTCTTTGTTCCCAGTCTAATTATCCATTTCTCTTCTACCAACTGCCTGTAAGCCCTGCCCTCTCTACCCAAGCTCTGCAAGACCTCAAAATGCATATTGTCTACTCTATGGCCACTGAAGTGTCTCATTATTGGCATCTCTGCTTGATTCTTAATATCCCTCATATGCTTGCTAACCCGTTCTTTCACAGATCTCTCTGTCTCTCCAACATAGACTGTCATCTTGCATCTGTCACACAGGAGAGCATACACCACATTCCGTAATGTGCATTTTGGATTTGGAATTGTACTGTACGCCTTGTTCCCAGCTACATCATAGACCTCCCCCTTCTCAACCGCCTGACACACTCTACAATTGCATTGATCTTCTCCTCCACCAGTATTGGTAAGCCTAGCAGTTTTACTATGGACCAGGATGTCACATAGATTCTTATCTCTCCTGTATGCCAACATATGAAGTTCTTGGAATACTTCCTTCATCCTGTCTGACCTGTAGAGAGTTTGAGAATGCTTTTGCAGGATACCTCTGATGTCTGGCAGGAGCTTGGAAAATGTCATTACCAAAGGTACCCTACCTTTCTTCCCTGACTTATGCGTGGGTTGCAGCAATGCCTCCCTTTTCTGATTATCCACCCTTTGAAGCTGTCTTTCGACAAATTTCCCAGCATATCCTCTCTTTCTCAGTTGATCTTTTAGCTCTTTCCTATGTCTGGAGTAATCTTCATCTTTCTCACAAATCCGCCTGATTCGTAATGCCAACCCATAAGCTAGCCCAGTCTTGGTATGCGAAGGGTGGCAGGAACTTTTTTTGAGGTATAGTTGTTTATCAGATGGCTTCTTGTACAGATCAGTGTAGACTCGACCGTTTTCCAGCTTCACCCAAGTATCCAGAAATTCTATTTTTTCTTGACTGTAACGAAGCTCAATCTGTATGCTGCTATGAATGTTGTTTGCATATCGTGCAAACTCCTGCAAAGATTGTAGGGACCCAGTCCATATGCCAAACCCGTCATCAATGAGGCCGATCATACTTAATGAGTTCTTCATCCCATTTCCGCATGTAACTGCACGCAAAATTTCTCCCAAGCCTGGAACCTATGGCAATACCCTCAGTCTGCTTATAATTATGGTCTCCAAACTTAAAAGTGTTATTCTCTAAGACTGTCTTGATCATTTCCAGTACATACTCTGTTGGAATTAAGGGTGCTGTTCTTGTCTCCAATGCCTCACGACATGCTGCTATGCCTTCCTCTTTAGGGACAGATGGATATAGTTTGCAAACATCAAAGCAAAAAAGGAAGGCACCCTCAGGTATAGGTTCATCTATCTCCTGTAATTTATTTATGAAATCTGTGGTGTCACGTATGTAGCTCGGGGAGCCAAGAACATACTCTTGTAGTTCATATTCTGTCACTTCCGCCATCTTTTCTGTTGGTGTGTTGATGCCACTGACAATAGTCCTGAATGGAGCACCACTTTTATGTAACTTTGGGTTTCCTTTCAATGATCCTGCTTTGGGGTTGACAAAAGTTAAGTACTGCTTCATATCCTTAGTTATTACACCATCTCTATGCATTCTTTTCACTAGCTTTTTCACTTTCTTCCACGCCACTTCAGTTTGATCTCCTTCTGTCTCAATGTAAGAATTACTTCCTTCCATCTCTTTCCTCATTTTCTCCATATACTCTGACTTATCCATCACAGCGATACCTGATCCTTTGTCAGCAGGGTGTATGATAATGTTATCATTGTGTACTAAGGATAGAAAAGCATCATGCTCCTCTGCAGTGAGATTTAACTTCTTGGCCTTCTTTAAATTGTTCACAATATCAGTCTTAACTAACTCTATGTACATATCCAGCCACAGGTTCCTGCCTTTGGCAGGAGTAAAAGTGCTCTTCTTCTTTACCGTAAACCTTTCCTGTGGGTCCTCCTCTCCTTCTTCATCTTCAGCCTTCTCCCTATCATAGAAATATTCTCGAAGACGCATACGATGTTCCCATTCTGTTAAATCTGTTAGCAGCTTGATCTTGTCTATCTTAGTTCTGTCTGGGATAAACTTTAGCCCCTTGGACAACAAATCCTCCTGTGCTGCAGTCAGCTCATAGCTCGATAGATTAGTGACCACAGTATCTTTATCTCTTACTTTGCAACTAGACTCAATTACAGCATAGGTCCAGATAAGGAAATTTTATTTGCGTAAAATTTTGATTATTTTCTTACCCATTAATTTAAACATGTGTTTTGGGTGCTCAAAAGAACCGTCTCAAATGAGACGGTTCTTTTGAGTACCCACAACATATGTTTTGGATGAGAAATAAAGAAAATAATTTTCCAATACGCACTCTTATCTGGAGGCCTGATTACAGATGGCTCAGGCCTGTCACTCTGACTATATGTCTCTGAAGGTCTCATAGAGATTTTCATTTCCCATTTATTGGTAGGTTTTTTGGCAATTTTTTTATTTTCCTTTGTCCTCCGACTCTTGCTTTTATCACTACATATATCCTGTGTATGCTCTACCTTCTGAACAGTTTCTTCATCATTTGCACAGTCCATTTCAAACCAGTCTATTTTGTCTCTATGGCCCTTCTGCTGCTCACCATCCCTACAATCTGAAATCTTACGAAGGTATGAGAAGTGTTTATCCTTCAAAGACAAGAAAATACTACGACCATAAGGTATATCTGTAAGACAGTCCTCTTGCTGCAAGAGGCTGAAAGTATGTTGATGAAATTCTCGATCATTCCCCATCCTTATATTGACATTCACTCCATATAATGCTGATGCCGCATGAATCTCCACCTCTGTTGCCCATGAATCTACACTACCATTCAACTCCCGCTGTTTACTCAAATGGCTTTCAAATGGTCCATCCACTAAACCTATAAAATATGACTTATTCACATCCATAAAGTTGCATATACTATCCCTGACCACTGCATGTTTGTCCTCTATCCCAAACAAATACAGGCTCATGCATCTATAAAAACAGTTCCCATCTCCTTCTACTGAAACTACTTCAAAAGTTCTATCTGTGGGGCTACAGAGTCTGTCCCATTTATACTGTTTGACCTTATCTATCCTTCTACGTTCTTTGTCTTCCCATGTATCTGTCAATCTTGCAACTTTTTTATGTACTTCTGACTGCATTTCTGAAATAGTTCTATTTAATAGTTGTAGTTTCCTATCACATGCATATTTAGTAAGTTCCATAAGGCTTAAAGCTGATTCTTGCCTAACTTTTTGACATTGATATCTCAGATTACTGTCCATTTCAATCTGAACGTCCTTGCTAAATGAAAACCCTTGAGGGATTACCGTATTACTGATGCATTTATCCAGGAATTTAAAATTTGAATCATACCTTGCTCTTTTTTCCTTGGCTCTTCGAAGAAGTAGTTTCTTTCCATTTGCTTGTTGTTGTTGTTGTTGTTGATTCTTCTGCCAATATAACACTGGCTGTATCCTCTTGGTGCTTCTTTGAACTATGCTTTCTCTAGGTGCAAAACTCTAAGTGAAATAGGTCTTCGAGCGAGTTATATTTTTGTTTTCTTTTGATAAAATTTAAATTAATTGAATAATATATAATAAATTCTTATGATTCGTTTCTTTTTTGTATATAATTATAGCTGTATGAATTCTAGTTAATGAGTCTTCCTGTAGATCTCAGAAACGTGCCGAATGCTGTCTTTAACTCCAAATTAATAGCCCTGCATATTCCATCTATATTTCCTGTCAAGACTTTAAGGTTGATATCTGTCTGGATTATTGTGTTTCTGGCTAGGATTTCCTCTATTTCTCTTTCAAGAACCTGTCGTTGTGAATCATACTTTTGACACTTGAATATGTAATGGTCAATTGTTTCTTTTTCTGAGCATAAGTCACAGTTAGGGGATTTATTTTTGTCAATTTTTGATGTTAAGTAGTTTAAACCAACTTGACCAGTAATGAGTTGATTTATAATGGCTTCAACCTTTCTATCTCCAATGCTAGGCTGTGATTTCCCTACTTCTGTAATAACATCTTGTAATGCGTCAGATTTGGGGGAATTGACATAAATCTTCTGCCATTTTTCTGTAACATCTTGTTTCATCAATGTTAGTAGTATTGACCTGTCTGCTACCCCTTCAAAAAAGTCTTCTTTTTTCCCTATCATTTCTTTTGCCGCATTTTTGGCTAAGCAATCTGCCAATTCATTGCCTCTAAAATCTTTATGGCCAGGAATCCAATGAACAAACAAGCTGTGACCGTTATTTTGAAGGGTTGAAAATATTTGTCTGATATTTAAAATAACATCAACGTTGTGTTTTGGAATTTCTGTACCAAACGCTGAGATGATGGCAGGTTGACAGTCCACAAATATATGAATTGAATGTTTAAGGTTCTGTTGTTCTACCAGATGTTGTAATGCTGTTTGAATGTCTATTAGTTCACCTATGTAATTGTTACCATTTGAGCATACTGGTTTAGAGATGCAGATGGGTTCTTCTTCCAATCCATTGTAGTAGATCACTGCTCCTGCCCCTGTCGGACCAGGATTGCCAAGTGCCGAGCCATCAGTGAATGCTGCTACACAACTGGGGTCTAGACCATCTAGTATTCCTTTAATGTTTTCTTCTTGTAAGGCTTTGTCACTTTCAAATTCTTTCCAGTTGCATTGTAGGTCAGTGTTTCTGCATAATCCCATTGTGTCTTTGGTGTACTGGAACTCCTTAGCCACATTCTCTAGATTGAATTTACCTTTCATTTCAGTGAATGCAGAAATAAGCAGATTAATTGTTGTTTTTTTCGCTTTAACATTTTGATTATTAATGCTTGTTTCAAATTCTTCTTTGATCGGTTCTTTGTCGTTTTTGCTTTGAATTCTAAGTAGTTCTTCTGCTTGTCTCAGTTTCAAGTGAAGGTGTAACGGGTTGCAATTCGTTAAAATTTCAATAGCTTCTGTGCTGGAGTTAGCTAAGCATCCTGTTGCTTTCAGTAAAGCTGCCCTGTGAACTGAAGTCAACTCTTTGCATACTTTGTCTGTTACTGTTGATAAGGCTGCTATACCATAATCCATAGTAGGTAAAACTAGTGACTTGTAAAGTCTAACAAAGATACTTTGAGAACAACCGCTATTATTGTTGATGAAATGTTCAATACATTTTAGAGCTTTAAAGCCTTTATTTTTTCTCTCCTGAATATGTAGGTTGAAATCAAGATTTTCGTCAACTATTATGCCAAGAACCTTCTTGTGTTGAACTTGCTTTATTTCTTTGTCATTGATATTCATTTTTACTTTGGGTGTAGGTGTGTTAGGAGGTGGAAAAACCATCACTTCTGTCTTCTCGGGGGATATTTCCATGTTCCATTTGGGACACCAGACAGTTATGACCTCTTTTGAGTCTTCCATTGCTATTTCAGAAACTTCATCTATATTTTGTCCATGGGTTACCACAGTGTTATCATCTGCAAATTCTGAATGAGTTTTGGACTTGACATTATCCATAGTATCACCAGTGTATAGATTACATAACAGTGGAGAAAGAACACCTCCTTGAGGAATACCAACTTTTGATGTCATCCAATCTGATGTTTCTTTATTGACTCTTAAATAGAACTTTCTGTCAGTAATATAATTGTACAAGTACATTAACATTCTTCCACAAATGCCAAGTTTTGTTGCTTTATATAGTAAACCTGCCCTCCAAACTTTTTCAAAGCAAGATTCAAAGTCCATGAACACTGCTACACTGTACTCTTTCTTTGACTTGGCTTCTTGGAGACTGTTAATGACTCTAATCATAGACTGGGTACCAGAGTGTTGTTTTCTATAGGCATCTTGAGTATTGGCAAAGCCATTTGATACTTCTAACCTCCAGATAAGCCTACCTGCTATGGTTCTTTGAAAAATTTTACTAATGATACTTTCCAGTGTTATAGGTCTGTAAGAACGAGTAGAATTGTAGTTTTCTTTACCTGGTTTAGGCATCAATATCTTTGGATCTATTTTGATTTAAAATGTGAATCATAGTTATAAGGAGTATCACTTAACACTGAATATCTCAATAAAAATTCCAAAGGGAATTTAATAACACTAAAACACTATGTTTACTCTGTTTCAAATTTTCGGCCACTTGGCCTTTATCAAGAAACAAATAACTGAAATAATGTTGTGAGCTACATCTCCATTGTCTTAGCCAACCAGTAAATATAAATAATGTTATGATATTGTCATGGGCAATATGACGTCACTTCCAGTACGCCAAAACGAAACGTCCTGATGCATAAGCGCCAAATGACGTCATATCACTTACCAGACAAAATCACATCCCAAAATCACATGAGAGCAGTGCAGCAATTTATTACTCTAAAATTAAAAGATCAAAAGTTACAGACTATGCAGCTTTAATTCAGATGTGGATCAAGACACATAGATATTTGGTTTGCATGAAAAAACCCTAACTTATCCATACATCATCTCCTAAAACATATAAATCAAGATATAACAAGGAGAAGACTCCTTATGATATGTTAGCCAAAATCTATACAAATTGTTCTGGTCACTTGACCAAAATGGCTGCCACACCCATATATGGTAAGCCTAAGTTGACCTTGACCTATTTTAACATTATTAAGGAGATCAGGTGAACGCTTCAATCGATTTAAATTTTGAAGATGGCGGACAAGATAACTGCCAAAAATATACAGAATATATCATATTTGATCTATTATGCAAATCACTTTTTCAAAACTTTAGACCCTCTTTTGAAATCACTGAAGATCCTGATCAGCTGGCTTCTGATGAAGTGGCAAGCTGATCAAAATCAACACTGTTTTTCATCCTCGATGAATCCATATCTTTACTCCGGCCCTTTAAAGTACGGTAAATGTTCCAAAATTTCGAACACATTTCATTTTCTGTTATCAAATTTAATATTGGTTATCAGGGCTGGAATTAACAAAATTCTTGTCAAAATAACAAACAGGTAATTTATTAATCCCACAACTGTGTTTTACCATCAAATTAAGAATGTAAAATAGATTTATCTAACAATATCTGATTGATCAACATGATCAAGGTCCATTTATTAGTATTCTTTGACTTTTCGCTTACTGTAAAGGCGGTGCCTCATGAATGTGTAATTGGGACTGGTCAACCTTAGACATATTTTAAAGCTGAAAATGAGGCATGGTTTTATTCAACAGTAACTGTATCATCTTGTGCCATTACCTCAGTCATTATTTAGTGCTTAAAAAGCCAGCAAAATAACTGCATTTGAAAATGTCTATTAAAAATAAACATAGAGGCAAACATTGTGGACCAAGATCAGACTGCTCCTATAGGAGCAGTCTGATCTGGGTCCACAATGTTTATCTATGAGGCTTCAAATAGTTTAGTGGACGACAAAAAACATACAGTGTGTGATTATGTGCTTTAAGGTTGATAAATGTGAGTTCAGTGTGTTTACGTTTAGGATTTTCATGAAATGCACGCACATTTGCGCGACTCAAAAAGCTTATTAACTCTTTACCAAATTATAAATAAAACCTAATTTCCCTTCCTTAGCAGATGAAATTGTCGAAACACGCCCAGATATGAATATTAAAGTTGCCGCCTTTAAAGTAAGCAAAAAGTTTATTAATATTAAGCTATTTGGTCCCTGTATAGGCGGCAAATTTGATATTCATATCTGGGCGTGGTTCCTGGTTCGGCTGTTTCATCTACGCAAGAATGGAGATCAGGTTATATTTATAATTTGGTAAAGAGTTAATAAGCTGTTTGAGCCAGGCAAACATGCATGCATTAATTTTCATGAAAATCTTGACTGAATAAAAAATAAAACTCACATTTATCAACCCTTAGAGCACCAAATACAACAAAAGTCATCTGCTATTGTCCTCTGCTGAAATTTATGTGAAACTTTTTCGACAAACAGTGTAGATCCTGTAAGACACTGATCAGACTGCTTCTTCATAGTTGGTTCAACGATGTATATCTAAGCCTTTTTGGCAGGCATCTAGTGTTCACCAACCATTCTTGATATGTGCTTTAGTAGGAGCATGTGCATTGATTAGGTGGATTAGCAAAGTCTTAGAAAAGATGCTTTTGGATTTAGTTTTCCTCTTATTTTCTATCAAAATATTTGCTGTGGTGATCTTTTGAAATATCTCAATCACACCAGATAGGGAACAATCGAAAATGCTCTAAACAATCGACATAGATCAAAAATTGCCAGAAACAGTGTTTTTTGATTGCCATTTATCTCCAGTCGCAAGCAACTACGCTCTTATAAAGATGGATCTAGACCCACCTCTAGTTAGCCAGCCTACAATTTATCTTGAGAAAGCTATATGTAAAGTAATCATAATGAAAGTGCTCCTGTACTAATACTTTGAAATTGTGCTTTTTGCATTTTTCTTGCACATTAAAATTGGTTAATTGCACAAAACTTCAGACTTTGTTGTCTGAATTAATTCTGTTGCATGTAGACTGACAAAGCCTTTGCCGAGTGCAATATGCCACAGATTTGTTGCCTGCTTATTTTGTGACAGACATTCAATGGTAATAGTACAGGTTAGATAATAATTGATTAACTCTTTGCATGCTAGCAGTGACTTTTGTCATCCGCTGATAACCTTTGCAAACAGTTTGGACCAAGATCAGAATGTTGGTCCTGAGCTGGCCGCTCCAAACCGTTTGACACCCTGATAGTGTTCCAGTTAGAATTTTGTGAAAAATTTGATTTTGAAATAGTCAGCAGATGACAAAGGCATGAAAAACTCTCCAGCATATAAAGAGTTTAAGAGTGTATGTAGTGGTTTATTTTTGCATATTGCAATTAAGATATTCTGATAATAGCGTATTATCACATAACTGTTATCTAGTTTGACTCATCATTAGAAATACATGTTCTTGTACTGTGGAATATTTTATTGGAAAAAATTTTGAAGAAAAAAGGTTTCAAAAGGAATTTTTGCAGTAAATGATGCTAGACTTTCTCTTCACCATGTATTCATCAGCTTACAACCATCTCTTCAAAGTTGAAGGTCAGATGAAACTTTTATACAGTTATGACCCAGGGTTCTAGTAATCAAGTAAAAGCTTATTAAAAAGAGTGTTTCAAAAGGAATTTTTGCAGTAAATGATGCACCATGTATTCATCAGCTTACAACCATCTCTTCAAAGTTCAAGATCAGATGAAAAAATACAGTAACTGTTGTAGCCCGGGTTCTAGTTAAGAGGCATGTTTCGAAATATGTTTTCAATTTTCTCTTTCAAAACATATGTTGTGGGTGTGCAAAAGAACATGATGGTCTCACAGAGATGGCTCTTTTGAGCACCCAAGACACATATTTGAGATAAGGGACAGCATTTCTCAGCATTTTGGAAATATGACCCGACCAACACAGAATTGAGAATTTTTCGTGTTGTTTTTTATACAAAATTGGGAAAAATCAAATCCGCTGCAACATTTGGCCTATTGCAGAGTTTTGGTTGCTCTTGGTGCTATAGGGTTCCATATCAGAAGAATGCGTCTAGCCTTGGAACTCAATATTTACATGAGGTCGGAGTGGAAAAGTAGCAGACCTTTTATGACTCTCCTGTGCACATTTTCATTTGAACAGGTCAAACCAATTCCATCTTGTCCTACCAAGGGATGCAATTGTCGAAAGGTATATCTCGAGGAAGCCTTCACTTGTGAAGATGAACCAATTCTTCTCCACACAATTTGCTGGTCCAGAGTGGATTCAGGGGGTTCAAATGAACCCCCTTTTGATATCAAATTATTTCATTCTCATGGGGAAATCTAATAAAAATGAGGTAAAATCAGCAAATTTAATCCACCGTTTGTACATCTGAACCTCCCTTTCCAGAATTACTGAATCTGCCCCTGAAAATGAAAAATAATTTGGTCTCAAAGGGTTTTCAAGTGAACCCCCTCTGGATCTGCCACTGCGCAGGCTTACCCCAAAGGATAAGAAGAATATTCATCGGAGGGGGTCCCGTTTTTTTTAAAAAAAAATCTATGTCTCTAAGAATGCATTTTAAGCCATTTTGAAGCCCATTTTTCCATATTCTATGACCTCAATTTTAAGTAAGGTAAGACACTGAAGCACCTTGTTCCTAACTATAAGTTTTGCATTTTCTTGTCGTCCTCTCAGTGCTATGGTAAATGGTTAAGTTTCCATGTGGAGGGGGGGGGGGGGGGGGGGGGGACAGCAATTGCAATGAAAGTCTGAGTCAGCCCAATGTTCAGAAAAACAGCAGAGCCCTTTTGAGGGGGAGGGAGCGGCCTTACAATTTGAAAAAAATAGATGCTGGTAAAACTATCAAGTCCACACCTAAAAATTTTCTTTGTACTTTTTCATTCACCCCAATAACATAGGCCCAGTGCAGCAGCAGCCTAGGGACTGGGGCTCTCTTTTTAATTTCTCTGAGTCTGGTCGGGGGAGTGGGGGGGGGGGGGGGCACAGCTATTACTTATTAGCTTTGTGACAATGGAATGGAAGATGAGGGGAGGGGGGCACAGACTCCACCCCCCCCACCCCCTGGAAAATCATAAGTTATATGGGTTTCTATAGGGAATGTGCATTTGGACCCCCCTGGAAAAAGTTGGACCCCCCACCCCCTGGAAAACATTGAATCCCCTCTGGAACCTTGGAAAATGATAGTTTTCCTTGAAGTTAATCATTTGACTTTTGTAAAATAAGCTGAGGACTAAGAAAAACAACAACAACAAAAATAAAACGTTGTCAGGGCTTTTTTATGTCAGATTGACCAGGACCCTTCCTGACGAAAATTCCTGGATTCACGCAACTTGTTAATTTCATCTCCTTGTAATGTGAATGGTTATACCATAGTATATGATAGGAAACGTCTTGTAAAAGAGCTCATTCCTAGGCAATCTCAAAGGAAGAATATCATTGATTAAGGGACATAATTTTCTTTACGCGTCTATTTAGGCTCTTGAAGACTGGGACTTTGTGACGCCATTAGAGATACCACTGTATTAAGTAGGAAACTTTCTGTACAAGAACTCATTTCTAGGCAATCTCACAGGAACAATATCATTGATCAAGGGACATAACTCTCTTTACTCATCTATTTCAGCTCTTGAAGACTGGGACTTTGTGACGCCAGTAGAGATACCACAGTATAAGATAGGAATCTTTCTGTACAAGAACTCATTAATAGGCAATCTCACAGGAACAATATCATTGATCAAGGGACATAACTCTTTACATGTCTATTTCAGCTCTTGAAGACTGGGTATTTGTGACGCCAGTAGAGATACCACAGTATAAGATAGGAATCTTTCTGTACAAGAACTCATTCCTAGGCAATCTCACGGGAACAATATCATTGATCAAGGGATATGACTCTTTACTCGTCTATTTCAGCTCTTGAAGACTGGGACTTTGTGATGCCAGTAGAGATACCACAGTATAAGATAGGAAATTTCTTGTACAAGAACTCATTCCTAGGCAATCTCACAGGAACAATATCATTGATCAAGGGACATAACTCTCTTTACTCGTCTATTTCAGCTCTTGAAGACTGGGACTTTGTGACACCAGTAGAGATACCACAGTATAAGATAGGAATCTTTCTGTACAAGAACTCATTCCTAGGCAATCTCACAGGAACAATATCATTGATCAAG
This sequence comes from Loripinus fragilis, assembly GCA_964019695.1. NCBI lineage: Eukaryota > Metazoa > Mollusca > Bivalvia > Lucinida > Lucinidae > Loripinus > Loripinus fragilis. The sequence goes on from OZ026520.1 coordinate 50,748,056, forward strand.
GGACATAACTCTCTTAAATAATCTATTTCAGCTCTTGAAGACTGGGACTTTGTGACGCCAGTAGAGATACCACAGTATAAGATAGGAATCTTTCTGTACAAGAACTCATTCATAGGCAATCTCACAGGAACAATATCATTGATCAAGGGACATAACTCTTTACATGTCTATTTCAGCTCTTGAAGACTGGGTCTTAGTGACGCCAGTAGAGATACCACAGTATAAGATAGGAATCTTTCTGTACAAGAACTCATTCCTAGGCAATCTCACAGGAACAATATCATTGATCAAGGCACATAACTCTTCACATGTCTATTACAGCTCTTGAAGACTGGGACTTTGTGATGCCAGTAGAGATACCACAGTATAAGATAGGAAACTTTCTGTACAAGAACTCATTCCTAGGCAATCTCACAGGAACAATATAATTGATCAAGGGACATAACTCTTTACATGTCTATTACAGCTCTTGAAGACTGGGACTTTGTGATGCCAGTAGAGATACCACAGTATAAGATAGAAATCTTTCTGTACAAGAACTCATTCATAGGCAATCTCACAGGAACAATATCATTGATCAAGGGACATAACTCTTCACATGTCTATTTCAGCTCTTGAAGACTGGGACTTTGTGACGCCAGTAGAGATATCACAGTATAAGATATGAAGCTTTCTGTACAAGATCTCATTCTTAGGCAATCTCACGGGAACAATATCATTGATCAAGGGACATAACTCTCTTTACTCGTCTATTTCAGCTCTTGAAGACTGGGACTTTGTGACACCAGTAGAGATACCACAGTATAAGATAGGAAACTTTCTGTACAAGAACTCATTCCTAGGCAATCTCACGGGAACAATATCATTGATCAAGGGACATAACTCTCTTTACTCATCTATTTCAGCTCTTGAAGACTGGGACTTTGTGACACCAGTAGAGATACCACAGTATAAGATAGGAATCTTTCTGTACAAGAACTCATTCCTAGGCAATCTCACGGGAACAATATCATTGATCAAGGGACATAACTCTCTTTACTCGTCTATTTCAGCTCTTGAAGACTGGGACTTTGTGACGCCAGTAGAGATACCACAGTATAAGATAGGAAACTTTCTGTACAAGAACTCATTCCTAGGCAATCTCACGGGAACAATATCATTGATCAAGGGACATAACTCTTTACATGTCTATTTCAGCTCTTGAAGACTGGGACTTTGTGACACCAGTAGAGATACCACAGTATAAGATAGGAAATTTCTTGTACAAGAACTCATTCCTAGGCAATATCACGGGAACAATATCTAACCAGATGGAGAGGACCATGTCATCTGTGCAAAAAGCTATTGGTAAGAATAACAGCTATATACCCAAGCCCCCAGATAAGAGTGCGTAACTGAAAATTATTTTCATATTTCTCATCCAAAGCATATGTTGTGGGTACTAAAAAGAACCATGTTATTGATTAAAATTAATGTTTAATTTATAATTATTCACGTTTCTCTAGATTGTAAAGGCCTAACAATTGTTTGGAGATAGGAGAACAAGATTGTATTTTTCAAAAAAAAAAATGTAACTACAGTTAAAAAGTCCAGCTGATTTTACTACGTTACTTCTTAAAGAGGTAACATCATGAGTGATTATCTGACTATGGGGATGGGTAGGCTGATCTGTGCCTTTGCTGTTTGCATGAAACAAAATCATATTCTTGCACACCAGATCAGGATTTCTGCTGTTTTTGCCCATATGAGAAAATTCTATCTCACATGCCCCGTACCAACCCGTGAGAAAGTCAAAACATGAACAGCCGCACACCAATCTGTGACATCATTGTAACGTTAAAGTGACATCACCATGTCACATGTATTTAGGATTAACTGAAAGCCTTTTTCATGTTTTTCCAATATAAAATGAGGTATTTAGTGGTAAGAACAAAAATCCATAATTGGCATGAGGGTGCGATAGAAAAATCCATCCCTCGCGATCATGTTTGTCATCACTCTGCCATCCTCATGTCGCCAATAGTCGAGTGATGACAAACATGATCGCGAGGAACGGATTTTTCTATCCCACCCTCACACTCATGATGGATTCTTAAATTCCATATCTGTATGATTACTCATATGGCATATGCACCAGTAACACATGGGTTGGCTTATAATGTTGTGGGAAGGTAATCTAAAGAACTGTCTCACTGAAAGGATATATACATCTTCGGATATGCTTAGGAGACATTCGTTCTTGGGTTCTTGCTTGACAGTGCCTTTAAAAATTATGGGATTCTTACCCCACAAACACCATTTGTTAACCCCATAACCCTCTAGTTAACCTTATAACACCAAACTTTCCTTGCCCTAACCTAACCCTAACCTTCATGAAACCCAACATTGTAATCTTGGTAATTGACCCTTTGTAGAGTGAAAACCCCTAAATGGGTACTTACTTTGACAAACAGTGAAGACCCAGATTAAATAAATGATATGGCATTTCATCGGGGTCATCACTGTTTGCTAGGACAAAATCAATCTTCACAGAGAGAAATACAATTTTTTTTGAAAATTATAAACAACTGAGACCCCTCAATATTTAGATTGGACAATCCTGACTTTACTGTATTAAACTTGATGGAAAATTCCATTGGTCATAGTTAAACATAGTACAGTAAAACATCTGCTCAAAAATAGACAAAGATCTTAATGACAAATGGTAGCTTAATGAAGGTCGAAAGTATTGCAGAATGCTCCCCTCGGAGGATTCTGCAATACTTTTGATCTGCATTAAGCAATAATTGGTCTTGAAAACCAATTTTCGTTCTTTTTGAGAGTGGCCGTTTTACATAGGTTTTACTGTTTTGTTTTTTTTGATTTGATTCTTTACGTCCCAGTCAACAATTTTTCAGTTATATCGGGACGGGTCTTCCTGGATTGAATCAGTACTAAGCAAGGATATATGTTTCTTGCTCAAGTACACAACACAGTGATGCAGTTGAGGCTCTAACATGCGGCCCCTCAGTCTCGAGTCAAGCACTCTACCACTGAGCCACTGTGCTCCCACAGGTTTAACTGTATCAAATTTTCATTTAAAGATTTTTTCATTTATAAATGCAGGTTTGAAAAGCGAGGAGGACCAGACTTATAAACCAATGAAAGCCCCCATGACAGATCTAGAATTTCGCAACTATCTTGATTCTGATGGACATATGGTAAAACCAGAGGAGTTCAGATTGAGCATTTATCAAGGCGGTGTAGAGCATTCCTTAAGAAGAGTGGTGTGGCGGCATTTATTAAATATCTTCCCTGAAGAACTTTCAGGAAGGGAAAGATTTGACTACATGAAGAAGAAGGAAAATGAATATTTTGAATTACGTGAAAAATGGCGGGACCTTTTCAATAACGGGCATGCCTCGGATGAAGCTAAACATGTGGCATCACTTGTACGAAAGGATGTGATGAGAACTGACAGAACACATAAGCATTATTCTGGAACTGATGACAATAAAAACCTAAAATCTTTGTTCCATCTTCTAGTCACGTATGCACTGAGTCACCCTGAGATCTCCTACTGTCAGGGAATGAGTGATTTAGCATCTCCTTTATTGGTTGTTCAAAAAGAAGAGGCACAAGCTTATCTGTGTTTTTGTGGTTTAATGAAACGGTTAAGAAGTAACTTCTTATATGATGGAGAAGCCATCACAACTAAGCTTAAGCATTTGACAGATCTTGTGAATTTTTATGATCCAGGGTTCGGAGCCTACCTCAAGAGCCATGGAGCTGAGGATTTGTTCTTTTGTTACCGGTGGTTATTGTTAGAGATGAAGAGAGAGTTCCCATTTGATGATTCTATGTATATGTTGGAGGTAATGTGGAGCACCATTCCACCTGACCCTCCTAAAGATGGTCTCCCACTGACTGACCCAGATTACACTCCGTCTCTTATGTCTATGTCTCCACATTCCCCAACATTCTCTGTTAAACAAACTCTATATGCACATCTACTAGCCAAGAGAAGGCACCCAGGAAGAGAAAGTTCTAGTCCTAAATCACCAATGGCAAAAGAGCTGAAAACACCCAGCAGTGTGAGTGAAAGTGAGATTAGGACTGATGATAATACTGAAAACACTTTAACTGACAGAGATATGAACTTGAATATTTGTAATGTGGCAAACGATTTAGAGGCTACCTGTCTGAGGAATGATGAGAAACCTGATGAGATTGAAAACTCTAGTAGTAATACTGATGACTTAGACAAAACTAGTTATAGTGATAATTCATGTATGGACAAAACAATTTCTAGTAATAGTGATAATATATGTATGGACAAAACAATTTCTAGTAATAGTGATAATATAGATAAAGCAAAAACTAGTAACAGTGATAATAATGACAGAACGAAGAGTACCAAATCCTTCTCTAGAAGAAGTCGAGAAGTTGAGAGATTTCCTAGTCTTATATCTGCCAGTTATGAATCCAGCATGTCATCATCTGATGAAATTAATGATACAGAAACTGAAGTTATTTCATCAGATACCCAAGAAAGTGGAAGTTTTACTATGATGCAATCTTCCGAACCCGTAGAATTGGCCACCATAGCTTCAGAAGCTGTGAACGTTTCTGACAAGACTGCCAAACAAAACATGGAGGTGAGCAGTGAAGATGAAAACCACTCTCAGTTTTATTTATCACTCGAAGAAAAAGAAATTCCAGCTGCAAGAAATGAGGTAAATGATATAAAGAAGGAAAACATTCCAGAAATAAAGGGGTCATTCTTTAGTGGTATGAAGAAAATTTTGTCCTCACCAAAGAAGAAGCCAGGAAAGCCATTGCGTATAGCAGAGACTACTTCTGTGACTAATAAAGATATAGGAAAACCCAAAAGTGTTACAATATTAGATAAGGAAAATTCCTCTGAAAATTTGAGACTGGCTAATGATAGAAATGGTAAGCAAATACTAGAAAAAGGAAATAGCAGAAATCTTAAAACATTACCAATAGTGAGTAATGAGGTAGGCAAAGGAATGCAGGAGAAAAAAATAAAAACTAAACAATCACAGAATGGAAACTGTACAGGTCAGTCCGAGGAAGATACTTTGTTTGATAAAACGGCTGCAAAGAACATAAAACCAAAAGACAAATCTGATTCAGACAGTGGGAATGGATCTCTCACGCAATCACAGAATTTCTCTGAACTCCCAAAGCCAAAATTGTGTGTGGAGGGCAAGGAAGTGAACACTGATTGTAACGATCTCAATAGTATTAACACCAAAGTAAAAACAGGTGATACAAATGAAACTAAAAGTAATGTCAATGAAATCCAAGGAAATAACTACCCAGTATTTTGTGAGAATCATTTTAATGTAGCAACTGATGCAAGTTCAGACGGACCAGGCAATGCAATGGATGATGACGGTTTTTCAGATTGTGTAGAAGTTGGCGATGAGCAGGAAACAAAATTGAACGATCTTAAGAAACTGCCTCCTCCGGAAGACTTTGGTTTTGGGAATCCATTCTTGATGTTTCTTTGCCTGACGGTCCTAATTCAACACAGAGATTTCATAATGAAAGGAGGTATGGAGTATGATGAGTTGGCTATGTACTTTGACAGGATGGTTCGTAAACATCATGTGCATAAAGTGTTGCATCAGACTAGAATACTTTATTCTGATTATATTAGAATGCAGCAGAAGTTGAGGACAGAAAGAATGGAGGAGGAACAATTGAATGTATGATAGCAGAGAGTAGTTGTGCCTCTATGCGACAAAACCTGTCTTCAGAGTTTCCCCCAAAGTGAGACTCAGATCAGTCTCCTCAGATACAGAGACTAGCTAGAAAAATTAAATTTCATCTGTAGCAAGCTTAGATATAATACTTTTCGAAAAGCAAATAACAAAGGCGGTGATCAGTTGGGCTGGTCTGTGCCTTTGTTGTTCGCACACCCTGAAGACAGGTTTTCTCTCATCGAGGCCCAGTTTGTGATGAATTAGAGATTAGTCTTTAAGATAACAATCTAGAATCCTAGTCATTTATCATAGCCCTGAATAAGATTTTTTCCGGCAGTAAAAATACAATTTTTTTTCTTATGTGTACATGAGAATATACATTATGGTGCTCTATGGAACCAGTGACCTATATAAGAGTGACTAGAAACGCCAATGAAAACAACTCAAACAATTCTGTCGGGCATCTTACACAGGTAAATTGATATCATTTATTTACACGATTTGCTTTTACCGCAGTTTTGGAATACACAGCGTAATTTCTCTATTGTTTACCAAAACTTTTAACACCTTTACAAACACAGAAATAGTATGATAAAATAATTATGAATCATGTGACATCTTAGTTTATGAATATTGATAAATCGAGAGACAGACATAGCCATGTTTGAAGCTTTTTTCGTCGCAGTGAAAGAGGAATTGTTGAAGCCATTTTTGATGATTTTTGCAACTTTCCTAAAATTGGCCGATATTTACACGGTCATAACTCAATAGGATTAATTTTAATATTGCAGAAACATAGCATTTAGTAATATGTCATATATGTTTTTTCGATTGTTATTAACAATATGTACCAATAAGTGATATTTACGACGAAGTATGCTCTTCAATGTATCTATAAATGCACTGGCTTCTCAAGCTGTGTCGCCATTTTTCGTGTGTACGATGAAAGGCACACCAGGTGTGTGTAAGTCACGTGACATTTGCCACGACATACCTATATGGCTGAAAAATGAAGTGTCCAGTCACTCTAATATTGGTCACTGATGGAACCATCTCAATGAGGTACTCACAAGTCTGAAGATATTTTTTATGGTGAATTAAGAAAACTTTTGTATCCTTCTTATTAGGTGCACTGTGAGCATAACTTTTTCAAAATTTTATACTTTTGGAAAACAGACTGTCAGTGTAGACCCAGATCAGCTGGCTTCTTGGTCTACACTGTTTTTTATCCACTCTGTGACTGCATATAAAATATTGCAGCACCAGACTGGTTAAATATCAGTAGTTGATATAGCATTCACACTGAGCATTCACACCTCAAAAAGAACTTTTGGTGTACTTATTATGCACTCATAATCTTGTGACCTGATTTAGGGGGTAACTGTATATATTTGGGGAGGTATATCATCGAATATACGGTCCGAAATTTAGTTTTACGGCGACGCGTAAGCGGAGGCGTAAAAACATGATTTCCGAACGTATATGCGACGATATACCTCCCCAAATGAAAATTTTGAATATGGTTATCCCCATTCTAATGCACTATTAACATTTTCTCTTCAAAAAGACAGTAAAAATGTACTTCGTTGCGCCTACGTCCAGCGGCTGCCAGCTGCATAAAACTGCTTGCCAGCTGCATATATTCACTTGTCAACCAATGAAAAGCGACGTTATGTAATGACTTTGGGTTTGTGACAGTATATCGCAGGATAAACTGTCGCAAATTTATGACGTTATCAAATCAGACATCATGTTGCATATGCAAGTGCATTAGAATCTCTTATAAAGGGCTATGTGTATTAAACAAACAGTTCATTTTCTTTAGCCTTTTGTTGCCTTTCATTGTTTGAATTCAGCATTTGTTTGAATTGATGATAAACCTTGTTTAGATAATATTTTCATTAATTATTCCATTGAATATAAATGATAGGTCAAGTGTTAGAAATGTGCTATCATTTTTGCAGGGAAATCTCATTTTGTGAGAGTAAATATATAACTTGTATTTACATTTTCAGATGAAAAGATAGGTTTTGTTGCAACAATAATAGGCACTACATACCATTGTTCAAACAGATTTGGGACCAAGCAAACTGGTTTCAGTCAGGGAAATTCTTCCCATCCATGATTGATTTTTTGCATAAAATAATCTGTAGGCCATGCGATGTAAGTTTTGTGATAAAAGTTGTGAATTCTTTATAAAATAATCTGCATTAACCCAGATATAGTCTAGGTGCTCATTGTTGATTTCAGGTTCTGTGATAAAAGTTTACCATCCAGGGTTGGTTTCTACATAAAATAATCTGCAGGGACCTGGATTTAAGGTTAAGATATCCAGGTCTGATTTAGCCATCCAGGGTTGGTTTCTACATAAAAGAATCTGCAGGGACCTGGATTTAAGGCCTAGATATCCAGGTCTAATTTAGCCATCCAGGGTTGGTTTCTGCATAAATTAATCTGCATGGACCTGGATTTATGGTCTAGATATCCAGGTCTAATTTAGCCATCCAGGGTTGGTTTCTACATAAATTAATCTGCAGGGACCTGGATTTAAGGCATAGATATCCAGGTCTGATTTAGCCATCCAGAGTTGGTTTCTATATAAAATAATCTGCAGAGACCTGGATTTAAGGTCTAGATATCCAGGGCTGATTTTGCCATCCAGGGTTGGTTTCTACATAAAATAATCTGCAGGGACCGAGATTTAAGATCTGGATATCCAGGTCTGACTTTGCCAAGCAGGGTTAGCTTCTACATAAAATAATCTGCAGGGACCTGGATTTAAGGTCTAGATATCCAGGTCTGATTTTACCAACCAGGGCTGGTTTCTACATAAAATAATCTGCAGGGACCGAGATTTAAGGTCTATATATCCATCTACATAAAATAATCTGCAGGGACCAGGATTTAAGGTCTAATAATCCAGGTCTGATTTTACCATCCAGGGTTAGCTTCTACATGAAATAATCTGCAGGGACCTGGATTTAAGGTCTAGATATCCAGGGCTGATTTTGCCATCCAGGGCTGATCCTGCATAAAATATGTAATCTGTTTGGAACAGGAATTAAGTTGTAGATATCCAGGTCTGATGCATGAAATAATATGTAGGGACCTGGTTATAAGTTCTTGATATCCTGGGTTGATTAAGCCATCCAGGGTTGAATTCTGATAACAATTTATCTGTAGGGAGCTGGATTTAATTTAATTGATGTCCAGGTTGATTTAACCATCCAGGGTTGAATTCTGATTAAAATAATCTTCAGGGACCTGGATAGCAGGTCAGTATATCGAGGTTGATTTAGCAATCCAGGGTTGATTTCTACATAAAATAATCTTTAGGGACCAGGGTTTAAGTTCTTGATATCCAGGATTGATTTTGCCATCCAGGCTTGAATTCTACATAAAATAATCTTTAGTGACCTTGATAGAAGTTCAGTATATCCTGGGTTGATTTGACCATCCAGGGTTGATTTCTTCATAAAATAATATGCAGTGTCCAAGATGATTCTAGATATCACAGGTTGATTTCTACATAATATAATTTGTTGATGCTGTAAGCGAACTTAATTTTTTCCTGCTGGCAGTGACTTTTGTCGACTGCTGATAATCTTTGCAAACAGTTTGGATCCATATTCTATCGGTCCTGATCTGAATTCAAACCATTTGGCACTCTGATAGTGAACCTGAAAGAATTTTTTGAAAACATTTATTTTGAAAAAAGGAAGTAGACGACAAAAAAAGCATGAAAAATTACCCAGCATGCAAAGAGCTAGTATTACTTCCGGTAGATAATTGAAGACCCAGATCAGCCTGGATATTCCATTGAGAGTAGGCAGCCTGGTAGGTTGGTAGGGTTGATGGTATATGTACTCAAATAATAGCTACTGAAGGACTTGTGTCTAAATGATGTCTCACTGTTACAGTTATGAATGTTTTGCTCAAGTGTGCATGTGCTGTTCATCCTTAGTCTTATCCCGCTACTTTTTTTTTGTCGCGAAAATGTTGTCTGCTTTTTACGTCTAGTGCACTTAAGACTAGATTTTTTTCATGGAAGCAAACAATATGAACCCTGATCAGACTGCTCCCAAGGGAGCAGTCTGATCTGGGTCCATTATGTTTGTAATATAAGCTACTGAAGAACATAAGTAGACAAGAGAAGCAGACGTCAAGTCTTGGCTGGCGGGCTAAGGGTTAAATTTATTTGATCTCATTTGTTCAGTTTGGTTGATATTATTATTGTAGGAATGAAATGTGTTATTTTTGAATAAGTCGATGCATAGTGTATTTTTCCTTTGTTCTGTAATTTTTGAGCTAATAATATATACTTTTTATGAAGTAAGAAATCATTTGGATAAAAATTAGGTCAATGGCATCTGTTAAGAATACAATATCATTTTACATGTGTCCTGCCAATATTTTTGTTGTGAATATGTCATCTGCTTATTACGTCTGCCGCATATACTTAATTGCACTTGAGACTACTTTTATCATGAAAGCAAACACTATAAACCCTGATGAGACTGCTCCCATTGAGCTGTCTGATCTGGGCTCACAGTATTTGCAATACATGCTCCAAAGTACGTCATCAGATGAGCAAGCAGGTGACAATTGCCGTCAATGGCAGGAAAAATAATGAAGGCACTTAATGAGCATTTTTCTTTGACAAAAATAATCAAATATCAATCTTTATTGTACTATAAGTGTAAGATGTTTGTTTTGTGTAAGTTGAGTAAGTCAACAAATTTTCATTCATATCGGGATGCGTTCTCTAGAAAAACATGTACTAAGCAATGCAGTTAAAGTATCTTGCATATGATACAACACTACAGTGTCGGTGGTAGTGCTTATTTTAGCAGATACAAAACTTTTAAGATCTACATTAAGCACTTTCTCTTACACTGATTATTTAACCCTTTTCCCCACCATTCAGACAATCGTTGTCTTCTTGCTTGTCTGATGATGTACTTTGGTAGGCTATATTGCAAAAACTATGGATCCAGATCAGACTGCTCCCTTTAGGAGCAGTCTGATCTGGATCCATTGTTTGCTTTCATGATAAATATAGTCCTGAGCGCATTTGAATATATGTAGCAGACATAATAAGCTGACAACATTTTCAGGATTAAAATATATTGGCAGGATAAGGGTTTGATAAATCTTAATATTTAAAAGTTTTAAAGACTGGAAACAATATCGGGCTCCGAGGTTATAAAACTTTTCCCATGCTCAACTCAGCTGAGCACGAAATTTATCCTGCTCATAAATGTTAAAATTGCATTTTAATATTTATTAGCATGATAAATACATCTGATACTTAAATCAAGAAACTTCTTCATTTGACAGTATTTTAGTTTTTATGAGCTGTTGAAATTCCGTGCTCAGTTGAGTTGAGCATGAAAAAAGTTTTATAACCTTGGGGCCGTTATATGCAGAAATGAACCTGATATTCTTCAACTTCCTAACCTTGACCTAAAAGTGTTATTAAGATCATATACTACAGTAAATGCCCACTCTCTTATAAATGTATATGCCCAATTTGCACAATGAAAACATGGTTAAATTGTATTTAAGATAAGTAGCTTTCGGAAACAAATAAGTTTTTGATATTTACTTTAGTTTTTTCTGAAGAATATCATTTTTGTCTCGAGAATGTCATTTATCAGGCCTTAGCACGACAGCTCCATTAGCATTTATTAGGTTAAATATAGTGAGTATCAGTATCATAAACTTTGTCAAGGTAACATTATCAAATAACAAAACAAGGAAATGTGTCTCCAATACATGTGTATTTAACTTAATAACTATGCAGCAGACGACAATTGTTGTCATATTTTCCTTAGATTTTGGCGTTAAGATTTGAAAATCATTGTGAAAGGTCTTCCTGTCTGAAATATAACGCCTTATTTGTCTTCTTAATGAAGAAGCAAAATGTGAAAACGTCTGCTGCAAATTTTAGATGCCACTTTTAGGGTTACCCCATTATCATATTAATCCTACAATTTACCTTATGGGGGTTGTAAAAGGTGTCGATAGAACGGTCCATTTTTTCTGCTGGTATCTTTGCAAACGGTTTGAACTCAAAATGTCGGGCCTCATCTGGGTCCAAAATGTTTGACACTCTGATGGTATTCTTGAAAATAAATCAGTAGATGACAAAATATCATGAAAAATCACCACAGCATGCAAAAAGTAAACCCTTATCATTAGGGTAAACTTAGACCTATCTGTCCAAGTAATAAGAGTAACTATGGTGAAATGTACCATAGGATCAGATTTTTGTTTTCTGAAAATATGTCATTCGAAGGTGTCTGTCTTTGTTTGAATTATTGCTCAATTTCATTGTAGGAGGGTTTCTTGGGTGATAACTAGTTCATTGCAGAGAGAATAAAGTGCCTTGCACAAGGACACAACACAATGCATCTGGACAGGGAGCGCAGTGGCTCAGTGGTAGAGTGCTTGACTAGAGACCGAGAGGCCGCGGGGTCGAGCCTCACCGGCGTCACTGCGTTGTGGTCCTTGAGCAAGACACATTTATCTTAGCTTAGTACTGGTTCAACCCAGGAAGACCCGTCCCTGTTTAACTGAAAGATTGTTGATGGGACGTAAAGAACTAAATCAACCAACCAACAATGCATCTGGTGACACTCAAACTAGGGACTTCTTACTCTCCAGTCAAGCTCTCTACCACTGAACCACAGGACTCCCCTAATTGAAAGGTGTCACTCAACTAGGGCTTCCACGTTTACGAAATTTTGTAAACGTTTACACGAATTCTAGAAATTGAAACGATTCTGTTTACACGCAAATACGGTACTGAATTGTTTTTCATTATTGCAGATCGGTAAAATTGCCTATTTTTCCTAAAAAAGAGCTCTATGAAAAATGTACCTTGTGCAAACATTCGAAATTGTTTGGTTAGGTGTTGTGATAGAACTCATTTCAAGTAATTGCAACCCAACTGAAACATGCGCAGGCTCATCGATAACAGACATTTCTTTAGTGTGTCTTCCCATTAGCAAATGTGTAACTGGTTGACACGCGAGAGATGTAACTGCCAATCGTCACGTAGGCCAAAATGAAATTGACATCAATACACACACCGACGGGAAGTGGAAAATGACAACACAGTTTGAAGCCATATGCTTTCACGTGCCTGTCCACCGAATATTAAGGACATTAAGATGTGAATTTACTTATCTGATGAAAATGCCTAGCACAGTGAGATAAAATTCAGGACATTTTCATCACAACGGACATCGGTCACTGTGTCCGGTGAGCATGTCCACCGTAGTTCTAATTTTATTAATTAATTACTGCCAGAAACTTCATCAAATACATCCAAATCTGAAAAAAAACACATTTTTTCATATTCATATTTTTCATTAGAAGATGCTATTAATAAACCATGAAGGTCGTCACGTGCTAAATTTCGTTGAAACAGTAGGCCACTTTTGTTAACGTTTATTGCATAAACGCGAAACGCTTCCGTTCACACATGTAAACGTGGAAGCCCTACACTCTACACAAGAAAAAATGTGCCAGCAAAAATAGTTGCATCAGAAAATGTTGTCTGCTTATGTCATCTGCTGCACATGTTTGATAACATTATTGGTTAATCTAAGTATATAGCCAAACAGTGTGGACCCAGATTAGACTGCTCCTATAGGAGCAGTCTGATCTGGATCTATGCTGCTTGTCAGAGGCTTTTGAAACATTTCAGCAGACGACAAAAGCAGATGACTTTCGTTGTGTTTGGCTCTTTAAGAGTTGAGAAAAATGTGCAATATGCACACAAGGTGCTGATAAGACTGCACATCGTATGTTATATGTCTGAAATGACCTGCAAGTTGTATTGATTAGAACATTTGTAGAGTCTATCCCTGAACCAATGTACTAAAACTCCTCCCCAATTTTTAGCTCACCTGAGCCGGAATCTAATGGGTGAGCTAATAGTATACAAATCACTCCGTCGTCCGTCAACATTTTCAAACATCTTCTCCTATGAAACCACTGGGCCAATTGAACTCAAATTTCATATGGGGACTCCTTAGGATGCGGGAACGAAAGTTTGTTCAAATGGTCCTGGTCACATGACCAAGATGGCCGCCATGCCCATATATGTTAAACGCGCTTTAAAAATCTTCTTCTCCAGAACCAGAAGGCCGATGATCTTGGGACTTGGTATGTAGCATTGGGGGGTGTTGGGCCTACCAAGTATGTTCAAATAATGATCCTAGGTTGACCTTGACCTACTTAATGTCAAGGTCAAATTTGCTTCCTTATGCATTTAAATGGGAATTTTTTTTGAAAAGTTGATTTTTTGAATACTGTTGAAGCCAAAGTCATTATTCTTACTTGATATGTTAAAACTAATGAGACAATGGCTATAAATAAGTTTCAAAGGTCAAGGTTGACCTTTGCCTTTTCAGCCAAGGTTGCTCATATTGTGGTCCATATTGTGGATCCTGATTTGTACACCGTAAATAGCCCTTTTCATTCTGATGGATTATCCCATACATATTGATATAATAAGTATGGAATTGTTCATTTTGTATTTTAACCCTTAAAGCGCCAAGAAAAAAGGGCATCTGAAAATATCATCTGCTGAAGTCGTCTACTGCAAATAATTGCCTAGCATTACTGAAGAATTAAGTATAGAAGCAAACAGCATGGACCTAGAACAGACTGCTCCTATAGGAGCAGTCTGATCTGGGTCCACACTGTTTGCCATAGAGGCTTCTTAAACATTTCAGCAGACGAGAAAAGCAGACGACTTGAGTTGCGATTGGCGCATTAAGGGATTGCCGGTAAAAATTTTGATAAAATTATGTATTTCTGTCCCTGACGATTGTTTTATCTTGGAAAACAGTGCAGGCCCTGATGAAATGCCGCCTTATCATCAGGATCTGCATTGTTTGACAAAGTACCTGTTTACCGGTATCCAGGATGAAAAGGGATAAATAGGGCATGTGGGCATTGCACCAAGTAATTTACTGCAAGGAAACTTGGCAACAATAATGAATGGCGGCAATATGTCAGTGTTACATGGATAAGAGGCCATTTCATTATAATGTACAATACCTATAAATCAATTCAGATTTTTGAGTTTTGAGAAATCTGGAATAAAAATGCATAGACAAGTAAAGCAGACCCAGACTAGAATGCGCAGTCAATGGGGCGCCATAGCAAATCCCCACGCTAAAATGCTTGACCCACCAGCACCCCCAAGTCCCACCCCTAGGGCATGACCGCAGCAACAGAATGAAAATTCTGTTCAATATGTTTTTTATCTTTTATTTGTAAGAACGCACACAAAGTTTGGTATAAAAATCTTAGAATTGACACGGTAGCCGAAATTTAATGATATTTGACCTTTTGACCTCAGCGCAAGGTCATCAGTTTGACCCTAGGATGAAAATTTTACTTGCATTCTGTTCTGCTCGTCATCCCCATCGATTTGATATGCCACATGACTATGTTTGAAAACAATTGTTGTTGTACCCCCTGGGCACCCCCAGCGCCCCTAAGTCCCACCTCTGGGGTATGACCCAGGTTACAGAATGAAAATCCTGTCTGATATGTTTTGTATCTTTCATTTGTGAGAACACACACAAAGTTTGGTATAAAAATCTTTGAAAATTACTTTGTGATTGAAATTTAATGATATTTGACCTTTTGACCCCTCCCCAAGGCCCCATGGGGTGGGGCCATAAAAAAGTTTGACGTTGCACGCCCCATTCATGTGAGTAACTCACACACCAAATTAGGTAGAATTTCGTCAAATGGTTTAGGCGGAGATAGCATAACGGACAGGCGGGCGGATGGAGGCGATTACAAAATCCCCTTCGCTTTTTTAAACTAGAGGACCTGAAGGTCCTGAGGCGCTCACCTGACCTCTTTGATAATGTTAAAATAGGTCAAGGTCAACTACAGCTTATAATAAAACATATTTTGTTTTACCATATATGGGGGTTGCAGCCATTTTGGTGACATGTGTCAGTCCAATTGAGTGGCATTGGATAAAAGGTCAAAGGTCAGCTTGACATTTGGTACTTGTATAAAGCCATTGTCTCATAAGGTTAAACATTTCTGGAAAGTATTATGATTTTGGCTTAAACAGTTATAGAAAATGAACATTTCAAGATTTTTCCCATATAAATGCATTAGGTTGCCATAAAGTAGGTCAAGCTAGATTCATCATTTGTGCAAACCTGGTAGAGGCCACATCCCCAATGCTACATACCAAGTCCCAAGGCCATTGACCTTTTGTTCTAGACAATAAGATATTTAAAGGGTTTTAACCATATATGGGAGTGGTGGCCTTGACCTTTGAAACTTATTTATAGCCATTGTCATATCAAGTTAGAATAATGACTTTGGCTTCAACAGTATTAAAAAAAATCATCTTTTCAAAAAATTTCACATTTAAATGCAATAGGAAGCAAATTTGACCTTGACCTAAGGTAAGTCAAGGTCAACTTAAGATCATCATTTGAACAAACTTAGTAGGCCCCACATCCCCAATGCTATATACCAGGTCCCAAGGTCATTAGCCTTCTGGTTCCGGAAAAGAAGATTTTTAAAGGGTTTTTACCATATATAGGTGTGGCGGCCATCTTGGTCATGTGACCAAAATATTTTGCATACATTTTGGCTAACTTATCATAAGGAGTCTTCACATGAAATTTGAGTTCAATTGGGCCAATGGTTTGTGAGAAAACTATGTTTTAATATATTGATGGGACTCCAATATGAGCATCCTAAGCTAAAAGGTCAAAGGCCAACCTTGACTTTTGGAACTTATTTATAGCCATTGTCTCATAAGGTTTAGCATATCAAGTGAGAATAATGACTAAGGGTTCCATAGTTTTAAAAAAAAATCATCTTTTCAGAAATTTTCCCATTTAAATGCATTAGGAAGCAAATTTGACCTTGACGTTAAGTAGGTCAAGGTCAACCTAGGATCATCATTTGAACAAACTTGGTAGGCCCTACATCCCCAATGCTACATACTAAGTCCCAAGGTCATCAGCCCTCTGGTACCAGAGAAGAAGATTTTTAAAGGGTTTTTACCATATATGGGCGTGGCGGCCATCTTGGTTATGTGACCAAAATATTTTGCATGCATTTAGGCTAACTTATCATAAGAAGTCTTCACATGAAGTTTGAGTTCAATTGGACAAATGGTTTGTGAGAAAACTATGTTTTGACATATTGATGGGACTCCAATATGTGCATCCTAAGCTAAAAGGTCAAAGGTCAACCTTGACCTTTGGAACTTATTTATAGCCATTGTCTCATTAGGTTAAGCATATCAAGCGAGAATAATGACTGAGGCTTCAACAGTTTTAAAAAAAATCAACTTTTCAGAAATTTTCCCATTTAAATGCATTAGGAAGCAAATTTGACCTTGATGTTAAGTAGGTCAAGGTCAACCTAGGATCATCATTTGAACAAACTTGGTAGGCCCCACAACCCAAATGTTACATAGCAAGTCCCAAGGTCATCAACCTTCTGGTTCTGGAGAAGAAGTTTTTTAAAGGGTTTTTACCATATATGGGCGTGGCAGCCATCTTGGTCATGTGACCAGGACCATTTGAACAAACTTTTGTTCCCGCGTCCTAAGGAGTCTCCATATGAAATTTGAGTTTAATTGGCCTAGTGGTTTCAGAGGAGAAGATGTTTGAAATTGTGGACGGACGGACGACAGATGGACGCCGGAGTGACTGGTATACTATTAGCTCACCCATGAGCCTTCGGCTCAGGTGAGCTAAAAAGCGTGGGGATAAAAAGTGGTCGGATCAGGGTCTTTAGTGTTTGCTGTACTGACTATTAACTGTTCATCATACCAGATAGCCAACATTTTAGTAAAAAAATGTTTTGAGAAAAATGTTCAAAGCCCAAAAGTTATGGTTTGACTGGGTAAGAAACGAAAATGTTTTAATTAAAGTTTTTGCTAGTACAGTAAAACCTGTGTAAAACGGCCACTCAAAAAAAAGACAAACCAAAGATCTTAATGACAAATGGTAGCTTAATGCAGGTCAAATGTATTGCAGAATGCTCCCCTTGGAGCATTTTGCAATACTTTTGACCTGCTTTAAGTGATAATTGATCTTGAAAACCAATTTTCCGTCTTTTTGAGATTGGGCGTTTTACACAGGTTTTAGTTTTACTGTATGTGTAAATGTATCTCTCAGTACATCTTAAGCTTTATTTTCTGACTGGTTTAGGGCATTTTACTTTGAATGCACATACAGGGTTTTTTATGTAATTTTTTTAATTGATTGAAAAATTGGGAAAGAGTCTTAGAGATGAGCACCTAAACAATTGTTCCATAGAGCAATTAGAACTGTAGATACCAGGGCCCGGAATTACAATGCCTCCTTAAAGTTAAGGAAGACTTAAGTTAAGTATTGATTTTTCAACCTGCTATATTAGATGCTAAATACATTGCCTGGATCAATGCAGTACTTGTGGTTAAAGATATCATTGTGATCTAAAAAAAAAAAGAAACTATTTTGATTCTAATCAGTTCAAAACGTTATTTTTCGCATCCTGAACAATCAATACTTAACTTAAGTATTCCTTATTTTTAAGGAGGCATTGTAATTCCGGGCCCAGGTCCTCTTTCATGCCCTTAACTCTGCATGCTGGGTAATAATTCATGGGCCAACTTTTTTCAAAAAATTCTTTCAGGAACACTATCAGTGTCAAATGGTTTAGATCCAGCTCAGAACCGACATTCTGTCAGTCCTGAGCTTGGTCCAAACTGTTTGAGATGACAAGCCACAGTATTGAAATATAGATTTGACCTTCATACAAAAAGATTAGGTCACAAGCTATGATTGAACTACCGATTCAACCCATGCTGCAACCTTTGAGTATGACATATGTCTATGAGTAGGATGTATGACAGTATGATCCTAGTTTAATGTTAAGTTTGCTCTATGTTTCATTATGCAAAGACCAGATATTTTATATTCATGATAATACAGGATGATCTGAGTCAATGCATGGCTTTATTGCTGATGTAGCTCAATACTACTACTGTTGTGATGATAGTAATAAAACAAAAGTACCAGTACATTGGTAGTGTTGTGTATACTTCCTGTTATTCATAGCTTCTTAAAACTCCAAAAAAGCAGGTGAGTAAGACCAGGAAATAGAGAATATTAGGTGAGTGTCTTTTGGTGAGTGTCTTTTGAGTGTCTTTTGGTGAGTGTCTTTTGAGTGTCTTTTGGTGAGTGTCTTTTGAGTGTCTTTTGGTGAGTGTCTTTTGAGTGTCAAAAGACACTCCCCTAGTATTCTCTATTTTCTGATCAGCAGAGGCTGTGCAGCGGTTCAACATGCATTCTTGAAGCCTAGCCTGGTAAACTTGATATCAAAAGACATGAACCTGGTATTATATTTATCAGTTTACCCATTGGTTCACTCTTCAAACTGGCCATAATGACCTAATCATTGATTTTTGCATTGATTTAACATCATTGATGTCATTCAAAAAGTGCTATGTCACGACCTGATAAAGATAACTGCTGCAAGATAGACAATGTTTATCAGGTCAATGTGCAACAATGGAGTTAATATGAGAGGTAGCTGATAAATACCACAATCACATACTGCAGTAAAACCTGTGTAAAACGGCCACTCAAAAATAGACTAAATAAAGATCTTAATGACAAATGGTAGCTTAATGAAGGTCACAAGTATTGCAGAATGCTCCACTTAGAGCATTCTGCAATGCTTTGACCTGCATTAAGTGATAATTGGTCTTGAAAAACAATTTTTGGTCTTTTTGAGAGTGGCCATTTTACACAGGTTCTACTGTACATGGCACTCTGAGGAAAAGGCCCAGAACGCCGACAGCCGCACGACAGCAAGAATATAATGAAGTAAAGCAATCAGATCTCTCTTCCACAGTAGTGCGGGGTCCAAGCATGCCAAAATATGCTCTTGTAGTACTCAGCGTATAACAGCAGATTTTTGGTAAAAATGATTATATAATAGGTTATATTTAATAAATTTGCATGTTGCCAAGATTAAATTAAGGGCAGTAACTTGCTAGGCTGCTTCAAAGTATGACGTCACAAATATCAAAACTTCAGTAATTTATTTTTAAAGCCTCATTTCAACTTAATTTTATCAGAAACTTTTGTATATTTTCAAACAAAGTTAATGAATTTCTAGATTAAATTATGTAGAAATATTTTGACAGTATTTAAAAATTCGATACACTTATCTACGGTGGATTAATATAGTCATGAATAAGTATAGGTAAATAAGTTTCTTATACATTTTGTAAAAGGGGATGTATCGAATGTATTACTTTCCTTATTAGTGATGGGAACAAAATATTTTTTACACATATTATAGTCTATTATATGCGCATTTAGTATGCAGAAAAATTTTTAAAAATAAGTTTTCATTAATACATAATATGGTAAAGTATATAATAGGTATATTTTAGGGAAAATGCTCAGTTAAGTTACAATAAGAGACAAAAAATCTGTTAAATGTTTCTGGTGATCACAATGTCAGTAATAATGTTTCATGAAATCAGTACTAATGCTATGTAAGCACCAACATGCAATATTCACCAGATATTCATAACTATATGTTGTAATTAATAATTAGAAGATCATGAAATAATTAGTCTCAAATAAAATGATTGTGTTATACTTAAAAGAAATAGTTTGTAGGGTGTTTTCCACTGAATAAGCATTTATTCTGCAATTTGAAAGCTCTCTTAAATTCTGATTCTATTCCTGATACACATTCTATTGGTTGATTTGATAACAATCTAATAGTATCAAGTTTGTTCTGATTTGTGAAGTGTTGATAACACTGTCTGTGCCATTTAGGTTTCCTCTTGACCGATGATTGCAATATCTGCTCTATATCATTAGAACCATAATCACGCGGATCATTTTCTAACCTCAGCTTACAGACCATTTCACACGACATAAACCTTTGAAAGTTCCCCTCCCAAGGCTATCTACACTTCCACTTTTGTGAGAGAACACACAAAGTTCAGAACTATACTGTTCATACCCCCTCTTCATGACTGGAGAAAAATCTATCTCTGGTTCTACACCATGTGATGATTCCATGACAACTTGCCAATGCTAAATAACTAAAGTGACCGTGAATTTAAAAATACCTTTTTATTCCTAAGTAACGTTGCCTTACGCTTCAATTCAATCTTTATACCTTAAAGACGTTTTCAAAAATTTCGAATTATGCAGGAATGCCAATATCAAAGCTAAGTCCTGACAATTCTTATAGTAAAGAGGTACTTTCCTCTTTTAGGAAGAGAATTATAATAACCAGTATGTCCTATAAACGTTTATCTAACGATTTATATGTATATGCCAATTAGGCGTAGTAGGATAACTTGATTGTATCAATTCCTGATCTTTGTCGCCTTTCTTACTAATTGTATTGGAGTTTCTCAAGACTTATTTGCGAGACTGATAAACTTATTGCATTATAGCTTACACTAGTTCCCATGCTTAATTAAACAGTAGTGGTGTTCACCAGTGTACTTGGTATTGCAGGTAAACCACTTTACAATGTTGCTAGGGTGATTATAGTATACAAACAAAGTGTTTCAGTACGTATAACTTAAAATGTGGCAATTAAAAATACATAATGACTAGTGGGAAAGAGTAATAATTACGATAATTAGTTAATGAAATAAGAAAGAGAAAAAACAATCATGTGTAATGTGTCTCAAAAATAAATAAGTATGATCAGGAAATGCGACAATTACACTCTGCAGCCAACCCAAGACACAGTGATGAAGAGACACAGAGCACCAAAGACAAGAAACAGCGCTAGCAAGAAGACAATTAAAGTAAAGCAACCAGCTATTCTTCCATGGCCAGATGATTGTAAAAGTAAAAGGCCACAAAGTAATGCATAGCAAGGACCAATCACAACACCCACCCACCCAAACAATGAGAGTACAAATAACCAGTGAATCAATAACAACAGAACAATCGCTTTAGAACAGACAGAAGCCAAACCAACTGCATATTATGTATTTTACATGCACCTATACTTCACACTAGATTATGCAGTTGATAAACACAAACATTATTTAGCTTGCATGTATGTTCCCTAGCTAATGCAATGCATCATCACAGAGAAATGAAAATAAAGTGGCTAATGACCAATAGATATTCAGAGCTAGCGAAAAACTCAAGTTGAGCCATGGTGGGCCCAGCCAAAGACATGCATCAGACACCAACCCCTCGATGAAAGTTTTAATTTAATTTCTTCATTGAGTCCGAGACTTGACCCACTGCCATGCAATTAAAGAGGACACCACAGAAAACCAGGATAGGTATACATGTACAACCAAGCATGCAGACAGTCGCATGATATCCATGCGATGTATGTCACAGCGACAATGTTTTTATTCACCGGGAATTTCAAGTCCTATTAATAACTATCTTGATCAAACGTAAATTTCTTTGTAATTACTAAATTATTTTTACCACTCTGTTTCGCCATCCGTTTCTACCAAAACCTTGATTATTTGCAGCAAAACAAGTAGGACGTCTGGATGCTTTAAGCGACTTGGTACGATCTCCCGACCCAAACTCTCATAAAAAGCTGAATTAAAACTGTATTTGGATTTTGATCAGAAGACATAGAAATCAACTTGCAAATTCTTAGTTCTTATATAGTTCACGTTTGTTACAAGGAGGCGGTCTCTTACCCATATTGCATGATAAAATGTTAAATAAGAAGACATTTTAGCAGATAGCCAGTTGAATTAAGTGGGCTTGAATGGCAGTCCTTTAAATGAATGTTTATGTTGTTGCTAATGCAAATATACCAAACATCTTTAAAAAAAACTTACAGAAAACGATTTAGATAGACCTGTTTTCATAAGAATTAGCTTTAAAACTCCATTCAAAGGATCAGCAATATACAAACGTTTATACATAGTCATAAGTTGTAAATGAAAGTGGTTGGCTAACATCATTTCATATGACATATATTGATAGTAGTCACAAGGCACTATCAAATAACATATACAGCATGGATAATTAACTTATGTATTGTGTGAAAGAAAAGAAACCTTACAGATTGTCACCAATCATAAACTATGACATACCTTCCTACAGGAAATAAAAGCATCATTTTTACATATTGCTTATGCGAATTCGGCGAACAAATGAGAGCTACTGTAACATGATGTGATCAAAATTAGGGCCTTGTATTATTATCTCCCCTGCTTTCTTATACCGCATTTTCAGGATTGGCAGCATAGCAAATTATATCAAGCAGGCACATGTCTTAAATACTAAATAAATATATGAGTACTGCGAAACCATATTTTGGCATATTTGGACCTTGCAAATTATTATTGGTTATTGATGCAAGTAGTGACCTTAAACTGATCATCCTCTTAATCATTGTTTGTATTAATTGTACCGTGACAATGTAATATTACAAACGAATCATCTTGTAAAGAATTATCTTAAGAATAATACAATCATAGTATTTTGAAACAATTGATGTTATAAAACATTATTACTGACTTTGTGATCACCAGAAACATTTTATAGAACGTGTTTCTCTGTCAATGAAACCCAACTCAGCCATTTTCGTGGAAAATGGGTGTTATACGTTTTTCCCTTTTATGCAATAATGGAGCCATATTTCTTATTTAACTTTCTACATGCTGCTTGCCCATATAGTCGACTATAAGGTGTGTAAAATTTATTTGGTTTACTTTACTAATAAGAAAAATATTACATTTGATACAACCCCCTTTCGTGAAATTGATAAGAAACAAATATACCCATAATATTCATGACCTTAATAATCCACCGTAGATAAGTATTTCCATCTTTTAAATGCTGTTAAATATAAACCCATATAATTCATTTCTTAAATGCATTGATATTGTTTGAAAATTTACAAAACTCTCTGAGAAATTAAGGTTGAAAAGAAGTTTTTGAAATAAATACTGCGGTTTTAATATTTGTAACGTCATACTTTTGGGCAGCCTAAATGGTAGCTGCCCTTGATTTAGCCTTGGCAACATGCAAATGTATAAAATATAACCTCTTATCTAACCATTTTCATCAAAAATCTGCTGTTATACCCTGAGTACTACAAACTCATTTTCTATGTGACAATTGTGAATTGGACCCGCACTACAGCAAGATGATTGCAAAACTAGAAAAGACACTAAGAACTATACCTCGAAAGAAAGACCCAACATACCCCACACACACAATGGGAGCAACAACGATAAAACAAGACAGTTGTCTGAAAGACAGCTAAATCCCCTGCCGCAGAATCCCATGACCTTGAAGTATGACCTTGACCTTGAGTAGCTGAGTCATGGGCTCTGCACACTGTCTCACTGAGAGCAACATTTGAGTGAAGATTAATGAAAACCTTTCAAAGGATTCAGAAGATATAGAGCGGACACCAAATTGAAGGGTAAATCCCATTATCTAGAAATGTGACCTTGAGTATGCGTAGCTGAGTCAATCGTTCTGCACACAGTCTTACACTGAGAGGAACATTTGGGCAAAGTTAAATGAAAATCGTTCAAAGACTTTAGTAGATATGGAGCGAACACGAAACTGAAGGGTAAATCCCATGACCTTGAAAGTGTGACCTTGATTCTGGTAAGCCGAGTCATGGTTTCTGCGCACCGTCTCACATAGAGAAACATTTGGGTGAAGTTTAATGAAAACCGTTCAAAGGGTTGAGCGGACACGAAATTCAAGGGTAAATCCCATGACCTTGAGTCTGCATAGCTGACTCATGGGTTCTGCACACCGTCTCACTGAGAGAACATTTGAGTGATGTTAAATGAAAATAAACTGAGCGTGTTTTTCTGGAGTGAAGTCACAAGCTATGAAACCTAAAATAGAAAAGGTTGCTGATAAATTCAGGTATGTAATATAGGAATAAGTCATGCGTGTGAGGGGTGGATAGAAAAATCTGTCCTGAGGATCACTGCTTGGCACAAGGCTTGGCATCACGAGGTCTGGTGAGTGGTGACAAATGGTGATCCAGATGACAGATTTTTCTATCCGCCTCTCACATGCATGACATATTCTTATATTACATATTCTCAGACAAATAATGAGTTCTTTTTCTTGCTCACCATTCAATTCCAAGTTTTTTAACTCCTAGGTGCTTCTGAATATTCTATTTTTTCCAAATAAAAATTGTATTTCTTTCTCTGAAGATTGTTTTTGTCATAGTAAACTGCAGACACTGATGAAATTGTGCTTAAAGCGGCATTTCATCTTGGTCTTTCACTGTTCGCCAAAGTACACATTTAGGAGTCCACAGAATAAGGGTAGAAAGGGTTAAAGTAGAATTCCATAATTAAAACAAAAACCCTGTGTTGAATTGAACACTTGAATAGTCAAGGCACTACAGATCCATTGTGACAGATCCATTGTGACATCTGGGTACAAATTGTTCACTATTTTAATAGCCATCAAACCCTAAAGTTTTTCAAGTTCCTATAGTGTAATGTTGCCATGCGACCATAACCACACCATTTATCACAGAAGCGTCCATTGCAGATACAGTTTTGTCTGGCAATTAAAAGACGAAAACAACATGTTCTTTATGAAATCAGCAGTTTAATTACTAAAAGTAATAAAAATTATTATAAAATATTAAAGTAAAAATCATTCATAAAAGCTGTCATGATAGTGGCAATACTCTTCATCAGTGACATTGTGTAACTAGTTTTACTCTTAAAAGGAAAGCACCATTTTCAAAATAAAATGAAAAATAAAATAAAAGCAAACTGATAAGCCTTGTGTTGTCCTCCTCAACATGGGCATTTCTCTTCTGAAAACAGTGTAGACCCACATCAGCAGTGTAGACCCACATCAGCTCGCTTCTGATGAAGCCAGCTGATGTGGTTCCTAATGGTCTTATTAGTGGTAAAAAAAGTAATGCAAATAGCCTGGCTGAAAATCAGAAACTGGTAAAGGAAATAAATCTAACCAGCATGACAAAGGCTCCCATACCTGGCCCTGAGGTTATGAAAATTTTCATGCTCAACTCAGCTGAGCACGAAATTTATCCTGCATATAAAT
The DNA here is from genome assembly GCA_964019695.1 of Loripinus fragilis. Classification (NCBI taxonomy): domain Eukaryota; kingdom Metazoa; phylum Mollusca; class Bivalvia; order Lucinida; family Lucinidae; genus Loripinus; species Loripinus fragilis. Next base: position 50,773,866 of record OZ026520.1, read on the forward strand.
TTTAAAATGCCAACAATTGTTGGCATTTTAACATTCATTAGCATGATAAATACAACATCTGAGAAACTTTAAGGAAGAAACTTCTTTATTTGTCGGTATTTTAGTTTTTATGAGCAGGATAAAGTTCATGCTCAGCTGAGTTGAGCATGAAAAAAGTGTTATAACCTCAGTCGGGCCTGGATATAACATAGTCTGGTGGACACCAGAATTGCATAGACTTAAGGGTTCATACAGGCAAGTTTGTGTAAAAATTCAAGGACTTTTCAAGGACATACTCCTGTAGTTTTCAAGGACTTATAAAAACTCCTAAGGTATGGATTTATAAAAAAACTCCTATAAATGAAGGACTTATAAAGGACTCCAATATTTTAAAGACTTATAAAAGACTCCTAAGGTTTGGACTTATAAAAGACTCCTATAGTTTTCAAGGACTACAAGTTTATGAAAAACACTTATTCAGGAAAACCTGTGTAAAACGGACACTCCCAAAAAGACATAAAATTGGTTTTAAAACCAATTATCGCTTAATGCAGGTCAAAAGTATTGCAGAATGCTCAGGAGCATTCTGCAATACTTTTGACCTTCATTAAGCTACCATTTGTCATAAAGATCTTTGTTTTGACTATTTTTGAGTGTCCGTTTTACACAGGTTTTACTGTACTAATAAAAATTTGATATGGGTCAAAACTTCAATAACACAGTAAACTATATATGTCATCCATGACTCCATTCAAGCATCTAGAACAAATTTCAGTGTTGAAAAGCGTATTTTAAGGCAAATTTCGATAATTGAAGCAATTGCATGCTTACCCTCAAAATTAGCCATTTTCAGAGTTAAAGGGAAAGCGGAAATTGTGAAAATGGACTTTTTACATAATAGCACCACACTTTTGTCTTTGTTTAAAAATAAAATGATGTTAACAGTCTGATAAATCCAAAATTAAATCTTCATGTGCTGAATTTTATTTTTAACAGAAAAAATGATTTTAGGTTAAAAATACTGTTTTTACCAAGAACTAAATTTTCGATTTTTTGCTACAGAAATGTTCTTTGTGTTTCCATGATTGCGACATCGAAAACGGAACAATATTCTGAGCGCTGGTTTGAGAGATATTTATATTTAAAGTTTAACATCCATTAATTTGAATAGTCATGACCCTTATCAAAATTTAGTAGAATATGTATGTTAAAATTCTACTGCACAAATGCTAGACAGAGATAATGGAGAAATCAGTTTAAGAAAATTAGCATGAATTTGTTGTGCCTTTATTTGGTGCAGCATTGAAGCATGCTGCACCAAATAAAGGCACATCAATTCTATTCCTATTTAGGTTTTGGCATGAACTTTCATCCACTTCCATACTTTGTATATGCAAGCAGTGAAGTCTCTGGCAAGAATGCACAGGCTCATCTGAGCGTTCCTTGGTTGCCATGGCAATAAGTACAAAAATCTCATGTGCCGACTCACTTTAAAAGTCTTTGAATGTTGGATGATTTTGCAGGATTTCTTGTTGTCTGATTTTTTCAAAATTAACTTCTTCAAAAAGATTTTTTAAGAAATAACATCAGAGTGTCAAACAGCTTGGATCTGGATCAGGCCTGAGGTTTTGTGGGCTCTGATCTGGGTCCTAACTGATTGCAAAGGTTAGCAGGCAACACTAGCAGCGTAGAGTTAAGGAACAATATTACACATCATCCCAAATGATGTAAATGTAGTCATTGAAAAAAAGCAAAAATGATATTCTGCTGATCATTTGAAAGTTAAAGACAAGATTAAGCATACAGTAAAACATGTGTAAAACAGCCGCTCTAAAAAAAAAGACAGAAAATTGGTTTTCAAGACCAATTTTCGCTTAATGCAGGTCAAAAGTATTGCAGAATGCTCCAAGGGGAGCATTCTGCACTACTTCAACCTTCAATAAGCTACCATTTGTCATTTAGATTTTTGTTTTGTCTACTTTTGAGTGGCTGTTTTACACAGGTTTTACTGTAGTTTAGATAAAAACTACTTATAAGTTGGACAAGCCATTCTATGACCTGCAATGGGGCTCACAATATGCATTTAATGCTAAAAAATACATTTACACAATAAACTACTTTTTTACAAAGGCACAAACTTATAGCTTATAAATACATTAAATATTAATTATAAGACATATTAACTCTTAAAACGCCAATCATGACTGCAGCAGACGACAATTTTGAGACAACTTCATCTTCATGGAAAATAAGTTTTGATATCTCATGTGAATCAGCTGCTGGCAGATGATTCACATGTATAATCAAGCCTTGTTTGGTTTCTTAAGACAGACAAAATTTGAAAAAAAGCAGACGACAATTTTGAGACATCCTTTTTTTCATGGAAAATAAGGTTTGATGCTATATTAAGCCTTATCTGGTTTCTTAAGGCAGGGACAAAATTTGAAAATGTCTGCTGCAAATTTCTGGTGGTGCTTAAAGGGTTAAGTTAACTTGTAAACACAACACAAATTGAAAATGGAAGAGCACTATTCATTATGGCCATTTGTAGAGAATGAACTCTCATCTAATAGTGTCGTCTGCTGATAACTTTTGCAAACAGTTTGGACACAGATCAGGCCCAACAAAATGTTGGGCCTGATCTGGATCCAAACTGTTTGACACTCTGATTGTATCCTTGAAAAGATTTTTTTTAAAAGCTGATTTTGAAAAAAATCAGCAGACAACAAAAAAAAAACCCACAATAATTACCCAGTAGGCAAAAAAAAAAGCTTCATGTAGAAATATGTGATTCCAGTCAAAGCATCCATATTTTAAAAGGTGAAGGTACCTGATATGTTAAAAAGGCTGTGCTAGCATAAGCGAGCAAAGGACATTCAGATCAGCTTGCACACTAGCTCTTTACCGCTTACCATAATAACCCTAAAATTTAAACACTTTTCCCGCCATTCACAGCAAATGTCGTCTGCTCTTTCATCTGCTTTGATAGCCTAAATTGCAAACAATATGGGCCCTTAGGATCAGTCTGATCAGGGCTCATAAAGTTCACTTCCATGGTAAAAGTTTTCTGGTGTGCATTTAATTATATATGCAGCAGACATAATAAGCAGACAACATTTTATGACTAAAAATATTGGCAGGATAAAGGTTCTCAAGTAATTACCCTTGATTAGGTGTGTAAAATGAAGTGATGAGATGGAAAACTGTGAAAAACCTGAGCAGGCTGATCAGTGTTTACTCTGTTTGATCAGGCCTTCCTGTCAGAATACTCTGGATAGTTTCAGTAATGCAACATGTCAACACAGTTGAGGGTAGGGTAGACACTCAAAAATGGCAGTAAAATACAACTAGAGGACCTGAAGGTCCTGAAGCACTCACCTGATCTCCTTAATAATGTAAAAGTAGGTCAGTCAAGGTCAACTTAGGCTTATTATTCAAACATATTTTGTTTTACCATATATGGGCAGTGGCCATTTTGATCAAGTGACATAAAAATAATATCATATTTATATTGTTTATCTACTGAATACTCCATATGAAATTTGAGTTCAAACAGCCAGTGAATTCTGAGAAAAAGATGCTTAGATATGTGTAAGGCAGTCCAATATGAGTGGCCTTGGATGAAAGGTCAAAGGTCAGCTTGACCTTTGGTGCTTATATAAAACCAGTGTCTCAATAGGTTTAACATTTTTTGCAAGTATTATGATTTCCACTTAAATAGTTGATTAGAAAAATGAACATTTCATGATTTTCCAATATAAAAGCATTAGGAATCAAACTAGGCCTTGCCCTAAAAAAGATCAAGGTCAACCCAGATTCATCATTTGTGCAAACATGGTAGGGCCCACATCCCCAATGCTATATACCAAGTCCCAAGGCCATTGGCCTTTTAGTTCCAGAATAGAAGATATTTAATGGGTTTTTACCTTATATGGGCATGGCCACCATCTTGGTGATGTGACCATTAACATTTGGTTCAAGTTTACTCAACTCAACTTAAGGAGTCTCCATATGAAATTTGAGTTCAATTGGCCAAGTGGTTTCTGAGAAAACTGTGTTTTCATATATTGATAGGCCTCCAATATGAGTGACCTTGGCTGAAAGATCAAGGTCAACCTTGACCTTTGGAATTGCCTCTTAACATATCAAGTGAGAACAATGGCTTTGGCTTCAACAGTATTAAAAAAAATCAACTTTTAAAAAAAATCCAATTTAAATACATTAGGAAGCAAATTTGACCATGATGTTAAGTAAATCAAGGTCAACCTAGGATTATCATTTGAACAAACTTGGTAGGCCCCACATCCCCAATGCTACATACTAAGTCCCAAGGTCATCAGCCTTCTGGTTCTGGAGAAGAAGATTTTTAAAGGGTTTTTACCATATATGGGCATGTCGGCCATCTTGGTGATGTGACCAAAACAATTTGCATAAATCTTGGCTAACTTATTGTAAGGAGTCTTCGTATAAAATTTGAGTTCAATTGGCCCAATGGTTTCTGAGAAAAATATGATGGGACTCCAATATGAGTGGCCTTGTCTGAAAGATCAAAGGTCAACCTTGACCTTTGGAACTTATTTATAGCCATTGTCACATTAGATAAAACATATCAAGTGAGAATAATGACTTTGGCTTCAATAGTTTTCAAAAAATCAACTTTCCAAAAATTTCCCCATTTAAATGCATTAGGAAGCAAATTTGACCTTGACGTTAAGTAGGTCAAGGTCAACCCAGGATCATCATTTGAACAAACTTGGTAGGCCCCACATCCCCGATGCTACATACCAAGTCCCAAGGTCATCGGCCTTCTGGTTCTGGAGAAGAAGATTTTTAAAGGGTTTTTACCATATATGGGCATGGCGGCCATCTTTGTCATGTGACTAGGGCCATTTGAACAAACTTTCGTTACCCCATCCTAAGGTGTCTCCATATGAAATTTGAGTTCAATTGGCCCAGTGGTTTCAGAGGAGAAGATGTTTGAAAATGTTGACGGACGGACGGACGATGGAGTCATTGGTATACTAATAGCTCACCTCGGAGCCTTCGGCTCAGGTGAGCTAAAAAGTGAGTTAAAAAATCTTCAGAATGCTGATGATATGTTAAATATAAAAGAATAGATAATAATAAAAATACAGAAACTTTTTTTATTCTCTGAATTCTCTAAAATTTTGAACACTACTTGCCTGCCAAGGCCTTGACACAAAAAAGCAGACCCATATAAGGGTCTTTCCTGTTTGTTATTCTGACAAGAATTTTGTGAATTCCAGCTCTGTTGGCCTAATACCCAACAGGATGATATTATTAAACAATTCATGACAATGTAAAATCATTTCTTAACTCTTTGATTGCTGGGTAATTTTTCATGCTTCTGTCGACATTTTTCAAAATTAACTTTTCAAAAAATTAATTCTGGAACACTATCAGGAACCTGATCTGAGTCCATAATACTGTTAGTAAAGGTTATCAGCAGATGACGAAAGTCTCTGCTAGCATGGAAAGAGTTAAATTATGCTAAGATTGGTAAAATGATATACATTGCATAACACATTTTTTTTATCACAATCAGATCAGAGATTCACAACAAAAATGAAAAAAATAAATGAAATGTAAAAAGGTAAAAAAGAAAAAGATACTTGTATAGCAATAATTATTTTGGCCTGATCATTTGAAAACCTGACATTGCTGCATGCTGACAACAAAAGTGCAGATCAGCCTACTCAAGCACAGTTTGATCAGTGCCTTTATTATTAGCTCTCTGGAAACTATATGAGCTAAACTTATTACATGCAAAATTTCAATATTCTAGCTAGTCTCTGTAGCTGAGCAGGCTGGATTGAATCTTAATGGTCACAGACAAGTTATCTCAAAGTGATGCCCATTTTCTTTCTTGCATCACAAGAACCAAACTGTCATTAAACAGTAGATTTCTGCCAATAAAATTGGTGGTTACCACATGCTCTATTATGGTAGATGTTCTAAAATTGTAAAAGCTAGTTGTCTGCCAAAAATGCCTTGACAAACAGCTCAGACCCAGTTCAAACTGTTTCTGTAGAAGCAGTCTGATCAGGGTCTGAGCTGTTTGCTATTCTGACCAGCATTTGTAAATTCCAGTTCTGGTAACCAACATTTTATTTGAGAAAAGAATAAGAAAAATGTTCCAAAGTTTAGAACATTTACCATAATGATAAAAAAAAACTAACACAAGAGCTCCATATTGAAATTATTCTAAAATGTAAATGCAAAGTTTGAATGAAATCTGTCTGAAAATTCATAAATTCAGCAACATTGACGGAGTAAGCACCAATACCTATATTCCCAGGGGCATAATAAGTTCTGTGCACAACTTAAATCAAAATCTTATATACTTTTTTATGAAAACAGTGTAGACCCAGATCAGCTGATAGGATTCACACTGTTTTTCACCCACAAGATGAATCAATATTAACTCAGCCTCCTGGGTAATTTTTTTTATCTTTTTTTCTCGTCTGCTGATTTTTTTCAAAGTCAACTTTTTTGAAATATTCTTTCATGAATATCTTCAGAGAGTCAAACAGTTTGGATCCAGATCAGGCCTGACTTTTTGTTGGGCCTGATCTGGTTGCAAATTGTTTGCCAAGGCTATCAGCAGACGACACTAGTAGGTAAAGAGTTAATAATGAAATTTCCCCACTAGACTGACTTGAAATCAGAGGTTGATATAGCATTTCACAACTCAAAAACATCTGCACTTAGCATGTGCCTAGACCAACCCTTATCCTGCCAATATCTTTTGTCCTGAAAAAAGTGTCTGCTGCATATATACAAATGAACTCTAGAAAACTTTTACCAAAGGAAGCAAACACTTTGATCCCTGATCAGACTGCTTCTGATCTGGATCCATAGTGTTCGCAATATACGCTATTGAAGTACATAAGCAGATTTTGATAGAGTAGATTACAATTGTCATGAATGGCAGGCAAAGGGTTATGTTGATTGGGAAAAATTAATACAAAACCTGTTTGCAGAGATAAAAAAAACATGTCTTAAGTATCCACTCAAAAATAGACAAAACAGAGGTCTGAATGGCGAATGGTAGCTTAATGAAGGTGGAAAGTATCGCAGAATGCTCCTGCAATACTTTTGACCTGCATTAAGCGATAATTGGTCTTGAAAACCAACTTTTGGTCTTCTTTTTGAGTGGCTGCTTAAGACAGGTTTCACTGTACGAAGAAAAAAATGTCTGCAGTAGTCACTTCAATGTAAAAATAATGTTAAAAGGGCTAATGAATACTGCATTTTAAAACTCGATTAAAAGGGTCCCATGGCACTAAAATATTAAAGCTGAGCCATTTTCCTGCCTTTCATGACAAGTGTTGTCTGCTCACTCATCTGCTTATACACTTTGGTAGCCAATATTGCAAACATTTTGGACCCAGTTCAGACTGCTCCCTTAGGAGCAGTCTGGTTAGGGTTCATAGTGTTTCCCTCCATGATCAAAAGTAGTCTGTTCAAAGTGCATTTGAATATATGCAGCAGATGGGAAAATGCAGACAACATTTTCATGACAAAAAATTATTGGCAAGGAAAGGGTTAGTGGCAGTCATAGTGCATCTTTCCACTTGTTTGAAATATTTCCACTTGTGTGCCTGTCATTGCACTTGTCTGTCAATCCTCTTTCGAGTTCTACAAGCGGCTTTTGTTGATTTTCCTATCCTATTTCCACATGGAAGTCATATACGAGGGTCATCCAATAAAGAATGAGACTTTCTTCATAATTAGAAAATCTGTGTGTGTATTTAGTTAAAATTCACCATACTAATAGTATAGCATCTTAACAATTCAGGAATATAAACAATATGCTTGTGATTGATCAGTTGCCATAGTAACGGAATGTTTTGTGGAAGGACTTGAAGATGCATGGCCACGTTTACACTATTTTTTGCATACCCACGGTCAATCAACGACATTTATTTTCGCTCATAGGTAGCATTTAACCTATTGATATCATTTTTTCTACTGAACAATCTTAGTGTTACATAAAATGCAATGAAACAAGAACTTATTATGCATGACCTTTATTTTGGTTGCCTAGCAACCGATTTACTCGATTTTTTTATAAACACTCTACTTTGCGTTGCTATGGTAACTATGTTAGTGAAGAATATCCCACAAAATGTATCGCTACGTGCAGCTGATTGTAAGTAGGTATAGATGAACAGAACCCTGTTCACTTAAATTGCCTTCGACTATTTGATATTAAAGTTATAAGTCATGAAGTCAGTGGAAAATACCAGTTTTTCTTAAAAGCCTGATTTTTTAAGCTTTGTTTCCATGGTAACAGCTCAAGACTCTGAAACATTCCTTTCTGCTATTGGTTATAGATAGATTGCATGAGCATATATAAGTATTCATAGAAAAATAAACTATACATTTTAACCTGTTGCCATGGTGACCACCTATACTGAGCCGGCCACGGATGTTTGCCTTGTCTTCTAATGTTGCCTAGCAACAAAAGTTGGAACTGTGTTACTCGACGAATATGGTCCACGTGAATAGCCAAAAAGACATGCTAGCTTTGGAAGAGATTTCATAAGTTTAGCATGTAAATTCACTGTACTATAGAAAAAGTCTCATTCTTTATTGGATGACCCACGTATGTACTTTATAGATAAGTCCAGCATTATTGGCTTCACAAAACTCTTGAACCATTTTCATTCATAACATTAAACCTTTTCCCCGCCATTCATGATAACTGCCGTCTGCTCACTTATCTGCTGATACACTTTAGTTGCCTATATTGCAAACATTATGAGCCCAGATCAGACTGCTCCCTTAGGAGCAGTCTGGTCAGGGTTCATAGTGTTTGCATTCATGATTAAAAGTAGTCCGAAGTGCATTTAATTATATGCAGCAGATGTAAAAAGCAGACAACATTTTCAGGACAGATAAGGGTTAAAAAGTTAATGATTTAGTCAGCATATGATATTGTGATTCTTATCCCATTGGAGAGTGAAAAGTCAGCCTCAAATCCTGATTTCAGGAACAATCCTGATTTCAGGAACAATCCTGATCACATTTTCTATGGAAAGAATGCCTCAAATCATGAATTCAGGAATAATCCTGAAAACTTTCAGCCATGCTCTATGAACATCTGAATCATTATAATTGGATATAAATAGTATTTCTTCCTATATAGCACATAATAGTCATCACACAAATTCCGCAGTTGCTCCGACGTCAATATTGCTCTTTAATGGGGCAGTATCACTTGTTGGTTCATCTTCACTAGACGAGGATATAAATGTTTGTATTTCATCTGATATTTGCCGGAATGTTGGTCGAGCAGTAGAATCTTGGGCCCAACAACGTAGCATCAATTCATAGCTGCAAAGAAAATGCATTTCTTTTATAACACAACCCTAATAAACTAGTGAAGATTGACTTTTCATAAGCAATTTTGTTTGATTTGATTCTTTACGTCCCAGTCAACATTTTTCAGTCATGTTGTGACGGGTCTTCCTGGGTTGAACAAGTACTAAGTAGAGGATAAAGTGTCTTGCTCAACGTCACAACACAGTGCCTCCAGTGAATCTCAAACATGCAACCCCTCGATCCTCTTCATAAGTAATAGTTTGACTGCCACAACAGTAGAAAGTTTCTCCCTACCCCCTCTATTAATATCTTCTTGTTTGTGATGATTGTTTATATCCCAGTAAACAATTTTTCAGTTATGTCTGGATGATTTCTTGTCTTCCTGGGTTCAACCAGTACTAAGCAGTGAATAATGTGTTTAGTTAATTTTTGATAATAGGGGCATACAATCAGGTTGCCAGCCACACCCCTTTTGGTCGACATTGGTAGGCAGAATGATCTAAAAACTTTTCTTACATGTTTTCTGGACACTGTCTTGGTTTCTTCATTCGGTTCCCTGTCTCTAGGTAACCAGGGAGATCACTGTTATCTACATCAGGATAAGGAGTTACTCCCCTTGTTAATAGTTCCCACAACAGAATGCCATAGGACCACTGAAATGTGATGTTAAATGGTTATATGTATATTCATAATGTAAAATAAGAATTGGGCTGCAAGCAAGGCTTTCAGATACCCCCCCCCCCCCACCCCCAAACATAATATTCCTCCTTAACTTCACTCAAAACATTAATTGACCAAAATAAAAACAAAACAACTTCATGCACATCTTCAATATGTCTGTAACATACATGCAAATAATTAAAAGGATACACTGAAGGCTCTTAAACAAAGTATGCATTATTAGCCATTATTCAATATGTGAAATGGGACCATAATTGGCGAAGTTAAAAATGCTGTGAATTTATCAAAATTATTTTTTCATCATTAAACTTATTCATACACATCTTCAATATGTCTGTAACATACATACAAAGTATTAAAATGATACACTGTAGGCTCCAGGAGGAGTTGATTACACAAAGTATGCACTACTTCAATAAGTGAAGTGGTCGAAAATTGGCTAAGTTAAAAAAAATGCTGTAAATTTATCAAAAAATATTTTTTGATCATTAAACTTCTTCATGCACATCCTCAATATGTCTGTAACATACTTGCAAAGTATTTAAAAGATACACTGAAAGCTCTAGGAGGAGTTGATTACACAACATATGTACTATTAGCCATTATTCAATATGTGCAGTGATTGAAAATTGGTTAAGTTAAAAATGGTATAAATTTATCAAAAATTATTTTTTCATCATCAAACTTCTTCATGCGCATCTTCAATATGTCTGTAACATTCCTGCAAAGTATTAAAAGAATACACTGAAGGCTCTAGGAGGAGATGACTACACAACGCATGCACCATTAGAAATATTGCAAACACCATACAGGTAGAATTAGAAAGTGGCATATGCCATAATGCTTGCAATACTGATCATTCAGCCCTTTTTTTTCTTACAAAACATGCAATATCTAATGGTTAAGGTGTGTTGCAAATTTGATCCAAATTGGAAAAAAGCTAAGTAAGCTATTCAAGAAAAAGCTTGAAATGTTGACGGAAAGACGGACAGGCTGAAAACAGTATACCCCCCTAAACTGCGTTAAAAATACATAAAGCTTAATCCATCTTTAATCTAAAATACAGGAAATAATTCTTGCATTTAAAATCAATTTAGTCCAATTATATGGCTAATTAATTACTGATAAAAAAGTTGAAATTTCTAATAGTATGTACTTTTTCATAAATAGAAAAACAGTTATAATTTACAAAGCTCTTTTATCTAGTGATATGATTTAACCCTTTACTCACCAGGCCGCGTAGCGCAGTCGGTAATGTGTCTGGCAACAGACGCGAGTCTGACTGCAGATCCAGAGGTCCCAAGTTCAATCTCGGCCTGGTCCCATACTTATGTGGAGATTGATCATGAAATAATTTCTACGGTCATTCTCCTCCCTTCAGCTGAATCAGTCAAGAAGGGTTGTGGTCAGTTACAGGCAACAGTATGGTTAACTGCTTGTTCAAGCTTGTCCAGAAAAAAGTGTGGTTAGGTGAACTGGCCATCCCGCAATGACCATAGCTGTTGACTTGGGATGTAAAGCAACAAAAGCAAACATTATGAACCCTGATCAGACTGCTCCCTTGGTCTGTACTAGTACTGTTTGCAATATAATCTACCTAAGATTATCAGCAGATGACAGAGCAGACAACAAGTCATGACTGGCGGGAAAAGGTTTTATAGCGTAATTCTTACCACATCTGATTGAGTATTGAACTGTAGAGATTCCCTGACCTCAGGGGCCATCCATTTGACTAGATTTTTATTTTTACCATCTTCACCAAGATACTGTTCGGGACTAAATAACTCCTTAGTTAGACCATACTCTGATACTTGCACTTTCTTCTGATCTGTGACTCTGAAACATATAGAATCATCAAATAAACTCTTTGCACGCTGGCTAATATTTCATGCTTTTGTTGTCATCGGCTGACTTTTTTCAAAATTAACTTTTTCAAAATCTCTTTCAGGAACACTATCAGAGTGTTGAACGGTTGGGATCCAGATCATGTTGGCTCTGATCTGGGTCCAAACCGTTTGAAAAGGTTATCAGCAGATGATAAAAGTTGTTGCCAGCAAGAAAATAATTTTAAACAAGAGGGCCCTAGAGCCCTGGATCATTCACCTGAATCCTGGCACATGAGATGATGGTTTGGGCCTGTGGTTAAAGAGATATCATTTTAAGATATTCTTATTTTCAGCTCTGGTCAGCCGAGCTTAATGATCTGAGCAATTTTGGTAGAGGGCATCATGAGGATCATTTCTGTGAATTTATTTTGAATTTGTGCCAGTGTTTCAGGAAGAGATGTTGTTTAAAGATATTTCTTATCTAGAGCTCAGGTGGCCCTTTTGTTTATAGGAGGGTAACCATTTGTGCAATTTTGGTAGAGGGCATCATTAGGAACAATTATGTGACATTATTTTGTATTTGGACCAGTGGCTCAGGAGGAAATGTTGTTTAAAGATATTTGTTATCTAGATTTCTGGCTCCCCTTTTGTTTGGCAGAGCGGAACCAGTTGTGCAATTTCGGTAGATGGCATCATGAGGAACAATTCTGTGAAATTATTTTGAAATTGGATCAGTTGTTCAGGATGATATGTCATTTAAAGATATTTCTTATCTAGAGCTCTGGCAGCCTTTTTGATCAACCGAGTGGAACCATTTGTGCAATTTTGGTAGAAGGCATTATTATGGGAACATTCATTTGAAATTATTTTAAATTTGGACCAGTGGTTCAGGAGATGTCATTTAAAGAAAGTTTACGAATGATGCACGACAGACGAAGACCTATCACAATAACTCACCTTGAGCCTTCAGATCAGGTGAGCTAAAAGCTGAGATATAAGCAGAGCACTTTGATGATTGTGAATTGCTCACCCGAGTCCTTTTTAAGCTCTGATGGCCATTTTGTTCAGTGAAGAAGAACAGGGAGCAACTTTGGTAGTGGGCAACAGGAGGAAGAAATTGTGAGAAATTATTTAAGTTGAGCCAGCCATTTAGGCAATATCATTAAAAGATTTTTTCTATTCTTAGCTTTGACTGCAATTTTGTTCTGACAGTGAATTGGGGCCATTTTAGCAATTTTATTTAAGAAATGAATACCATTTTTGGAATGTTCATGGAATTATGAATACTTTGGGTCTCTTGCAAAGAAAGTGAAGCCCTTCGGACTTCACGTTAACTGTGCAAGAGACCCAAAGTATTCATGTTCATAGATGAACATTCCAAAAATTGAATTTATTGCTTATATTTACATTTTATTATAAATATCTAAAATATAAAAAAAAATCATTTAGGAATTAAAACAGTTTTGTATTTAAAATATAATCGTATTAACGGTTTACTCGGAGTGTAAAATGGAAAAGAGGAACAGCCAGGTTGAACACGGACAGCCAATGGAGCTAACAAGAGGCTTGTTTTGCACGTGCAACTCAGGTGTGGCAGGCTGTCACTCACAACACCAGTATCACTTCTGGCGAATGAGTTGATGTTCGGAGCGTATTGCATGGGCAAGTGAGCTTGACAGCTGTCAATCAAATGTATGTAATTCATGAGGCTATGAATGGCTGCAAAATCTAAAGATTCACTAAAGGCTTAATATTAAAGGATAACACCATTTTGTAAAAAAATCAAATTGTGTTGTTTTTTGTTGTTCTTGTTTTTGGACCATTTTGCTTTTCATGAAATATAGAGCTTTTCTGTCGAATCAAGTCAGTGTTTTCTATCAAGGACACTGCTACTTTATTGTAAATGAAAATAACTTACAGACAATTTCTGGCAGCCAGGTTGCCATGGGTTACATGAACACTTTCTAGGTAAGACATCGCTTCAGCTACTTGTAAAGCCATCTCTAGCAACTCTAATACTGTTAGGTTCTGAAAATATAGTTTAATACTTTATGCACTATTAAATGGATTCTTCCTTCTAGTTTGATACAATAAACTTATGAAGGTCCACCGGTTATAATTTCCAATAAAAAAAAATAGTGTTTCTTCCTCTGAAATTCATTTTTGTCTTAGCAAACAGTTTAGACCCTGATGATGTTTGTTTGTTTGATTTGATTCTTTACGTCCCATCAACAATCTTTCAGTTATAAAGGGACGGGTCTTCCTGGGTTGGACCAGTACTAAGCTAGGATTAATGTTCTTGCTCAAGGACACAACGCAGTGACGCCGGTGAGGCTCGATCCCGCGGCACTTCGGTCTTGAGTCAAGCACTCTACCACTGAGCCATCAGGCTCCCTTAGACCCTGATGAAATGCCACATTATGTAGCATTTTATTTGGGCCTTCACTGCTTGCCAAAGTACTAATTTAGGAGCCACCAGTACAGGTAAATATAATCAAGGTTTGACAGTCACAGCTATCATTGCTGCAGAGAGCAGTGAATTATGTTCAAGTCGATGGTTTGTGAAAAATAGTTCAAAGTCACTGAAACACAGTGTGTTCTCACTGCTCAAAGAGTATGCTAAGGACAATTACTATGCAAGGTTTGACATTCACAAGTACCACACACTTTAAAGTAAATTTTTGGCAGACTGACAGAAATTTGAGCTCCTCTAATTTCACAATCAGGTGTGACAAAAAGATCATAAATAAGTAATAGTTTCAAACTGTGGTTGGTACAAACATTAGATGGAGCTTTAAGAACTTTCAAAAACAAAAAAACTATTTTTTCAAAATGTTAACAAGTGTAAGTTATAGCAGGTGCTTAGTATAAGAAGAAATTAATTACAAAATTATCAAGTTCTTTTTAAACTAAAGCCTGATTAACAAATGAAAATATATTAAGCTTACCCTATTAGAATCTCTGACATATGACTTCAGGTCTCCATTTTGAGCATAGGGTGTTACCACGATTGGGTCATCAGAGACTGTTATACATACGCCAGTAATGGGGGTCACACCTGGGTGCTGGAGATCCCTGTATTTAGCCACAGTCTGTAGAAACTCTGCCAGGGAGTCTGTACCGGTATGGTTACCTAGAGAAACAAGAATGGCTTCAATTATAGCAATGCAGGCCTTTCGTTAAGAGTGTGTACGGAAAAATTCATTTTCTTATTTCTCAACCAAAACATATGTTGTGGGTTCTCAAAAGAACCGTCTCATTGAGACAGTTCTTTTGAGCACCCAAAACATATATTAAAACTTATGGATAAGAAAATATTTGCAGTTTTACGCTCAAAAATAATGTTTATTTAAACCAGTGCAGCAATGAGTCTACATAGGTCTAGATAAACGAAAAAATGAAAATTTTCTTATCCATCAGTTTTAAAATATAATTTTGGTGCTAAAATGAACCATCTCAAAGAGACCGTTCTTTTGAGTACCCACAACATATCTTTTGGTTGATAAACAATAAAATGTTTTTTTACTTATGTCCTC
Source organism: Loripinus fragilis (assembly GCA_964019695.1). Lineage (NCBI taxonomy): Eukaryota > Metazoa > Mollusca > Bivalvia > Lucinida > Lucinidae > Loripinus > Loripinus fragilis. Next base: position 50,789,239 of record OZ026520.1, read on the forward strand.
TTCCTAAATCTAAATGACTGAGTCTAGTAAAAAGAAAACACTCACGTTAGTTTAGAAACTTTTTGGGGGGTCGAGATATAACTAAGTAGCCCTGAATACTATATGTGCTATAATTGGGGCCTTGATGCGAGAAAACCTATTTTTGGAGGTTTGCGAACAACAAAGGCTCAGACCAACCTGGGCATCAGTGCAGACTGATCAGCATCCTAATTATTCGCTTACTGGAAAGTATCATATCTTAACTTGCTTCTAGGGAAGTTTCACTATTCTAGGTCGTCTCGGTAGCTGAAGAGACTGGTTTGAGTCTCGCCTTTTTTGGAAACCCCAAAGACAGGTTTTCTCGCATCAAGGCCCAATTAAACATTTCAATGACAATCATAACTGCAGAAGAGAGCAAATATTGTGATTTTTTTTATTTTTGTGGAAAAATAAGCCTTGACAGATGATTTGCATGAAATATCAATTCTTATTTGTTTTTCTTTAAACTTATGGACGACTTACGATTATTGCCATCTCCTTCAAGTTCAACAGTTTGTTTGGATGAAGAGACCAGCCTACCAGCCCTATTGAACACCGTTTATGGCATCTTCAAATAAGTATCACATCCATCTAATATACTTTTTTTATATTAAAATACTGTTGAACAGCAGAGACTATCTATCGCTGAATCAAACTCTAAATAGAAACATTTTTCAGCCCTGATGGACACTTTTAACTAATGAAACTGAAACAGGAAATACTCTTACTAGTTACCCAATTTCACTTCCGTTACTAACAACAATATTCATGTGACTTCTCCTCCGCAATTTTAGTACTTTAAGCCATATTTTTGTATATCTTTTAAATACATCCTGATAAAGCTCTTGTGAGCAAAACCAATATATATTATTCAATAAATAGTTCATAACAGAGCCAGGGGTCGTTGATTTTATTTCCTTATCCTGTAGAGTATTGTTTTCAATTTGAAAATGTTGTCTTTTGTAAATTTTTGGCAACACTTTAACATGCTCATTACCAAAGGAAAATCCATAGCCAAATGACAGTTTTTGTTATTTACTCAGAGATGCCATTAAAAGATTTTAGCTCTAGTGGCCATTATGTTCAACAGAGCGAAACTACGTTTGCAATTCTTGAAGAAGGCATTTTGGAGAGGGAGATTTACGTTTGAGCAGATCCATAATACTAAAGAGGAGATTTTTTTTACGAAAGAGCGGAGAAACATAAGGCAAAAGAGCGGATGATTTAATCATTCAAAAGAGCACTTTTCTCAGGTAATGACCAGGCAGGTAATGACCAGGCAGGTAACGACCAGGTAATGACTCCACGCCCAGCATAGGGAGCCCTCAATCACCTATCAGCTGTTGCCCGATTATCCCATAAAGAGGAACCAACGTTGTTGCACCTGAAATGAGTTAATTCTGAAGCAATATGTATGCTTGATCTGATCTGCAGGAAAAAGTTTACATTCATACGATGTTAGAAAAACTATCTAGTGAAATTACTCGCTCCCAATACATCAATGCGCTTGGATACAGAGTCTGTGCCGTAGATATTTGAAATGTGCTAAATTTATATAATATAAATATAAGAGTTTAAAACCAACATAACAGTTTTAAACCAACATGACAGATTTAAATCAGCATTATATGTGGTAATATTACTATATGGCGAACAGAAGTATTGTTCATTTACCTGGAAAATTTGCTCATTTGTATGATTTTTCAATCCGCTCTTTTGACTGTATGGTTTGCCGCTTATTTTATACACTGTCATGGTATGATTTCCGCTCAAACGTAATTCGCCCTTTGGAGAATATATAAGTGAGCTAAAAACAGGTTTTCTCATGACAAGGCTCACGTTATACTTGTATCTAAATCCATTTTAGAGAGTCATGTGATAACAAGTATGTCTTGTATTTACCTTGTAATGTTTTGGCAGCAACATCTGTAGGATTTTCTTCATCAGACTTGGAGTAGGTGGCCTTACATGTCACACCAAAATTACCTGTAATAAACCACCAACAATAACAATTTAAATAAACAAAATTTTTGAGGGTAAAACTGTAAATATTTCCTTACCTTTCAGTTTTAACATGTGTTTTGGGTGCTCAAAAGAACTGTCTCATTGAGACAGTTCTTTTGAGTACCCACAACATATGTTTTGGTTGAGAAATAAGAAAAATAATTTTTTGTTACACACTCTTATACTAAAGGCCTACAACACATGAGATTTGGAGCATATGAAAAAAAGCCTCTTTGCATGTTGGGTATTTATATGTGCTTTTCTTGTCCTACCAGACTGAGTAGGGCAGTAGGTAACGTGTCTGGCAACAGATGCGAGTCTGACTGCAGATCCAGGGGTCCAGAGTTCGATCCCTGCCCAGTCCCATACTTTCGCGGAGATTATGAAATAATTTCTACGGTCATTCTCCTCCCTTCCGCTGATTCATTCAAGAAGAATTGTTGTCAGTTACAAGCGAAAGTATGTGCAGGAAGTACAGGTTAACTGCTTGTTCAAGCTTGCCCAGGAAAAAAGTGTGGTTAAGTAAACTGACCATCCCACCATGACCATAGCTTTTGACTTGGGAAGAAAAGCAACAAAAAACAAAAACAAAATTTTCTTGTCCTCTGCTGACTCTTTTTAAAATTAACTTTTTAAAAAAAATATTTCAGCATCACTATCAAGAGTGTCAAATGGTTTGGATCCAAATCAGGAGGGATGTTGGGAATTCTGCAGCATTTTATCTGGGTCTTCAGTGTTTACAAAGTACCTGTTTAGGGGTTTCCAGTCTGCAAAGGGTTAAAGTTGGTGTGACTAACACATCAAGTATGGCACAAAACAGTAATAGCTGAACTAATTATACCTTTTCCAAGAAGATCTCCAACATCTAGTCTCCTTTTATTGATGAGGAATTCACTAATATTTTGACGTACAGCTTCATCTTCCACCTTGGACAGAATTTCTTCAATATATGGTCCCGTATCTGTAAGAAAAATCAGGAAATTAAATTGTTGGTAGTGATATACAGAGTATGATCTCTGGCTTCTTGTAGATAGCAGTTTAAATCTGGATTATGTAGCAATTAAGTTCATATTTTTGGGATTTTATTGATGTGCAAATTTCAACGAACTACTTGATGTAAATCCCTTTCCAAACAGTAATCCAACTTTGTCATCAAAAGTTAAAAATGCTTGCATTGCAATCCTGGTTTTTCTAGACTCCTAAGCCTAGAACTGTCCTCTTTTGAAAATTCTGAAAAACGATTCACATCCATAGGGCTAGTTAAGCTATTTTTTGAGTGTAAAATTGCAATTATTTTCTTATCCATCTGTCTAAACATGTGTTTTGGGTTCTAAAAAGAACCGTCTCATCGAGACAGTTCTTTTGAGTACCCACAACATATGTTTTGCTTGAGAAATAAGAAAAATAATTTTCAGTTACACACTCTTAAAGCTGCATAGTCTGTAACTTTTAAAATTCGAATTTTGGAAATAAAGTTTCTTTTTTCAAGAATACAGTAAAAATACTCAAATTCAGGTAAACATTTTACCATTTTCATAAATTTTAACAAATTATGTCTATCAAAACAACAGCATTTATGTTAAAAATAAACTGTCTAGAATTATTGGAGGGACGTAAATAATTCCTAACAAGAGAAAAATCACCTGTTTTTATTAGATAATTCACTGTTCCATGCAGCTTTCAGCTGTACTGAACATATTTATTGTGAAAACATAACTTAATTCTATTTTTAGAAATGATTTAAAAAGATTTTTTTTTTTTCGAAAAATGTTCATAGTTACAGATCTACATGTAGTCTCTTTAACTAATGGCCTGGTGTATACATTGTCATAAATGGAAAATTGGAATCAAACATCTGGAACTGGTGGGAACACAGAGGTTAACAAGCCCCCATATCTCACAACAAAGCTAATTTAATGTAAGGCCTCATGATAAGAATTAATTTCTTTATTTCTCAATCAAAACATATGTTGTGGGTGCTCAAAAGAACAATCTTATTGATACTGTTCTTTTGAGCATTCATGACAAATGTTATAACAAATTGATAAGAAAATAGTCACAATTTTATGCTCAACATGCTTGTTCATTTGGACCAATGTACTGTTACCTTTATCATCTGGTATTGACCCATTCATATCAGCTTTCACCGAGACGTGGTTCAATGCTATCTCATCCTCATCTTTCGGTTCCTCCGTCTCCTTCCACACGTCGGGAATGTAGTTTTGGCTGGGTTTGTTCTTACGATGACGTCGTATCACACAGATAGCAAGTAGTATGATGATTGCGATGATGGGTATCACGACGCCGAGGACTATTCCTATAGCGATTGGTTTATCCCCGTTATCGTCCTCGTAGTAACTCAGATAGCCTGCATTTAAGTGGAGGTTCCCAATCTGCACCTAAAGTTAAACACCAGAATATGTATGAAAATGTTGTGAAATTTTGTACACTTAGGGGATAACTGTATTCAAAATTTTCATTTGGGGAGGTGTATCGTCGGATATACAGTCGGAAACTTAGTTTTACGGCAACGCGCAAGCAGAGCCGTAAAACGTGATTTCCGAACGTATATCCGACGATATACCTCCCCAAATGAGAATTTTGAATATGGTTATCCCCATTCTAATGCACTTCTGCAGTTTCGTCTCAAATTGGAGCGCTGCAAGCCGCTTAAAGCCATACGTCATCCAACGAAATGTGACATAATTAATGATGTCAAACAATTTTGGACAGTATATCGCAGAATATACTGTCGCAAATTTTTGAGGTAATCCAATCAGATGTCACATTACAAAAGCAGGTGCATTAGAATAATCTTTTAATGTTTTGAATGAAAATGTTGATTATCTTGTCTTCGTTCATTAATGTTGATCAGGAGAGCTAAGTCTCATTTAGCTCAACACCTTTTATGAGCAACAAGTGTTCAAAATTTATAATATTTATACTACAGTTGCATGGGTGAATTAAATCCTGAACTTTAGAAATTCAAATCTTAAAACTTAAGGTATGCCTACAAAAATATTTATAATTTTAAGTTTTAATTGTCAAATTTTATAAACTGAAAATAAATCAGAGAAGCTATTATAATCTGCTTAATTCAGCATTTTGAGGCTGAAAGTCTGCTTCAAAATACTGAATTCAGGAATAACTCCATGCATTTGTCATCACTGTCATGTTACCAGGCATATCCACCTGGTAGCTCCATATTTACACAACAGCCTTTATGTCTCAGGGCAAATATAGAGTGCTGGGCCAATATGCCTGGCCTCGAGGTTATAAAGCTTGAGTTCATTCTCAGACTCAAAATAAAGCGCAATGATTGGCTGTTTGCGGACAAGTGTCCGCAAGCAGCCAATCATTGCGCTTTATTTTGAGTCTGAGCTTGTACTCAAGTTTTATAACCTCGAGGCCTGGTATTGTGACAGCCATGTTTTAAACTTTTTATTACATGTGCACCAACCCTAGCAGGGACTGTGATGGGTTCATGATGGTTCTCATGAGCAGCCCATTATGGGTCTGCAATCATGTGCATTATCAGCCCAGCTTACTATGCTAATTGTTACTATTTTTAGAACAGTAGAGCCTGTCTTAAGCAGCCACTCAAAAAGAAGATGAAAAATTGTTTTTTAAGACTATCTGTTAATGCAGGTCAAAAGGTTTGCAGAATGCTCCATTGGAGCATTCTGCAATACTTTTGACCTTCATTAAACCTTCATTTGTCTTTAAGACCTTTGTTTTGTCTATTTTTGAGTGGCCGTTTAGGACAAGTTTTACTGTACCACTGAACAGACTGGAAATCACATCATAAGCAACCTATAAAGTACTTGGTATATACTTGCAGGGTTGCCACTCAATATCCATTTCGAAATTCCCTGACTTTTCACTGACTTTTCCCTGACTTTCAACCGTTTTCCAGACCCTTTTTGAAGGCCAATTTTAGCCATTTTCATCCATCGACTATTCGAAGATTTTGCAGAAATATTTGAACTTGCTGATTTAATCTTTAAAGAAAAATCTTAAATCATAAATATTAGAAAAGGAATGTTTCTGAACATAAATTGCTTGCAATTTATGTTCAGAAACATTCCTTTTCTAATATTGTTTGAAAATTATGGAAACCAAAATTTCCAGAAGCCTTTTAACTAGCATCTTTTTAGGAAAATTTTGAAATTCCCTGACTTTTCCATGACTTTTTCATTTTTTTTAAAATTTCCCTGACTGAAAATGTAATTCCCTGACTTTTCCCTGACCTGGAAATTTTTTCATTTTTCAGAACTTTTTCCCTGACCGTGGCAACCCTGACTTGTAAGAGCAAATGCCCTTATCAGGTCACTTTTATTCTGGTACATTCTTATCCCAGCTTACCATAACCGAGGCATATCCACCGCCGTCCACCAGTTGTGGAGTTTGAGGGGGTTCACACACCAAAGTGTCCTCAGTAAGGGAGGTGATGGTACACTTAGATCCTCCCACTGTCACTGACATATCACCCATGATGGAGTTCAAAGTTAAAAAATCCCAGCTTACCATAACCGAGGCATATCCACCGCCGTCCACCAGTTGTGGAGTTTGAGGGGGTTCACACACCAAAGTGTCCTCAGTAAGGGAGGTGATGGTACACTTAGATCCTCCCACTGTCACTGACATATCACCCATGATGGAGTTCAAAGTTAAAAAATCCCAGCTTACCATAACAGAGGCATATCCACCGCCGTCCACCAGTTGTGGAGTTTGAGGGGGTTCACACACCAAAGTGTCCTCAGTAAGGGAGGTGATGGGACACTTAGATCCTCCCACTGTCACTGACATATCACCCATGATGGAGTTCAAAGTTCAAAAATCCCAGCTTACCATAACAGAGGCATATCCACCGCCGTCCACCAGTTGTGGAGTTTGAGGGGGTTCACACACCAAAGTGTCCTCAGTAAGGGAGGTGATGGTACACTTAGATCCTCCCACTGTCACTGACATATCACCCATGATAGAGTTCAAGGTGGCAAACTTTCCCTGGAACAGAAGAACAAAGGTCCCGCATATCCCTTTGTATTCTGAATGGATATTACCCATACAAATTGATGCAATAAGTATGGGACAGTCCATTGTGTACTTTAAGGGGTCTAAGGTAGAATTTTCTAAATTATGATGTATTTCTGTTCCTGAAGGTTGTTTTAATCTTAGCAAACAGTGCAGACCCTTATGAAATGCAGCATGATGCTGCATTTCATCTGGGTCTTTACTCTTTGCTAAAGTACATGTTTTGCTCCACAAAATTGAAACCGGAAGACACTTTATTTGTTTTTCTTATTCAACCAGTAGTTGAGCATCAGAGGGTTTGGTAGGCGTAAATTTGGTTCTCGCTACTGAAGAGTTGACAAACATTGACCAGTAAGAGAAGTCTAATCTGGGACTATTTTGTTTGCAAACATGTCTCCTGTCTGAATAATTTGGTTCTCACATGGCATGTTCGAGCAGTCTGATCTGAAATTTGTAAATACTTTTCCTATCTGAGTAATAAGGCCCTGGAAGGGTTCTTTGGGAAATAGGGATATTGGCCAAATAATTAAAGGGATATGGGATACTGTTGCGAAAATTTAAAGTATTTTTAGGAATATGGTGATACAAAGCTTTCTGAATTTTGGTGGTATTTGCGAATTTCTTTTCAGGGATATGGGATACTTTTCAAAATATTTAAAAGGACATGGGATACCAGGCACCCCCCCCCCCACCCCCCCTTCCAAGGTCTCAGTAATTTGGTTCCTGAACATAAAGTGTTTTAATAAACATTGGCGTGTAGGAGCAGTTTGATCTGATTTTGTTTGCACATGCTTTTCCTGTCTTGTGTAATTTGGTTCTTTCGCCCAAAGAGTAAATAACCTCTTACCTTAATGAGAAGTACTTCTCCACTTTGATACTTCTTAGCATTATCTCCCTTTGGTGGGAGCTCTTCAATGACTGGGTCAGGGAAATACAGCATAGGTCCCAACACTACAGAGATATTGAGGAACTTTCTGACACCATCCAGGTAGAAACCATATTGGACCTCTTTGGGACTAGTTGTTGTGATGTCCTCGTTAGGAAACGCAAGTTTTGGGGTTTCACAAACTAGCCAAGTAGTAAGCTTTTGAAGAGAACACCCCTGGAAACAAAGAATAAATGTGTTTCATCACAAATGGGTCAAATCATATTTCAACTCTTTGCCCCCTGTGAAATTTTTCATGATTGATTTTTTTCAAAATCAACCGTTTTGAAAAATTCTTTCAGGAAAACCATCTAAATGTCAAACAGATTGGATCCAGATCAGGCCCGACATTTTGTCAGGCCTGATCTGGGTCCAATCTGTTTGCAAAGGTTATGAGCAGACGACACGAGGAGGCAAAGAGTTAAATGTGCATACAAACATAGGTCCAGATAAACACAATATTCTAGCATAAAATTATGAATATTTTCTAATCCATTAGTTTTAATACAGGTTTTGTGTCTCAATGAGATGGTTCTTTTGAGTACCCATAACATATGTTTTGGTTGAAAAATAAGAAAATTGAGTTTTAATTTCACACCCTTATCTGGAAGTCTGATTTTCAGCTGGCCAATAGGACGAATGGTTGAAACCTTGATGAAAGTGCCCTTCACTATAGTGTAGATTTTATTTTCTTGTTCTTTGGGATCATGGGTTTCATTGTGGAACTTTGAAACTATTAGAGGGTCACTGATGAAGCGTAATTGGCAGAAACTAGCTAGTCTGGCCTAGGAAATATGCACACTCTAGTTTCAGTTCTTTTGTGCAGTCTTTGCTTCCAAAGGATACCCTTTTAAGAACATATTCCATTATAATGAAAAGTAAAATGTCAGAACATTTGGTTTCATGAAGAGTCGCTCCATACTCAGGATTGCTAGAGCCAGGGTTCCCACAGAAATTCAAAAACACAATTCCATGATTTTTCCATGATTTTCCATGATCAGCAATGTAATTTCCATGACTAATTAATGCACTGCCTCGAATTTCCTCTTTAAGCAGCATCTTCACTACTCTGAGCATAAATGCAGAATGCAGCAACAACAGCATGCTTGCAGACAAACAATGCATACATTTTGAAATAAATAAAACTTGAAACCACCAGTACCCAGAAAACTGGCTGTCAGACACGTGTCCGACAGCCAGTTTTCTGGCCACTGGTGGTTTCAAGCTAGTTTTCTGGCAACTGGTGGTTTCATTAAAAAATTCAAAAAATTCCATGATTTTTCCATGATTATTCAGTTTTTTTCAAATACCATGATTTTTCCATGCATGGAACTATTTTCAGTGATTTTCCAGGTTTTCCATGATTTCCAGAGCTTGTGGGAACCCTGTAGAGCACAACAACACAGTGCTATGTTTTTGTTTGTTTGTTTGGTTTGATGTCTCCCAGTCAACAGTTATGGTTGTGTTGAGACCAGCGATTTTATTTTGCCTATTTAACAGCTGAATACAGGCTGCTTCCCAATCCAAAACAGGCCAGTATTTTCCCAATTTTTGGAGATTTTTTTGCAACCAATTCTCACATCCCGCCACCTCTTACAAGACACGTGGCAATGTATACAGCTCTTGCGCGCGGAGCGCCATGCTCCATGCCAGTGAAACTTGGCCACTGACCAAGACGAACCTGCAGCGCAATGATAGGGCCATGATCAGACAGATCTGCAGTATCAAGCCAGAGGATGTGGCCACGGTAAGGTCAAGCGAACTACTGGCAAAGCTTGAGCTTGACGACCTCGACCTCATTTTGAGAGAGAGAAGGCTTCGCTGGTTTGGGCATGTGGAGCGTTCTAGTGGTGCAATCAGAACAGCATGTGATATACAGATTGATGGCAGGCCGGGGGCAGGGAGGCCCAAGCTAACATGGAAGAAACTGACGGAAAGAGACTGCCGTTAGTGGAAGCTCACGAAAGTTGACCCTCAAGAAAGGAGCACCTGGAGATCAGGTGTGAGATCTGCTTTGCGTGTAGCTAACCAGTTACCTGGAAAGGGGCTCACTGAAGTGTATGATGCCCCTGCACCTGCACGTTAATCAAAAATCCGAATATGATATGATGATATAAACCTGAGGATTTTACTGGGGTTTATTCCCAAATTCTAAAGGCACAGGCTGTATCCCGAAAAAGGCAATAAAATCAGTGGAGACCGTCAGTTCACCTAACCACACTTTTTCCTGGGCAAGCTTGACTAAGCCGTTAACCAATACTTTTGCTTGTAACATGACAACAACCCTTCTTAAATCAGCGGCAGCAGGAGAATGACCATAGAAATTATTTCAAGATCAATATCAACAAAAGTATGGGACCGGACTGGGATCAAACTCAGGATCCCTGACACAGTGCTATGTAAGAGATGAGCCAGAGGCCATTGAAGTATACCATGTTTAAAACTGCTATTGTCAGTCATATCACTGTCATAATGCAAACTTATCTAATTAAAAGAAAATTTATTTTATTGCAGAATGAATTTTCATAACACCCTTTATAATGGCTGGCCTATAAGATACCTGTATGAGGGTATTTGGAAAATACGTAGCATTGGTCTTTTATCTCAGTAACTGATTAACAAACCCATTCATGTTTGGTATCATTTTAACCAGCTATCTTTCCCCTATGTTAGGACACACATTTTAAGAGGATATTGTAATGCAGACAGGAAATATATTATTGTGAATACATGTACTGTTTATATACTGGAAAAAGCAAAATTTCCATGGAATAGATAACTTTTTACCATTTGAAAAGTGTGCAAAACCATTAACAATATTTCATGAAATTAGATAATTTTGTACCATTTGGTAAACCACCATCTTGATAAGTCATTATACAAGTTATGGCTGAGTTTATTGTTTCTAAAAACTAAATACTGAGACAGCAATACCAAAACCATTTAGAAAACAAGGCAATATATTTATCTTTATGACTAAAAATCGCATGTCACAAAGCACATATTTTGAAGAAATTTTAACATGTTCTGTGTTGGTATTTTTGTCAAGCACACTTTGTGCTCTTTGTATTGAAACCAAAAGAAATTTGATAAACCAGAACAAAGCGAAGCTAACTCTTTAACTCTTCCCATAGGATATAATGAGTTTAGCTACGAGTTGACGTTCTGGTTTATTTCAATTTATTTCAATTGAAAACAGTGGCAAACAGAAGAGTAAGAATACCTTGCGAGTAGAAATCAATCAATTTTGTGATGGTTAATGCGATATCATGAGAAAATCTTACGCCTTCAACCAAATACGAGGGGCTGAGTTACCCCACCCACTTCTTGAAAAGTGGCATCAGGAATAATTTCTTCTGGCGCACTCCCTCCCTCACATATTCCCATACAAAAGTAAACATAGCATAGACTTACAGAAGTAATTTTTTCATGGCCAAGATCCACAAAGAATTCTGGATTCTGTATATACTGCATCTGGTTCCCCATTGCTGTAATAGTGGTTCCCCCACTGAAACAAAATTTACAACATATCTAAGAATAGTTTTAATAGTGGTTCCCCCACTGAAACAATATTTACAACATACCTTAGAGTAATTTTCTTTGGAGTAATCATGGTTATATCATGTTTCTGGCATATATAAATCCTTTTGAAACTAGTTTACACATATTTATCATATGACGTCGCCCCTGGGAGTGAAATAACGCCATGCAATAAAATCGATAAACCACTAGTGGTTTATAGATTTACGGGAAACGTTATGACGTCCATAACAACGTTGCGTACATAATGACAAAATATGACGTTTTACGCCAGAAATGAAATTTCAAAGTATAATGTCATATGATAAATAGAATCTAACATTCGTGCTCATGTTTTATTGAATTTATTAAACTCGTTGCGAAAAAGAGATATAATGCTCGGCAAGCCTCGCATTTTATCTCTTTTCCCCAACTCGTTTAATAAATTCAATAAAACATGAGCACTCATGTAAGATCCTCTATATCATCAGTGATTTTCAATGAAATAGACCAAGGTTTGCAGAATTTACAAAATACCTTGGAATAGTTTTGTGGGTGCTGAACCCTCATGAATGCTGCATGTGCACCTAGCACTACAATGTCTGAAGCCCTTAACAATTACGCTACTGAGGCATCCACCAAAAAGATGCTCAAGTACCACATATACTGGCACCAGATACCACAGTGCATTCTGTATTTGTTTGTTTGTTTTGATTCTTTACGTCCCAGTCAACAATTTTTCAGTTATGGTTTAACCAGTACTAAGCAGGGATTAATGTGTCTTGCTCAAGGACACAACACAGTGATGCTGGTGAGGCTCGAACCCGCAACTCCTCGGTCTCGAGTCAAGCACTCTACCACTTAGCCACTGCACTCCCTAATTCACTTTGGGTTCTGTTTACATTTTGCAAAGAAAACAAGTACAGTCAACCCTCTTTACAATGTCAGTGTTTGTTCCCTATGGTTTGAGATGTTAAAGTGAATCTGCTGTTTTAAAGAATCAGCGGTGTAGGATTGCCAAATGAGTATACATGTACATGTATATATAGAAGACATAGACAGGCAATTGGCAGTGGTTTTTATTACATGTACCAATACGAGCAACGAAAGCTCCGATGAGTCTGCCCATTTGTGCAGTCTCCCCAGAGCCTTTGCTACATGCATTCAAAACATATATATATTTACAGTCAACCCTTTTCTCCATGTGAGACGTGCTTGAAATGACATGTCACTTCTTAAACTTCTGTTTGCCAGCCCTTTGAATATGCAAAGTCTTCAACTTGAACACTGAGTTGATAACTGTACATCTTGGCTTTGCGCCTTTGCTCTCAAGTCATTGAATGTCTCCCAGTACGTTGGCATAGAGATATGTCTCCATCTTCATTGTGCCAGTCCACTTTTCTTTGTCACGGAGAATGAGCCTTAATTACTCAAAGTTCTCAACTTCACTCAATTAAAGAGCTCTTACTTAATTGAGATAATTACAGACATTATGGCCATAAACACTGGTCAAAGTCAAAAGATATGGTATATTAACTCTACCAACTAATTAAGTGGTCGCTGTTGAATTAGTCTCCCTTGTTTACCTGTCTATTGTATTGTTGCAACAACATGCGAAACGTTTTATGGCAGTTGGATAGTTTTTTGAAAACAAATTGTCCGGTTATATTTTCTGTCGTTCTAAAGAAAGAAAATGCATTTTAAAATGAGATTTGTTCCGAGGATTGACCGTTGGTGTCGTTAAGTGTGATTTCCGTTATAAGCTAGTAATTTTGATATTGAAAATATCTGCCCCCTGGAAATATGCGTCGGATGTCCAATATTCCGTTGTATCATTAGTCCCTATAAGGAGGTCTGACTGTATACCTGAGAATAGTTTTCTTTGGAGCAATCATGGTTATATCGGGGTCTGTGACATAGATGAACTTTTCTGGAACTAGTTTACGTAGATTTCCAAAGTTAACTTCAACTTCTACTTCGTTCTTGTTGGTTATATGTTGTGATGTCACGCATACCAAGGCTGTGTAGTTACGCCTGAAATTTGAAAAACATGTACCAAACATGTGAACTTTTATGTTATTTTTGACCTTGTAGTTCAAAGGTAGTAAACTGTGCTACTTTTATCTGATCTGTTATTGATAGTTCCCGCCAAATATGCGGAAATCAATTAGGTGACACCAACGTACATATATCACAACTGTAGCAGCAGCCGTTGTGCAGTGGGCTAAGTGCAGGACTCCTGGCGTAGCAGCGGTAAGTTCGAATCTCAAAGGCGGTGCGTTTTTAGCATTATTTTTTTCCTGTGAAAAGGTTAGTATGCACTGAAAACACTAGGAAAGCATGAAAATGTTTTATTTTTGAGTGAAATGTACCTATGTATCTACACATGGTCACACTGTAATTATTAGTAAGGGAGAATGTTGGACCAACAGCTTTTGGGGGCCTTGGCTAAAAGGCTAAACATTCTCGCCTCACAAGCAACACGTTACTGCAGTGTGACCACAACTCAATATACACTTACACATTTCGCGAAAAAAACATTTTCATAATCTCCTAATTTTTAGGGAATACAAACCCTTTTTACTGCAATAAAAAGGTAAGAAAGCTTCTTGTGAGAATCAAACTTAGTGCTTCTATGCTACGAGTCCTGGACTTAGCCCAATGCACTCCAGATGATCATTCCATTTCAAAAGGTTGATGCGCAAAACCTAAAATGAGCCAGTTGGCCTAGAACATCTATGTGTGTCAAAATGTTATAGTAAATGTAAGTAAATGGCTGAAACCCTTATTTCTAGGTCCGAATTTTCAATATTGTAAATACAGTCATGCCTCATCTATACTAACTGGAACTCTGCAATTTAATTAGATAAAAAATTGGTGCGGAATGTTGTATATGAAATATCCAGCGTGGTAACAGTAAATGGGTGAAGAAGTGTTATAGCAGCTACTCACCAGGAAACTTGACATGGACTGCCCTCTATATCCACTGTTGTCATGGTACCCGTGTTCATGTACTCTCCTATTATAGTTATACTGGTTCCCCCTGACTGCGGGCCCTTCTTTGGTGTCAGACCGGTTACAACGGGATCCTACAATAAAGGAAAAACATCTAAATGATGCACATGATGTTGTTTTTAGAGGGTATCATAACAAATCTGTTTTCAAGAAGCATAACAGGATTGATCTTCAATACTTGGATGGAGATGTGAGGGCAAAGTGTCTGCAATCACATGATATCAAAATTATGAACTTTTAGCGACCGACAAAGGTAAAAGTGTTCCAAATTTTGTAGTACATTTGCAACAAAAGCAAAAAAAGGATATTTACCACAAACTTGAAACGGCTGTCTGATTTGGTACTGTACATGTTGGCGACCTTCACCTTTATAACACCACTTTTGACAGATCTTGCAGTTTCTGTCAAACACATGAACCTGGAATAACATAACATTTTATTGTAACCATGGAAATTCCTTGCAATGCACAATTAACCCTTCATGCGCCAATCGCAACAGAAGTTGTTTGCTTTCCCATCTGCTGAAATGTTTAAGAAGCCTCTATGGCAAACAGTGCGGACCCAGATCAGACTGCTCATATAGGAGCAGTCTGTTCTGGGTCCATGCTGTTTGCTTCTTTACTTAATTTGTCAATACTGTTAGGAAATTATTTGCAGCAGACGACTTCAGCAGAAGCCATTTTCAGATGCATTTTTTTCTTGACGCTTTAAGGGTTAACATTTTAAATCACATCCCCTCCACCCCAAAACCCAAACAAGTATTAATCCTGTAAAAACAAAACACGACCACCACCGATGACAAATACTCTTAGATCTTTCTTGACTTACGGGGAAGAAAATAAGGCCTGACAATTTATGGGAATTGTCTGCATGCAGAAATATCAATAATTATTTAGTTTATTAAGCAGCAAAAATTGAACATATTGTCTTTTGCAAATTTTTGGCTGGTGCCCTAGGAGTAAAAAAAGTAGCTATTAAGAGAACCTACCTTAGTGAGGTTTCATAATGCTGGGGTTGTACTGTACATTTAACACCAGCCACAGTCACCTCCAGGTCACCAGAAGATTTACCCAGGTTGATCCCTGTTACTGAGATGTTAGTCACTCCCTGGACTGGTCCTGTGCTTGGTTCAAACTGTAACAAACAAACATGTCTTATTTATTCAAAGGCTGAATGATGACAAAGATAATTCTGATCAGAAGCCTTCTGATATAGATCGGTCTACACTGTTTGCAAAAGAGGATTTTAAAAAAAGCTTTTTTGTTTCAATCATGAATAAAAAGAAATTCATCTAAATTTTGCATACAGTTACTGATACAACATCTGGCAAATATTTACTGGCTTTACATACAAGCTGAACTAATTTTGTGTTTTACAACACCAGAATCTAGGGTGAAGATTTGGCCAGTAAAATCAATTTAAGCCCCCCAGTGGCTTCGGCTGCTGTCCGTTCTAAGGCGGTGGTTCTGTTGTTGCTATTTGTTTGTTGTTGCCCCCATTGTTTGTGGGGGGGGGGGGTGTTGTGTTAGGCCGTTGTTTTGTTTTGCAGTACTTATAGTGTCCTTTCTAGTTTTGCAATCATCTTGCTGGGGAAGAGAGAGCCAGTTGCTTTTGTCGTGTTCTGAATGTCATGTTGCTGTTATCATTCTGTGTCTCTTTCTCATGGTGCCATGGGTTGGTCTGTAGTATGTGACTGTGGCATTTCCTGGTCACACTCACTTTTTTACAAATTAATTTAGGTTTTATTTTAGCAATCATCTTTTCATTTTATTAAAACTATTACAATAGTACAAGTATCTGTAGATTTGTATATGTAGTCAGCCTACCTAACCAATCAGAAGCTATGCGGTCTATCATATTGTTATCTCTTAGCCTCCTGTGAAATTTTTCATGCTTTTTTGTCATCTGCTGAATTTTTTCAAAATCAAATTTTCTGAAAAATTCTTTCGGGAATACCATCAGAGTGTCAAACAGTTTGGATCCAGATCAGGCCCCGCCTGATCTGGTTCCAAACTGTTTGCAAAAGTTATCAGCAGACGACAGTCACTAGTAGGCAAAGAGTTAACTATGGGATTACATCAACACTTACTCTGAGTATTTGTGGGTTTGGACATGTGGCAAGCCGATCCAACCAATCTGCGGCTTTACAGTCTGTCTGATTAGAGCAACCAGCATTGCCAGTAGTACACCAACCACATTCATACTCTGGGTCCATAGACAAACACTGACCACAGTTGGTTACCATGGGACCACACTTGTAGATCCGCACTGAAAGTGGAAAAAATCAGTTGTTATAATGTACAGACATTAACCTTTATATAGAGGATCTTACATGATTGCTCATGTTTTATTTAATTTATTAAACAAGTGGGGGAAAGGGATAAAATACGAGGCTTGCCGAGCATTTTATCTCTTTTTCCCAACAAGTTTAATAAATCCAATAATACAAGAGCACAAATGTTAGATTCTATTAAGATTACTTTGGAATCTCATTTCTGCCATAAAAATGTTATAATTTTGTCATTACAGTATGCAACGTTGTTATGGACGTCATAACGTTTCCCGAAAATCTGTAAACCACTAGTGGGTTATCAATTTTATTGCATGGCGTTATTTCACTCCCAGGGGCAACGTCATATGATAAATCTCAGTATCAATGAATAAAATGATATTGTTAAAGGAATACCTGAAAAAATTAATCAAATCTATAAAATTTATATCAAAAACTGAAAACCGTATCATAGCATCAGAAAGATTTCTGCACAACCTCTCCACTGAGTGATGTTTTCAATAAGTTGTTGGCATGAACTAGCCTCAATCTACCACTATCCTCGAGCTCTGAGACTTCAGTTGGTTTACCATCAGTATCAATGACACACTGTCACAATTTAGTTTCACATGTCTGATGTCGCCTCCAATCAATTTATTCTACTTATTGCATTAAACCCTTTACTCCACAGGCTATTTTTAGATCATGATATCATTTTCTTTTTTAAGACAACATTGAAAAAAATCAAGAAAACTTGAAAATATTATGGAAAATGGAGCATTTGCCCAAAAAGAGCAAAGGCTCCATTTTCCAAAATATTTTCAAATACATGATATTTCAAAGACGTCAAAAAGTGTTATTATGGAGTAAAGGGTTAAACCTGAAACAATGGCCTCAAGTATAAAGTTATTCTTAATTCATCCATTTAACTGATGAAGGGCCTTAACAAATGATCTGAGTCTTCACTGAATGCACAGGTCTTTTCATTAGTTTTGCCATGCAGGGGATTAAATACCTTTAATATCCTGTGGATTGTCAAGTAGAATACTGTTAGGTCCTGTGGTTACAGTAAATGTGGCTGTCACTATAGGCCAGGTGTAGTCACTAAAACTAAACTGAAATAATAAAGACATGATACAATGTAGGAACTTTTACATGTAGATCTAGATAAGACAGGTTCAGTGCAGTCCCTTTATAACTCCCCTGGTTATAACACAGATTATGATATAACACGGTCATGTTGTGACTACCAAATTCTTTTACCATTGAATTTTACAAGTGAATCATGTTTTAAAAGAGTTATAAAGGAACTGCGCTGTATTTAGATTATTCAGGCCTCCAGATAAGAGTGTGTACTGGAAAAAATATATTTTTCTCATTTCTCAACCAAAACATATGTTGTGGGTACTCAGAAGAACCGTCTCAGTGAGACGTTTTTTTGAGCACCCATAACACATGTTTTAAATTGATGGGTAAGATAATAATTACAATTGTACGCTAATACAATTTCCTTATCTGGATCTATGTTATTGGTATTTTTTCTGACTTTGTCAATGAATCGTGGAAACTGTATAATACTATACATACTGCGCCTGAATTTTCTGATGCATTTGTAATGACAATACAGATAACATTAACCGTATTGCACTCCTAGTTGCCAAAATTCCATATGGCTTTGACCATTCTGAGGGCAATAGAGTTAATGCACATTTAGTGACTAGAGACGAAATCACCAATGGAATTCAGGAGCCCCAAAAAGAGTTCATGAAGTGGAAGCATCAAGGCTTGCCCACACCAAACAAAGTCAGAACTTGACCATTAGCTGCAAAAGTCTTGGCCTCTGTGTTCTGTAATTCAAAGGGTGTTTTGTAAACCCTTTTCCCGCCATTTCCAATATGTGATTTCCAACAATGTGGCATTTTGATAAGTGTAGACTGGGAAGAGCTTGTGCAGCCTTCTTTTAAGCTTATGTTCGGTCAGTAGCTTAGTATTCATAGAATATTCAAGCGACTAGCAAGGCTCTGATCAGACTGTGTGTATGGGCAGGCTGGTCTGAGCCTTTGCTGGTCCCTCATACTACATTGTTGGACATCTCATGTAGCTGCTCATTTTTTTGTCTTCTGCTCTCTCATCCGTTTATATACTTTGGAAGCTTATAATGTACACAATATGGCCTTTAGAAGCAGTCTAATCAGGGTTCACAGTTTTTGCTTTCATGATAAAATTAGTCTGAAGTGCATCTGGACATATACAGCAGATGTAAAAAGCAGACAACATTTCCAGGACAAATAAAGTATTGGCAGGATAAGGGTTACCTGGTAACTGATTTAAACCTCCTGGAAGCTCTATCTATTGTGCGTACCATGCAGATCTACACTGGTTCCCATTCCGGCAACAACATTTTACATGCCTCATCGAATACTTATCCCATATAAGCCTAGCGTCCTTTTTGTGGGACATAGGAAAACAGTGCAGGCCCAGAACAGACGCCGCAGAATGGGGCATCTGATCAGGGTCTTCACTGTTTGCACACTGAATGATCAATTAAAATTTGAATAAAAATAAGAAAATACCACCCAACAACCCTTAAAGCGGAAATGAACTGGTCCAATTGAGGAGAGGGAAATTCCATTCCCCTTAAATGGGTTAACTTAAATTGCCTTGTTCAACTTGTTATGTTGTTGGTACATTGTTTTTTGTTGCTCCCATTATGTACATTAAAACCTGTCTGAAGCAGCGACTCAAAAGAAGACCAAAAATAGGTTTTCAAGACTGATAATCGCTTAATGCAGGTCAAAAGTATTGCAGAATTCTGCAGTCCTTGTGACCCTCATTAAGCTACCACATGGCTTCACGACCTTTATTTTTGAGTGGCCACTTAAGACAAGTTTCACTGTATGGAGTTTCGATTGTTTGTTTTGATTCTTTTTGTCCTAGTCAATAGTTTTTCAGTTATGTTGGGATGGGTCGTACCACTACTAAGCAGAGGACAAAGTGTCTTGCTCAAGGACACAATGCAGTGCCTCCGGTGAGGCTCGAACCCGCAACCACTCAATCTCAAGTCAAGCACTCTACCACTGAGCCACCACACTACAGGTTTTGAGAGTGGCTCTTGTTTCGTAGCATAGTTCTTCATGTCCAAGCTAGTTGCTTTACTTTTAATGTATTCTTGGTGTCATGTGGATGTCTACCTAAAATTTCAAAAATTTCAAATACTTTTCTCTTTTCTGTTCTCAAATAAAATGTTGGTTTTCAGGGCTGGAATTCACAAAATACTTGTCGGATTAGCGAACAGGGAAGATCCTGATCAGACTGCTTCTTAAGAAGCAGTCTGATCTGGGTCTGCACTGTTTGTCTAGACTTTTCCTTGTAGCCAAAAGTGTTCCAAATTTTAGAACATTTACCGTATGTTCTGTTTTTCTTCCTCACAGTACCTTGGGTTGGTCTGTGGTCTGTGATTGTGGCAACTCCTGGTCATCAAAATACCATAGTTTAACCCATTTAAGCTGAATGAACTTTCCTACCTCTATAGGTAGGACGAGTCTATTTCAAATTTTAGGGGTGTTGGCTGGTATTTTTCATTTCTATTCAAATTCTAATAGAAAATTCTGTGAACAGTGGAGACAAAGAGGCTGATCAGATCGGTGGAGACGTCTGATCTGGGTCTGCGCTGTTTGCCTATACCCCACAAAAGGACGCTAGGCTTAAATGGGTTAATAGAGGGTCATCTAACAACCCTTCCTGTAAAATGAAAGATACATGTACGTACCACATTTGTAAAATGAAAGCTACTTACCATTAAAGGTTCACAGAGGAGATGGGTGGAGGTTATTGAGCCAGATACAACCTTCACTTCTCCAAGGTAGGAAAACAGACAGTGTATATTCTTTCTCTGTTCAGGCTGCAAATATATAATAAAATGAGCAATATAAGTTAAATGCTTCTGTAATCCTATTACACTTGCATATAGTCAATTTTAATACATGACTTTATTTCACTCCCAGATATGATATATACTACTCAAATTTTGTTAAGCATCACTATAAAGATTTTCGTAGGGCTCAATGCACTGAGCCTACCCCTTTGGCACTCGATAATTTTCGATGTTTTTCTCCAAATTCAATGAAATTTTCAGTGGTAATTGAAAATGCAGTGGGCTATAGCTTTTTATGCAAATCACTCACAAGATGGTCCCATGGATGCCCGCTGGTCGGACAATGCAAAATATTGGTTTATACAAAAAATTGCATACTTTTCTAATGGTGATTATTGTGTCCCCAACTTACCATATCAGTTACAAATGGGTTTCAAACGAATATTGAAAGGTTAAAGATGTGTTCCTCAAACATATTTCATGGTTCTGATCTTTTGAAATAAGAAAGAAATGAACTTTATTTTTGGGATGGAATTTAGAAAATGTAACATTTTGCATTTTCCTATCAACGGGCATACATGTGAGTGTCCAGTGATTTGCATAAAAAACTGTAGCCCACTGCTTTTTCAATTACCACTGAAAATTTTTTGAATTCGAAGAAACAAGTCAAAGGTTATCAAGTGCCAAAAGGGTAGGCTCAGTGCATCGAGCCCTATAGAAATCTTTAGTGATGCTTATCAAAGTTTGAGTAGTATATAATAAATGGGATATATGCAAACAACAAACATTTACAAGATACATTGCAGAATATGCAAATTATTTAGGCTACCTTATGCAAAGACACCCATAACAATGTCATATTTACTTATGGCAAAATATTAATGATTTCTTGTCAAAAATGTGATTTCAAAATAATTTTAGTCTCATAATATCATGTTTATAAATAAAATCTAACATTCATGCTCTATTGTATTTGAATTTTTTAACTCTGAAAAATAATATCATGCTCGCCAAAGCCTCTACTTTCAACTCTGGTGGCATTTTTGTTCATCAGAGTGGAACTGTTCGTGCAATTTTGGTAGAGGGATTTATGGTGGACATTACTGTGAAATTATTTTAAATTCAATTGGGATCAGTGGTGCAGCAGATGCCATTTTAAGATTCCTATTTTTAGCTCTGGCGGCTATTTTATTTGGAAGAGCAGAACTGTGTTAGTGCAATTTTGGAAGAGGACATTTTGTGAAATTATTTTGATTTGGGCCAGTGGTTCAGGAGATGATGCCCTATAAAGATATTTCTATCTTAAGCTTTCTAGCTAGTGGAACTTTGAGCAATTTTGATATGTTGTAGAGATTAACACGAGGAATATTTTGTGAAATTATTTTTAAATAAGACAAGTTGTTCAGGAGATGCCTTTTAAAAGATATTTTGATTTTTTAGCTCCGCCAGCCATTTTGTAACCAGCTTACAAAGAGTTAACCCTCTGTATACAAGTAACCCCTAAATGGGTACTTTTACAAACAGTGAACCCAAATGAAATGCAGCATAATGCTGCATTTCATCAGGATCTATACTGTTTGTATTAAAAGGTAAAACAGCTCTCCAGACAAAAGAATACAATATTTTTTAAAGTTTTAACCTGACACCCCTTGATATATACAATAGACTATCCCAAGTTTATCTATCAAATAAGAAGGAAGAATCCATAAGTAATCCAAAGGGTTAACATACACTAACCTTGATATTTGCTACTCGTACAGCTATCTTCTTGGTACGTCCAGAGTGAACCACAATATCCGGCTCTTGAGCAGACGTCTCTAGTCTAGGACAGGAAGCTGACGTCAATATAGCTGGGGAGGTCTGAAAAACAACCAATTACATGTATTAGTATTAATTCTAATGCACATGAGAATGTAATCCAATGTAGTGAGAGCTGTGAGAGATTAAAATATTTCTGATTTTAGAACACCTACTGGACTTTTAAAAACTCAAATCTGTCTTTACGTATAACAGAAGGCTTTTTTCAAGGGGAATCCAGGGGCATACCTACGTGTAAGCAAATTACGCATGTGCGTACAACTTGATGTGGCAAGTAGCTACAGTAAAACCTGTCTTAAGATAGACAAAAATAAAAACAGATTTTAATGACAAATTGTAGCTTAATGAAGGTCAAAAATATTGCAGAATGCTCCCTTTGGAGCATTCTGCAATACTTTTGACCTGCATTAAGCGATAATCGGTATTCTTTTGAGTGGCCATTTAAGACAGGTTTTACTGTATTTAATTTGATTTTTGGAAGAAAATTGCAGCTACTAGTGTTTAGTTGCGTGTCTTGAGGGCTCAGCTTAGCCCTTTGGAATGCCCTAAAACCATTTTCTGCCACAGGGCTTCACCCCAGGCCCAATACAGAGGGGGCAACCCAAGACCCACTCAGGAGTGTGTACTCTGTTAAATGCCCCAGGAACGCGCCTGGAATCTAAAAAGCTAGTGTAACTTCATACCCACAATACTTTACCTGGTCAGGACATGTTGACTCAGAGGATTCTACACACATGCCTCGGAAATGACACCATTTACAGCCAAAACTGCTCTCTGTACAGTCTGTGCAACTGAAAATACAGGAGGAGAACCAATATCAGGTATCATTTGTTTGTTTGTTTGTTTTGTTGCTTTACGTCCCAAGTCAACAGCTATGGTCATTGCGGGACGGTCAGTTCACCTAACCACACTTTTTCCTGGGCAAGCTTGAACAAGCAGTTAACCAGTACTTCGTGCACATACTTTCGCTTGTAACTGACAACAACCCTTCTTGAATGATTCAGCGGAAGGGAGGAGAATGATCGTAGAAATTATTTCATGATCAATCTCCACGAAAGTATGGGACCGGGCCGCAATCGAACTCGCGACCCCTGGATCTGCAGTCATACTTGCATCTGTTGCCAGACACGCTATAGCCTGCGCTACGCGGCCCGGTATATCAGGTATCAGATTACCTTTACAAGTCTAGGGTATAAAGTCCATTGCTGTCAACTGTACGTCCTTGGCTATAACTTCTAATCATATGACGTCGCTTTGGGAGTGAAATATGCCATGCAATAAAATTGATAAGCCACTAGTGGTTTATAGATTTTCGGGAAACGTCATGACGTCCATAACAACGTTGCATACATAATGACAAAATTATAACGTTTTTACGGCATAAATGAGATTTCAAAGTAATCTTAATGTCATATGATAAACAGAATCTAACATTTGTGCTCGTTGCGAAAAAGAGATAAAATGCTCGGCAAGCCTTGCAGTTTATCTCTTTTCCCCAACTCGTTTAATAAATTCAATAAAACATGAGCACTCATGTAAGATCCTCTATTTATATATCAAATCTCACATCCAATGATATATTTCGTGAAACAAATCGGTATCATATTTTATAAACTAACATGAGTGAAAGGAGAGTTGATTGGATAGTTGAGGGTACTCTTTTTGCCCATATTGGCTGCCGCTGATTCAGACTGATTAGCCACGGAAAATGGCTGCTCAGATGATGATGGGGTCTGGCATGCTGTTTTGGGGCAAAGAAATGAAAGCTTCTAATGTTTCATGATGGCAATAAGTTTTGAGGAGTTTAATCGGTGAATGATACAGAAAATAAAGCTATATGCTGCTAAGAAATCAAGTGGACAAACTATGACGACTGTTTTCAACTGACCAATCAATGGGTCTATAATGGTTCACTTTTTGAATGTGTATTTACAAAGACACTGATCAAACTAGGGATGTGCAGGCTGGTCTATGCCTTTGCTAATGGCATGCAGCAAAATCAGGCTTTCTTGCACCAAGGTCCAAATATGAATGTATATGCATGCTAGCAGGGGTATTTGAAGTAAAGATATCTATGAACAGCTACTGGCCTGAAGATTTCAACTTACTTATCATTTGTTCTACAGTCATACAGAGACACATCTCTCTTCACAATTGTGGTACCTTGAACATGGAACTCCACCTCCACTGTACTGTGATCTACAGTAATAAATACATTTTATTACAAATATACCAGGCCTGGAGGTTATCAACTGGGCATGAAATTTTAACTGCTCATAAAAACCAAAATGCTTAAAAATAAAGATATTTCTTGCTTTCAACATCTCAGATGTTTTATTTATCCTGCCGATAAATGTTAAAATGCCAATGATTTATGAGCAGGATGAATTTCATGTTCAGTTCAGTTGAGCATGAAAAAATTTATAACTTCAGGGCCTGCTCAGTAAATAAATATGGCTTGTTTTTGACCCCCCCCCCTCCCAAAAAAAAATCAGGAATACCATCAGTGTCAAATAGTTTGGATTCTGACCAGGCCAGACAAAATGTCAAGCCTGCTCTCCATCCAAACTATCTGCTGATGTTATCAGCAAAAGACACTAGCAGGCAGAGTTAAGAGGAGAAAATTCTTGCAGACCAGCAGTAATGACCAAGATTTTGCGTTTTTAATCCTTTGCTTGTCAGCATCGTCTGCTGACAGTCTGGAGATATGACAAAACCTTCTGGCCTGATCTGGTTCTGAACTATTTGACACTCTGACAGTATTCCTGAAAGAACTTTTCAGAAATGTTCAGTATGAAAAGATTCAGCAGACGACAAAAAGCATGTAAAATTACCCAGAGAGTCAAAGTGTACCTTAGTTTTAGTTCTTATGCAAGATACTGCCGCATAACTCTTTGCCTACTGGGTAATTTTTCGTACTTTTTTGTCATCTGCTGATTTTTTTTCAAAATCAACCTTTTGGAAAAATTCTTACAGGAATACCATCAGAGTGTCAAGCAGTTTTGATCCAGATCAGGCCCGACCCTTTGTCGGGCCTGATCTGGGTACAAACTGTTTGAAAAAGTTATCAGCAGACGACACTAGTAGGCAAAGAGTTAATTAAAACAGTAGGAAATTGAGACTGGTAAATATCAAGAAGCCAGACAGCAATACATTCATAAACTCACTTTTTATAAGAAAACTATTAAACAACAATAAATCTAAACTATGCAGAAATATTTTTATGACTTCTCTAATTTTTACCTTCACCATTAAAATTCAAGGAACCTTTAAAATGCCACCAAAATCTGCAAGCAGACGACATGCTTTTTTCATGCTTTTGTTGACCAAAATTATTGTTTTTCAAAAAATTTGTTCAGGAACACTATCAATATCCAAACGGTTAACAGCAAAATAGAACTACATGTATCATATGCATCTTAGTCAAGCACTCTACCACTGAGCCCCCCTATCAAAATTCAAAACCAATGGTGAAACTTGTGCATCTGGGTGAAACTTGTGCATCTGTATTTCCATTGTGCTTTATTAACCCTTTATATTCGGGAAACCCCTAAAAGGGTACTTTAAAAACATGGTGGACCCAGATGAAATGCCGCACAATGCGGCATTTCATCAGGGTCTACACTGTTTGTAAAGGTAAAAAAGATCTTATTAAAGACAAAAGAATAAATGCTACATTTCATCAGGGTCTACACTGTTTGTAAAGGTAAAACTGATATTATTAAAGACAAAAGAATAAAAAGTTGTTTTTTTTAAATTATAACCCGACACCCCTTGACATGTACAATGGACTATCCTAAGTTTATTGTATCAAACCAGAAGGATATGAATCCATTAGTATACAAAGGGTTCAAGAAAAGTAAAGCAACCCACATAATGGATACCACAACCAGGCAATTGTAATCATATTTTTATTGCACTTAATTTGCAATTTTGGCTGGAAACTTGGTCCGCAATTTTAATCTTTTAACATTATTTTGCAGCATCATCTGTTAATTAGGCCAAATAAAAAAATACCTGTGTTTAGGGTAACCCGACCCTACTTAAATTTTCTGGTGAAACCTAGAATTTTGTTCAGGTTTTCTGGAAAAAAAATATAATTTTATGCATTTTGAAAGGCGAAATGCATAAAATTATATTTTTTCCAGATTTTTTTTAAAAAAAAGTATGTGTGTCCTACCCCACCGAAAATTTTCAGACCTGTTACCCGAAAAACACTTATTTTTTTTATTTGGCCTTAATAACAATTTTATTTGGTATAAGAGGGAGACCTAAAAAGACCTGGTCTGAATGTGTTAAGACTGACATGAAAATGTGCAGCCTTGGCAGCATCGATCCACTGAACAGAGAGGCGTGGGGATTGGGTGTTAGACACTCTAACCACCTGCTGCCTACCCCAGTACCTGGGACACCCGCAGCAGTAGAAAAATAAACTCAGGATCAAGTCAAGTCAAGTCAATATAGTCACATTATATATCATTAACCCTTTGTATACTAAAGGATCCTACCTTCTGGTTTGATACAATAAACCTGAGATGGTCCATTGAATATATTGAGGGGTCACAGGTTATCTTTTTCCAAATAAAATTGTAATTGTTTTTGTCTTTGATAGCAAACAGTGAAGACCCTGATGAAATGCTGTAGTATGCTGCATTTCATCTAGGTCTTCACTATTTGCAAAGGTTCTCTTTTAGGAGAAACCAGTATACAAAGGGTTAAAGAATTAAAGTGGTGCAAAATGCAATATAAAAGAATAGTTAGTTACCTTCATTGTAGCTCACTGAAAAAATAAAAATTCAAATAAGTATTAGATTACAAAAGCATGGTTCCTTTAACCATATAACACTCAGAAGAGTTATTACTCAACAGTGATTAGGCTGCTCTGTTTTGTACCGGCATTTTTTTTAAAATATCTGAATATCATAGCTTAGATAGACATCTCTACAATGTGTGTGTGTGTGTGTGTGCTTGCGTGCGTGCGTGTGTGTTTGTTTAATGTCCCATCAACAGCTAAAGTCATATGGAAATGGGACCACAGTTTATAGTCTCATCCGACAGACTGGAGAAGCTGGGGATCGAACCAGCGATCCCTGGTTTATCAACTACACCACTACAATGTATTGTTAGCAATAGGGGACAATAATTTTCTAATTTCACGACGAAAAAAATGTTGTTACATTCATTAGTAGTCATGTTGGGACTGAAACTGCACAACCCATACTTTTCTTGATAAGAAAAAGAGAGCATTTTTCTTTACTCTTTTTATACAGTTTTAAGAAGAAAAGAATCTTATCATCCATCCTGAGTGGTATTTCAATGACTTCATAATACAGTCAACACTCTTTACAATGACAGTGTTTGTTCTCCCAAATAATTTGACGCTAAACTGAATTTCTGTTGTAATAACATCAGATTCAAGCTAAACTGGTACATTTGTGCAAATACTACCAACGTAGTAAAGAATTTTGCTGTTATAAAGAGTGTCAGTATAAAGAGTTTTCATGTAAAACAGCCACTCTCAAAAAGACCGAAAATTGGTTTTCAAGGCCAATTATCGCTTAATGCAGGTCAAAAATATTGCAGAATGCTCCGCTTGGAGCATTCTGCAATACTCTCGACCAGCATTAAGCTACCATTTGTCATTTAGATCTTTGTTTTGGCTTTTTTGATTGGCCGTTTTACACAGGTTTTACTGTACACCTACTTACATAGGATGACTACCAATGTCCAAGTCAACAGCTACAGTCATGTTGGGACGGTCAGTTCACCTAACTAAACACATTTTTTTTCTGGGCAAGCTTGAACAAATGGTTAACCAGTAATTCGTGCACATACCTTCGCTAATAACTGACAACAACCCTTCTTGAATGATTCAGAGGAAGTGAGGAGAATGACCGTAGAAATTATTTCATAATCAATCTCCATAAAAATTATGGGATCCGGCCGGGGTCAAACTTGTGACCCCTGGATCTGCAGTCAGACACTGAGTGCAAGAGGCTTTATAGAGCTCACCTTGGCCTAATGGTAAAGCTGGTAACTTTGCTCTTGGTGGTAATGGGCAGGTAATTCTGTCTCTGATAACTCTGGCTGTTGTTGTCTCCCTTGTTCCCCTGGTGACAAAACTGCACTGAAGTTCAAGGTCAGGTGTTTTAACAACAGAGATCCTACCAAGTTTGAAAGTGATCTGAAAATATGATTATAATATAATAACTTTATGATCATGTTCACAAAATTCTGACACAGGCCATGACTCAAATAAGCAAAAAATAACAGGTAACAATTCCCACCTGTTCTTGTCAATATGAATGCAGACATAAAATTTGGTGAATTCTGTCAATTTGTTCTCAAGATATTTAGCTGAAACCAAATTTTTGCGTAAATCAAGGGCCATAACTCTGGTACATATATGTGAAAAATGACATGTAACAATCCCAAGGTAGATCTTGTCAATATGAATTCATATAAAAAATTTGGTGAAATTCTATCAAATGGTTTTCAAGATATTGAGCGGAAAGGAAATTTTGGCGTAAATCAAGGGCCATAACTCTGGTACAAACATGTGCAAAATGACGCGAAACAATCCCAAGCTAGATCTTGTCAATATGAATCCATATATAAAATTTGGTGAAATTCTATCAATTGGTTTTCAAGGTATTGAGCAGAAACAAAATTTTGGCATAAATCAAGAGCCATAACTCTGGTACAAATGTGCAAAATATGAAAAGTAACAATCCCAAGCCTGATCTTGTTAATATGAATCCATATATAAAATTTGGTGAGAATATGTCACTTTGTTCTCAAGATATTGAGCGGAAACCAAATTATGCTGGACAAACGAACGGACGAACAGAATGACAGACAACCCATATCCTATATAGCTCCCCCCCCTTTTCAAAGCGGGGCTATAATGACATACATACCTGTCTGTTATTAGTGTCTTGGTCTGCCAGACTTCTATAGCTCAGGACAGTTGGCTGCAGGTCTTGTATCTCAGCACACACTCCATGTCTTGATGGGAGCCAGGATGGCGAGACAGCAGTCAAGGGACATAACTCCTTCTGGGTGCAGCTGTAAAACAGATAAATTACTTAATTTACAACAGTTTGAGCCTATAAATACTAAATCAATTTATGTGCCCCTATGTTTGCTTTTTAATGGCGGATCCAGAGGGGGTTCAGGGGGTTAACTCGAACCCCCACCCCCAGTTTTTAAATATTCCATGAAAATTAAATAATTTGGTCTCACTGAGACCAATTATTTCATTTCCATGGGATATTTAAGAAAAATGAGATAAAATCAGCAACGCGAACCCCCTCCTCTACACATCAGAACCCCCCTTCCTGAAATCCTGGATCCGCCCCTGTCTACCTGATTCGCTTATCTAAAAATTAAGAGATTAATGCAGGGTACCAACAAATGAACAGAAAAACGTCCTGAATAGCTGAGTTTTGGGTCTCAGAAGGGAAAAAACTATTATGGGAAAACAAACTAAGTCAAACAGATTGAATCCAGATCAGGCCTCACATTTACATTTTGTCAGGCCTGATCTGGATTCACTCTGTTAGCAAAAGCGATCAACAGAAGACAAAACAGACTTCGCAGGCTGATCTGGGACTATTTTGTTTGCCCGTGCTTTACCTGTTTGAGTAATTTGGTTCTGGCACTCTGACTTGCTTTATTTACCTGTAACTCTGCTCTCTAATTATTTACAACAGTTTACCTGTGCAGCAGGTATTATTCCAGAAATCAAAGCCAGTTGCTGTAAATACAGACCTCAATATCAAAATTCTGGAATGTCTATAAAATTAAGCAGTCTGTGCCTATGATAAAAAGGTTGCTATTCAATTAACCATTACCGATCTTTCCCTGCTAGGGGCAACTTTTGCCGTCTGCTGATAACCTTTGCAAACAGTATGGATCCAGATCAGGACCGACTTAACGTCGGTCCTGATCTGGATCCCAGCCGTTTGACACTCTGATAGTGTTCCTGAAAGAATTTTTTGAAAAAGTTATTTTGAAAAAAAGTCAGCAGACGACAATAAAAGCATGAAAAATTACCCAGCAGTTACTGCTGGAAAAAAAGAAGGCCAAATACATATTTGAATATTATAGGGAGCGCAGTGGCTCAGTGGTAGAGTGCTTGACTCAAGACCGAAGGGCCCTGGGTTCGAGCCTCACCGGCGTCACTGCATTGTGGTCCTTGAGCAAGACACATTTATCCTAGCTTAGTACTGGTTCAACCCAGGAAGACCCGTCCCTATATAACTGAAAGATTGTTGATCGGACGTAAAGAATTAAATCAAACAATATTTGAATATTACATGCTCTAAGCTTCTTAAAGAGACTAAGTCTGCAACTATGAACATTTTTCACAAAAATATTTTCTTTTTATATCATTTGTAAAAGCAGAACAGAACAGAACAGAACAGAACAGAATTTTATTAGACATAAACTATACAATTAGTTGCTAGTCTATCCTATATATTGTACAACACAAAACAGTATTGCTCACGTGTACACCTAATTTTCATACTTATAAAATTCTGTTTATGTAAAAGCAGAATTAAGTTAAGTTTTCACAATAAATCTGCTTACTATAGCTGAAAACTGCACGGAAAATTGAATTATCTTATAAAAACAGGTGTTTTTTCTCTTGTTGGTAATTTTTTGCGTCCCTCCAATAATTATAGACAGTCAAGTTTTAACATAAATGCTGTTGTTTTGATACTGATAATTTGTAAAGATTTACGAAATTGGTAAAATGTATACCTGAATTTTAGTTTTTTTACAGTGTTCTTGAAAAATAGAAACATAATTTCAAAAATTAAAAGATCAAAAGTTACAGACTATGCAGCTTTAAAAGAATGCCAAACATTTCCATGGTTTTCTCAGCAAACTCTGTAAACTGCTGGAGACAATCCAGGGATTAAAACACCCTAGGTGACTTAGCCTGCCAAAATTAAAGAAATCAAGAAACAGATTTGATGAATCTTCTGAGCCCAGTTCCTCCGAGCTTCAAACACTTTAGGCTAATATATTTAAGGTGGCCAAAAATACTGCTTTGGTTTTTTGAGTTTAGCTTCTTACCAGTTTAGAAGAATGGCCATTCAATTAAACCTGTCCTTACAATTTTTTTTTAGTCATCAACATATTTCACAGAGGGCCATACGGACTTCCTTCATGGGTATTGGTGCAGACAGGAAGAGCTCTTGCACGCACTGACCTATCACCTTTCGCGCTGAGCACACTGGGACTTAACCGACATTCCCCCACCATTTTTATTAAAATATTTTATGCAATCACTACTTGCATGACTCGGATAATGTTGACTAATAGAGAAATGGTAACTTTAAACTTGGACTTTTTACAATTAATCTTTATGCTTTAACAATAAATTATGTCACTACAGGAGCACGAGAATTGAACGGGATTAACCAGATATTGCTAGCTACCCATAATTTAAAGCGTGAAATGCGAGAGTCCTAGATGAGATATTGTCAGGTCTTGGGAGAAAGCCTTCGAGGGGGGGGGGGGGGGGTCCATACCAGAATTACTAAGGAAACCTATAGCCATTAGTGATTTTACAGGGGGGGGAGGTGGGGGGTCTCAGATCCCCTCCCTCTGGATCATCCTTGCCTGCATGATTACGGAATGAAAACAAATATTTTAATGTGCACTGACTCACTTTTCATCACTTTTTGCTCTTAAAATTATTCAGCTTAAAATGCATTAACATTTTATGTTGCACTTTTGCACATACTGTTGATATAATAACCCCATTAAGCTAAGATTCTTTGAATTACTCGATCCTGATCTGCAGATTTTAGAATGTAACAATGAATTTTTTAAATCTTTTTTCCTTGAATTTTTGGTTCGCTTAACTGAAGAGCTGTTGAAAGAAGGCTAAGATCAGTCTGTACATCCTCTTATAGCTAATTATGGCTTTTGATATCTGCTTCAATCTACATGTATTCAATGATCAGTCATGGGTTTAGATAAATAAAACTTTTCAGCGTAAAACTGTAAATATTTTCCTGCCCATAATTCTGATCATATGTTTTGGGTGCTCAAAAGAATCGTCTCATTGACACGGTTCTTTTGAGTACCAACAACATATGTTTTGGGTTAGAAATAAGAAAAAAAATCTGACACTTTTTAACTAAAAGGCCTGAATGGGCCGTTCTTGCAGATGTGGCATTAACCCTTTAAGTACTAGGGTCAGTCAAAAATAACTGAGAGTTGATTCATATCTCTTACTTAGGCTAACGTACACTACTGACTAGTGAAATTTGGCACACGCATGCAATGAACTGTCTTGGGTCAGAATATGCAATATACAAGACCATGCAAAGTATAGATTGTTGTTGCTTAGCAACCGAAGAATGTGATATAACGTCATGCGTTCACGCTGGAATATAGCGTTGCCGTGGAAACACTATACAAAATTTAAGTTACATCAACTTGTGCATTTGTTGCAAATAAAGTATGTGAATGTATTTTGAGAAATGCAACAACTGAGATTGAGGTGTTGGAATTTGTTACATAAATAATAGGAAAATTGACTAAATTTTCGAAAATTTCACCCCAGAATAATCCCCACCCACCAGTTACGGTTCGTTCTAGGGCAAAATTATTAACTAAGTATCATATCATATGACCATTTCAATGTATTTAGTAATTGGTTTTGACATCTGAATGCATATCTTGAATATTCCCAGGAATAAACGGTTGCCATACCAACAAAATCTGGTATATTATTTAACAAGAAATATCTTTAAAAAAGATATTCGGCGGCTCTCAAATACTGACGATAAACGCAACCAAATTCGCTGGTTTAGACGAGGGCGCAACACCCTTGGGCCCTTATAGTGCAACGAGAGGATTTACATGGTAGTAGCACGACTGATATGCCGATAGTCGGTCGGTTGAAAATGTCCGATAAACAAACAATTTTAACACAATTTACTCGAAAAAAACGTTGATTTTTTCTTTGATATTTTCCGACTTGAAAAGGGGATTTTTCATCCGAACATAGGAGAAAAGAAACGTTTTGGCATTTGGAATATAACCGTATAACGGCCAAAAAAGACTATTGTCGAAATATATGAAACAGACTATAATCATGTCCAGATATGGGAATTGGAAAAGTTACAAATATTTTATTTAAATAACGTAATATTACTGTAAAGTCCTTTCGAATTTAGTGGGTTATTTTATAATGCACTTCTTTACTGTGTGCAAGGCATGTAAACAATGATAGTGACAGCAATTTACAAATACTGTACATCGGGGGTTGACCTATATTCGAGACGAGGTCGTTAATACATTTGCATTTTTAGACCAAGTGCACAGACTGGTTCTCTGCCATTTACATGTATGTTTTCAAGTTTAGTTTCATGTTTAATAAGATTGTAAGGACATTCTGAGTATCAACCAATGAGAGCATCTTTTTCCAGTCGGTGTGATGAATATTACAATTTAAAAATGCTTCTGATTGGTGAATAATTTAGAGCTAAAGCGATATTAGAACGGCGGCCTTTTGGCCGCCGTAAAAAATGGAATGTCCATCGATTTTTGTTGCTTGGCAACGAACATTGCATGTATTGTAAAAACTATCTATTATACTTCTTCAAAACACAGCTAACACATTGTTTGATACAATTGGAGAGACAAAAGGTCCGTTATTATACTGTTTTAGATTTGAAATGATTTTAAATTCATGGCTGCTTAGTTAGAAGTGTCGTTAGCGCAAACACACATCGATGAGAGAAGGTCTTCGGTTGCCTAGCCACAGCACATTGAAGATGATAAGACGTCAACTTCTATATGTAATGAAGCCCGAAGGCTCATTCTATATGTGTATTAAGTTTCAGCTAAAACTGCCGCCTAGTAAAAAGATATTAACCAACTCTCAGTTACTTTTGACTGACCCTCGTACTAATGGATTCTTCCTCCTGGTTTGATACAATAAGCTTGAGATGGTCCATTGTATATATCAAGGGGTCACAGGTTATAATATCCATGGCCCCAAATAAGGCTGTGTATTGGGTATATACGTAATTGCTTGGACCCAAAATCGCAATTAATTTCATTTCTGTTCGTACAAAAACCGTGGCGGAAATAAAAATCCTTGATACTCAATTCCGAACTTTTCATAGCATATTGCACTATAGTATTCGGTTTGTGATTGCCGTTTTTGCATACAACACAAGCAATTGTTGGGTACAAATGTATACACGGCGTGGTACCAAATCTAGTATATTAAATTGTAAACCAGTCCAGGAACATTCTTATCGCTGTTAAGCTATACCCAATATTTACCCAATTACGACATTTGTCTCACTTTACGATAACAATGGCGAAACGTGGGCGAAAAAGCCACAGAACAATCAAAAAATATTATCTCGTAACTCAGCTTAAATACTGTGTTGAAGGTTCGAAGAATCATATATGACTTGATAAATATGTAGGATTTTTGAAATAATAAGTCGAAAATAGTAGCCTCGGGTTATACTTAGCAGTATTGTCAGTGGGCTCTCTGAAAGTGAAACCGAAAGTAAACAAAACATCAGGAGAAACTAGGCCTGGTTTCATTGCAAATATTTAATTGCTTTCAGATGGATACCCAATACAAAACTTGAAATACCCAATTTAAAATTTGAAATACCCAATCAAGCCAAAAAGAGGTGGGTAAATACCCAATTGCTACCAATCTTTATCTGGAGCTATGAATATCAAAATAAAATTGTATTTATAATCCCCACAAACTGTGTTTGTGGAGAGTATACTATTTCCCTGTTGTCTGTGTGTGCGTGTGTCCCTTAGGTTTTGTTTCCTTAATATCTTGAAGAGCCAATGATGGAATATCATCAAACTTTGCAAGCGTATTTATATTTACATGTAAAATACTCATGATAAAAAAATAAGAGCTAGGGGCCAAAACATATGTTAAAACTGATGGGTAAGAAAATATTTACAATTATTCGCTGAAAAGTTTTGTTCATTTAACATTGTGCCTTTACCTGTTTCTGAGAACACACCAGCCACAGATAGGATCATGAGAAGCAGTACACTCCTGACACGTCGTCTTCTGCTTACAGTGGTCTACATCTACCTTGCTCAACTGAAATAGTAAAAGAATTTTACTCTTCTTTGCATGCTGGGTAATTTTTCACGCTTTTGTTGTCGTCTGCCGACTTTTTGAAAAATTATTTTTTTCAAAACAATCTTTCAGGTATTATATACCATCAGAGTGTCAAACAATTTGGATCCAGTTATGTAGGTACGGGTCTTCCTGGGTTGAACCAGTACTAAGCTAGGATTAATGTGTCTTGCTCAAGAACACAACGCAGTGACGCCGGTGAGGCTCGAACCCGCCGCCCCTGGGTCTCGAGTCAAGCACTCTACCACTGAGCCACTTGCATGTCAGTAAATAGTGTTTTGTAAACTGCCCAATTTGCATGCCTTTTTTTTTAGATACATGTAGCTTTTTTATTATTCATAGGCTGAAAAGTGAAAAATAAACTAAAAAAATGTCTGTGAGTGCAACAAGCAGCTTGATGTTCGTACCCTCACCCAAAAATACATACAGTCGATTTTCGATGACTCTAACTCGTCAGGACCGTCGGTGCGAGTTCGACTCATCCATGTGTTTGAGCCATATTTTCATGTTGGTTCATGTGTACTTTATGTTATCATGGACTCCACTTTTTATTACCGACCAAAGTTGCAAAGTGCACATGACACCTGTCACTCATGCGCGGATTCAGGAATTTTTGTCAGGGGGGGGGTCCAGGTCAATCTGAAAAAAAAAAATCTGACGTTTTTTTTTTGTTTTTTGTTTTTCGAATAGTTAAATTCAAAGAAAACTATCATTTACCAAGGTTCTAGAGGGGGTCCATCAATTTCCAGGGAGGGGGGGGGGGGGGTCCAACTTTTTCCAGAGGGGTCCAATTGCTTATTCCCTATAGAAACCTATATAACTTGTGATCTTCCAGGGGAGGTCCGGACCCCCTGTCCCCCCCTCTGGATCCGCACTTGTCACTGATCAATAACCCTTTGCACGCTAGAGTTAAAATTGTAAGCCTCATGTGTTGGCATATGTACCTGTTGAAAGTAAATACATTGATCAGCCTGCGCATATGCGCAGGCTGATCAATGCATTTGTTATCGAGCAACCTGTACCGTTGGTCTTCTTGTGGGTGAATGTTCCTGTTTATGTGTCACTACAGTTAATTCGTATCCGTTAGAACAATAAAAGAAAAAAAAAACATGTTTGTTTCTTATAAAAACATAAAAAAATGACAAACTCACCAGGATGTTAACAGCAAAGATGCGGATCAGACTGTACCGCCGCACAATCTGATGCCTGTCTTTATCCAGCCAGCACACAGTGTCAGGCCACTATCGGCCTGCCATGGAAACGGCATTTAAATGTCGTTTCGCTGGCGAGCCGATAGCCTTTGCTCAAAAAGACTTTGACCAGACTGCACAATCTGATGCCTGTCTTTATCCAGCGATGTGGAAAATTCTCCTGTTTTAAAGACCTGGAGATCACCAGGCATGTTTTACTCATTTTGACAGGCGAATTCTTGATTACAAAACATCTCATTAGTTGTCTTTAATCAATTTCGGCCACCCTACTAAGTGGTGACAAGTGAGAACTTACTCAAATCTTTGATATGATAAAGCTCACACGTTCTGCAAGTCAGTTAGGTAACCCAACTTGGCAAGGGTAAAATCATCATTGTCACGGAGTGCTTATGAAAATAATAATGAACATAAATCAAGCGTCTGACTGATTCATGTAAAGAAATATTTGGTTCGAGCCATCATGGTTTTTACATTAAAAAATGCCCTGCGGATCGTGCTTTGAGTTCAAGAGTTCCAGCCATCGCTGTTCAAGCCTGGGGTGTATTTTAACATTAAATGTATAGGGAAATGGCCGGGACCGACAAACGAGTTTGAGCGATCCCCGGTGTTTGAGACAGGCGATTTCCAGCAATCAAAGGTCGACTGTAACTCTTTCCTAGCTAGCCGCAACTTTTGTTTTCTGCTGATAACCTTTGCAAACAGTTTGGACCCAGATCAGGACCAACAGAATGTCGATCCTGGTCTGGGTCAATACTGTTTGAAATAATTTTTTGAAAAAGTTAATTTTTAAAAGAAGACAGCAGACGACCATAAAACAGGGATGAGAACAGTCAGCCATTCTCAATCAGAAAAATAAGCAATTTTTAATCACATATTAAAGGTTAAAATCACAAAATATCAATAGAAACCAGTCAGTTTATGCTTAATTTATGTCTAAATTGAGTTTAACTTCATTCAACAATAAATTTCAGCAAAAACAAGTGGCATTATATAAATCATATGCCAGTGCTCAATCATGAAATCCTTTTCAATCCTGAACTTTCTCATGCCTGTAAAAGCATGAAAAATTACCAAGCATGCAAACAGTTTAAACAATCAAACTGAAAAAAATGTCTGAGTGCAACAAGCAGATTGATATTTTGCATCTGCACCCTCACCCAAAAATGCATAAAGGAAACAGATGGACAGACTAACAAGTAAACAAATACGCTGATGCACTCATATGATTTTAATCAAGACGGTTCTCTGGTATTTAATGATTTCTTAAGAACTTAATGACGATCTAATGATCATCTGAGGTTTGGAATAAATATTTTCTAGGTGCAAATGAATCAGTGAGCATCCCAAAATCATGCATTACCAAAGCTTTAGAAAAGCCTGGTATTTTCCAACCAATGCAAAAAAGATTATTTTCTCATTATTTCTTGATAAAATCATTTGTTGAGGTACTCAATGGAAGCGTCTTTGGGAGATGCTTCCAATGAGTACCCACAACATATATTTTTATATAGAATTCAGAAAACTAGCCAGTTGGATACCCCCTGTTATCTGTGAGCATGTATTTCTACACCTGCCCCAATGATACCAAATGATAAGGATCTTAATCATTTTCAAAGCCTAAGCAGGTAAAAAGGTGCTGTTAGCTTTTTTTTAATGTTTCCAATATCAACTATAAACAAACACTGTGTTGATAGCTTCTGACCCTCCCAATGCTGCCCCCCCCTCTCCCCGGGTATGGTGGGGATGCAAAATAGCTTTTGCACACCCAACTAGTGTAAGTAAATCACTCAACAAATTTGGTTGACTTTGGTCCAGCAAGCATAATTGTCAAATCAGGGGCGGATGCAGGATTTCTTGATAGGGGGTTCAAATTTAGAATGGGATTCGATTTGTTAATTTTACCTGATTATTAATAAAAAAAAAATCCAGATTTTTCTGAAAATTCTCCATGAAAATGAAATAATTTTGTCTTAAAGGCGCTCCAACCCCCCGAGCCCCCTCTGGATCTGCCACTGCAAATGGACAGGCAGAGACACTTTTGACCCATCCTCAGGGCTTGTGGCAAAAATAAATGTGCTATAGCATGGCCAACTTGTGTAAGCAAGTCACATGTTGGAACAGCAATAATTATATGCTTTGCAAAAAGTAACGGAAATTGTCAATGATTACATCCTCTTTTCTCGAGTCCTGACAAAATAGCAGTCTGATCTGGACCCGCGGCACATGCATTTGTACATGAATGCTCATTTACCCTCACCTGCCCAATTATATCTGATAATTAATTAGGCATTAAACAGCAACAGGCAAACTTGATGCACCAGTTGAACTTTTATAAACTGTTTTATCAATCAGCAGATTTCAACTGAACTTTTTGTGAGTCTTCCATGAGAGATGACATGATTTCAACATTATCAGATGAAATTTTCTCATGAGACAGTGATGAGGGAGCGCAGTAGCTCAGTGGTAGAGTACTTGACTGGAGACCGAGGTGCCGCGGGTTAGAGCCTCATCGGCGTCACTGCGTTGTGTCCTTGAGCAAGACATTTATCCTAGCTTAGAATTGGTTCAACCCAGGAAGACCCGTACCTACATAACTGAAAGATTGTTGATGGGATGTAGAGAATAAAAAAAAAAAAATTATACACCGTCACTTTGATCTTTACTCTTTGCATGCTGGGTAGTTTTTCATGCTTTTGCCGCCATCTACTGACTTTTTTCAAAGTAAACTTTTTCAAATGCACTGTCCTGGACAGGTACGCAAGTTATTTCCAGAGATGATTCACATGGAAACTGATAACACATTTTTCTCAAAAAATAAAAAAATAACATCAGGAAAGCTGATTTCAATATTTTGTTATATTACTACTCTATAGGATACAACAGGTGCTGTTGGTATATAGAACGGATGATCTTGATTGGCAATTAACTTGTCTTCTGCAGTTACTCCAGGTTTCAGATACATGTCTTTATCCTTAATGCATAATATATTTTATTGAATTTGTTTTGGATGATGTTCGACTGCCAAAGCAACATACACCACTATGAAAAGATGGTATGTAAATTTCTACAAGAGCTTGTTAACATTTTGCCCGCCAGTGTTGTTTGCTGATACCATTTGCAAACAGCAGGCAACAAAATGCAACACTAGCAGATATTTTGACGAGTCACTTACTTTTGTCTCTGTCATGGCATACAACGCTGTTCCTGTATCATCCAACAGGAGTGGAGACTTGATCTGACCTTGACCTAAAGTGACCTCACTCACCATGGCAACAGCACCATCCATGGAAAAAGTGACCTATTGGATAAAGATTAAACTAGAAACTGTTGGAATGCAGATTTTTTTTATATATCAAAACTAACTTTTTTTGAAAATTCTTTCAGGAATACCATCAGATAATGTCAAACAGTTTGGAACGAGATCATATTGCCGGGCCTGATCTTGGTCCAAACTGTTTGAAAAGGGTATCAGCAGACATTAGCAGGCATAGAGTTAAAGATCTAAAATACCCCTATACTTATGTCTCAATAAACAAAGTTTTACTGGCATCTGTATACAGTAATCATAGACTTAAAATGTTGAAACTATAAAATATTTAATTATTTGTTCATTTATAAACACCTGGTCATGAGCTATCAATTTAACTCTTTTCCTGCCAGTGACAAGGTATTACTGCTATGGTCTTCATGCTCTTCTATGATTTTACATGGCTTTAAAGTCTAAAGAATATAAGAATCCACCATGAGTGTGAGGGTAGGATAGAAAAATCCTCAGGGACAGATTTTTCTATCCTACCCCCACTCAAATAATGGATTCTTTTTCTTGCTCACCACTGTTTTTTTTTATTTACTTTAAAAAAGCTTCCAGAAGTCCATGAATACGCTAAGATACAATTTCACATGCTGACGTCACTTTAACATAACAATGACGTCACTTGACGACCATGTGCGTGAGTTCCTATACAACCAATGTATGTCGCCCTCACGTTACAGCCTGGGTAAGATAGCATGGGTAAGATAAGATTTTCTATCCCAGAGTAAAATCTCAGAGTGCAAGAAATATCAAAATTCAAGTCTTTCACAAGGTCTTCAGTTTACTTTCATTTTCATTTACTTTTTCCCTGTTTTATTCTAATAAGATGAATATATTGTTATACTTATATATCAATCATATATTATGTCACATGTATTCTTAAATAAATACTTACCAGTTAACAGTGTTCAACTCATTTAACATATATAATTATATATAGGATCATAATAAGGTGGACATGATCTGGCCTTGATGTTATAAAACTTTTTCATGCTCAACTTAACTGAGCATGAAATTTATTGTACTCATAAATGTTAAAATGCCAACAATTGTTGGCATTTTAACATTTATTAGCATGATAAATACAACATCTGAGAGCTTGAAATATCATGCTCAGTCGACTTGAGCATGAAATTTTTTTCATAACCTCTGGGCCAGACATCCTAACAGATTGGTAGTTGTGATACAGTATTGCAATGCCCTATAATGCTAAAACAGTCAATGGTTAGACAGTCAAATATGCTTAAAAACTAAAAATTAAATTTTATGTAATAAATCATAGTATGGATTAAGCATTTTTAAAAATTGCAGGCAGTATAAAAACATTACCTTTTTCAGGAAGCCACTACTTGTCCCAAGGTAGACAACCATATGTGTGTGTTCCTCCCTGGCTACCACAGCTGTTAAGTCTATACCTGGCAGTGTTATGACCGGTCTCTGGAGCACCGGGAT
Organism: Loripinus fragilis; assembly: GCA_964019695.1. Taxonomy (NCBI): domain Eukaryota; kingdom Metazoa; phylum Mollusca; class Bivalvia; order Lucinida; family Lucinidae; genus Loripinus; species Loripinus fragilis. The sequence continues at coordinate 50,830,853 of OZ026520.1, forward strand.
ATGACCCTCAATGGATGGGTAGGCCTCAGACACTTCAGAATCCCCACAGAATTCAGGGTTGGCACTCTGCATGAAAATAATAAAAACATGAAAACATCACATACCATGGTAATTTTTCAAGCTTTTGCATAACTTATTTTCAAAATAAACTTTTTTGCAAATTCTTTCAGGAACACTATCAGGGTGTCAAATGGTTTGGATCCAGATCAGAACCAACATTCTGTCAGTCCTGATCTGGGTCCAAAATGTTTGCAAAGGCTGTCAGCCGATGCCAAAAGTCGCCGCAAGCAAGGAAAGTATTGGAATACGTATGCAGTGTCAGTACAGATTCATGATAGTTTGCGAATCATGGTCTATGTCTTGAGTGACAATCTTGCCTATGTAAATCTGTCAAAAACTGTTTTGCCACCAATGCAATGCAAATGCATTGAATGTCTTTTGTGCCACTTTTTGACTGCACTACGATTCAATTTTTGTGTCATATATACACAAAACATGACATTGCAATAAAACGACTCCTAAATCACTTCTGGTTGTTAAAGGGAACAATAAAACCTGCACTGCATTAATTTTTTGCATGCTGTGTAATTTTTTCATTTTTTAGCCGTCTGCCAATTTTTTTCAAAATTAACATTTTTGAACAAATTCTTTCAGAAATACCATCAAAGTGTCAAACAGTTTGGATCAAGATCAGGCGCGACATTTTGTCGCGCCTGATCTGAATCTAAACTGTTTGCAAAGGTTTTGAGCAGACAACACAAGCAGGTAAAGGGTTAAAACTTAAAATTCAATACACCACAAGGGATGTCATTAAAATGGTATAAATAATTCAACTGCAGTAACTCTAACTTAACTGCACACTTAATTTACATTGCGAAGGCATTATGCACAATTTGGAGAGAATTCGCCAGAAATAACTTCCTCTCAATTTTTCATGGTCTGTTCTTTATCGATTTGATAGCAAATTCAAGCTGATTTAAATTCATTTTAAATTCAGCTTCTAAATATTATCCCCACGCATTTAAAAAGCGTTGGGGATACTGTGATTGTCTCTGTCCGATACACCCAGACATACATGGTTAGCTTGCAAATGTGGAAAGTTGGCCACTTTACATTTTTAAGTTCAAAATGCATTCTGTGTAAGTGACACTTAGTGGCAAGCGGTCAGAGAGGGGGTGGGGGGGATGCAATATTTTCCAAAAAAGCTCACCTTGTCAGTCAGACTTGAGAATCAAACCTGATACCCTAAATTTTCTGGAGATTTTTTTTATTTTTACACTAGGCCATCTTTTTTATTGGTGGAATATGATAGTTAGCTTTGCATGGAACTTCATAAGCATGATAACTATGAAAGAAAGAATAACATCTTAGATGCACAAAGCAAACACACAGTCAGCCTTGTGTTTATGTTAGATCTCAGAAACATAAACCTTCAAAGAAGTTTGTTATACAGCTGTCATGCAATAAAATAATGATGCTGGTAATTAACTTGTTGCATGCTGGGTAATTTTGCATTTTTTTTGTCGTCTGCCGATTTTTCAAAAATTAATTTTTTCAAAGATTTTTTTCTCGAATACCATCAGAGTGTCAAACAGTTTGGATCCAGATCAGGCCTGACTTTTTGTCAGGCCTGATCTGGGTTCAAATTGTTTGCCAATGTTATCAGCAGAAGACAGACAAAATTTGCCTCAACCAGGGAAAGAGTTTAGGATGAGAATGCTTATGCAAAGACAATAAAAATTCATGGAACCTTCAGAGATTCCGTGAGTTGTCTTGGGAGAAAACACCCCTGAAACAGCGGGATAAATGGGGGCCAAGTTCAGACGGTACGCAACAAAAGTGGAGGCCAAGATCAGAAAGCATGAGAGGCCCAGATCAATCTGTACTTTTGTGCATGGCAATTGATATCCCATCCATATTTTTTAGCTGTTGTCAAAATGGCAAAATATAAAGCTGAAAAAAAGTTTAGTCAAAGGTAGATAAGTAAAGAAATGGGAATGTCAGAGTTACAGTTCCTAGGTGTATTATGATGGGATGTTTTGCACACAAGATATTGTCATGCCGATGTCAATGCCCATGGGATCTGCACCCAAATATTAAGAGAAAAAATACAGTTTAGTCAAAGGTTGATAACTAAAGAAATGAGAATATCAGAGTTACAGTTCCTAGGTGTATCATGATGAGATATCTTGCACAAAAGAAAAAGTCATGCCGATGCCGACGCTGATGGCATCTGCACTAAAATCAATATGTCTCCCTCCCCTCTGGAGAAGGGGGGAGGGGGGATAGTTTTTACAGCCCTGGTATGATTTGATCTCCATTGCCTGCAACTATATAAGGTCTCTTTTCTCATAGCATGCATCATACACCATTTTGACAGAGTCTGTGAATATGTTTTTCTCATCTCTTATGTTCTGTAGAAGCAACTGTCAGCCTCAGCCCAAGTTCAAAAAGCAACTCCCCTTTTATTACCAGAGAAAAATGCCCTTGGGTAGAATTATGAGTGACAGAGGGGATGTTTTAGATAATTTCTGTTTGTATCAATCCATCAGCTTACTTCTCATAATTACTCACAGATGTATAACAGTGTTATCAAGGCAATCAGAAAAATGGCTGAGCTTTTAACAATTTAAGCATTGCATGTTAGCATTTCAAGTTTTTTTGTCTTTTTCTCAGAGAAATCATGGCTTCATTTCATTTGATAAATGAAAAGACACCAACACTGCCTAAAGCCTCGGCCCCACAGAGTTTGCGACCACCGGGACTGAATTTGTTTGCAACTAACTTGCCACCTCTGTTACCATTGCAACTACTTTTCTTTTACAGAATATGAACCCCTGTAAGGCCAAATAAAAAAATAAGTGTGTTTCGCAAATTCGGGTAACGGGTCTGAAAAGTTTAGGTAGGGTAGGCACACATATTTTTTAATTATTTATTTTTCTAGAAAAAAATATAATTGTATGCATTTTGAAAGGCATTTTGCCTTTCAAAATGCATACAATTATATTTTTTAAAGAAAATTTTGAAAAAATTCTAGGTTTCACCAGTAAATTTATGTAGGGTCGGGTTACCCTAAACACAGGTATTTTTATTTGGCCTAAGTCACCCTACTATCAACAAGAATTTTTACATGTAGTTGGCACCCATTCTGAAACTGCTTGCCATAGGATCGGGGACAGATTAGTGACTAGTGCAGAGTGATCGGCCATCAGCTAGCAACCAATGGCCGACTCTTAGCTGACTGGTTCCAAACTGGTTGGGGACTGGTATGCGATTAAACCTTTTTTATTTGATAAAATGTGTACAACAAAAAGTCTGTCTTTTTTTGGCTCCCTTTGTCCTTGGGGAATGTTATGGGATTAAACCTGTTTTATTTGATAAAATGTGTACAACAAAAGTCTGTTTTTTTTTGGCTCCCTATGCATACCATGATGAGAATACTTTGAATTATGTCAGGATATGATGACAGCTTTTTGTTGAAGCAGGTATTGCAAATCTTCAGTGATCTCACGTGTGACCAGTCGCTGACAGATCATCAGTAGGTGGAAACTAGGTTGTAAACTTCCAGAGCCGAAGTGTTGATGAAACTGGTCAGCGACCGATCCACGACTGATCAATGACTTCTAGAAAACCTTTGCAACCAGTCTGTGATCAAAATCAGTTGTGGCTAGCTGTGACTAGTTTTGATCAGCAACCAGGCAGCCACCTTGTTGTGACCTTTATAAAACCTTCCTTTGGGACTTTTGTTTGATTCTTTATGTCCCAGTCAACAATTTCCACTTATCCTGGGACCGGTCTTCCTGGGTTGAACCAGTACTAAGCAAGAATTAATGTGTCTTGCTGAAGGACACAGGGCAGTGACGCCGGTGAGGCTCGAACCCCCAACCCCTCTATCTCGAGTCAAGCACTCTACCACTGAGTCACTTTGCTCCCCCTTTGGGACTTCTGCGACCTGAGACTCTGTGATTACCAATAAACAAGCTGATTCCAATATTACCTTATTATATCAGTATTTTAAACGGCCACTCAAAAAGAAGACCAAAAATTGATTTTCAAGATCAATTATCGCTTAATGTAGGTCAAAAGAATTGCAGAATGCTCCAAGAGAGCATCGACCTTCATTAAGCTACTATTTGTCTTTAAGACTCCTGTTTTGTCTAATGTTGAGTGGCGTTACTGTAGTTTTAAACACAATGAATGTTTTTTGGATTCTCTTCTGACTCAAACATACTTACTGTTGGAACACATGATCTTCTTTGGTGGTAGAATGCAGGGCCAATAACTCCATTGCCTTCATAACAGGATTTCACTGCCTGGTCCATATTCTTGTTAATATCAGCCAAGTCAAACACACAGAGAGCTGACCCTGCACTATCAGGCTGACTAAATCCTACAAACAACTTTCTGACACCGGGATTGTAATAAGCAGTTCTTGCCTGAAGGAACTGTGCTGCCGATTCAGCTAAACAATCAAGCTGAACTTGAACATAAGATCTATAATATCTATCTCCCTTGCATAGTCTCACGATTGTTGAAACACTGATCTTTGGATCATTAGACTTTGGTTGATTTGCAATTATGTAAATAAAGTTGTCTTGAGAAAACCCATAAATATATTGCACATTGAAATTATCCGGGACATTATTAAGTACCCTTAGAGTTGTAGAACCAATCTCATCAGAATATATTAAATCCAAATTTTGATTATTGCGACTACTAACGGTGTAAATGTTGCCTGGATTTCTTGCCGATATGAAGTCATTAATGATATGAACTGAAGATTGATGTGACATGAACAAGAATGTCTGACTTGTATTGTCCTTTGGCACTAGAATACTATGATGAGTATGATGAATTTTATTCAAATTTTTCAGGATATGAATGTCACATGACCCTGATCCTGATTTGCAGAATATCACTTTTTCATTGAATGAATCAACTAGAACTGCTTTAGAAGCAGTGTTATCTTGTTTATCTAAAGCAACCTTTTCTATTGGAATAAGATCTTCGGAGAGTTTCACTAGGTTCTTTGTAGCACCAACAATTACATCACCAGTATTTCTATCCAATCCAAATGTGTGGAGGCTCTGTCCATCTGGATCACGATAAGTCTGTGTCACTTTCATGGCTGACGTCACATGTGTGGCCATGGTAACATACACACACACAAACAGACGGAGATCCATTCTACTGGATGGCATCATTTCTGGAAAATAAAAATACATTTGTATTGTGAAAATTCAAAGACAGTCTAGATCAATCTCTTGCAAGAGCCATTTAATGATTTTGTCTTGGATATTTTTCTTATTTCTCAACAAAAACATATGAGCCAGCACATGAGATTTTGATACTTATTGTATATGCGCAACCTCCATAATAAACGACCATGCTAACAGGGCTGGAAGTCTAAATTTTAGTATGAGTGTTCATCTACATCCAAACTTTGAGTTGCTATAAGGGCAGGCTCTGACGAGTCTGCGCATTTGCGTAGGTTCATCTGATCTGTTGCTGCTTGTAAATGCATATGCTGGCCCAAATTATGTTGCTGGTACTAATACACTCAGTGAAAACATGATTTTAAGAAAAAAAAACTCACCCCCACCCCACATCACCTTTCACATACAATGGAGTGATGCACACAATATTGTTAAACATAATTTACCATCTCAATATATCCCAGACAATTTTATGGCCGAATTAGGTATACAATCTAATAAAATATTCCCAACTGATAATTATCTAAGGGGGTACTTTATTAACTGTAACATATCTTGGTAGCAACGCTTGCCTTGCCAAATCACAAGGCATACCCCTTTTCTATTGCTCAACCGATTAGATTATTTCGTTCATTTTGTTAATTGTATATTCATTAAGTAAACAACTAACAGCGTAGAACCAGATGAGCTGGCTTCCCCAGAAGCCAGCTGATCTGGTTCTACACCGTTAGTACAGATGTGATGTTAATAGATTCTGGAGAACAAGGGTCGCATGTTAAACTTGTATTTTCTGTATCATTACTTTGTAATAAAACAAAATTTCCTTTGAGAAATAAGTTATTATCTGTGTCTAGTGCTCTCTGACACAAGACAAGTTGCTTTGACCCAGAGGTACAGTAAAACCTGTCTTAAGCGGCCACTCATAAATAGACAAAACAAAGGTCTTAAAGACAAATGGTAGTTTTATGAGGGTCGAAAGTATTGCAGAATGCTCCAAGTGAGCATTCTGCAATACTTTTGACCCGCATTAAGCGATAATTGGCCTTGAAAACCAATTTTGGTCTTCTTTTTGAGTGGCCGCTTAAGGCAGGTTTACTATATCCGACTACACAGAAGGTTGCAAGTTAGTAATTTAGCAGTTTCAAATACCAAAGTTTGATGATACCATACAACCGGCATCTGTTTGTTTTGTTTGATTTGATTCTTTACGTCCCATCAACAATCTTTCAGTTTAACAGGGACACATCTTCCTGGGTTGAACCAGTACTAAGCTAGGATTAATGTGCCTCAAGGACCACAACGCAGTGACGCCGGTGAGGCTTGAACCTGCGGCCCCTCGGTCTCAAGTCAAGCACTCTACCACTGAGTCACTGCGCTCCACCGGCATCTGTGAAGACAGATGTTAAAACAGAGTAAATGCAACTACAGTGAAAGTAGCAAGTTAGCAAACTAGTGGTTCCTAATATCAAAGTTTGGTGGCACACACAATTAAACCGGCACCAGGTAAGACAGATGCTAACTGTAAAAACAGAGGAAATACAACTAGAGCAAGAAGTATAGCAAGTTTGCAGTGTTCAACACCAAGTTTGAAGATGTAGAGGACAGCTGGAAAAGTCTGGTTCAGAACCAAAGCTCAGGGCCAAAATCTCTGTCTTAATAGACGAACATCTAGATGCATGATGTACATATAGCCTAAACATAATCATACAAAAAGGATTCAAGCAATTATTTTTGTATCCGATCCCTAGTAATGGCAATAACAAGTACTGAGCTGGGTGGGTTATAGTTTTGTCATTTTTATCACCAGGGGTACCACGAAGGCTTAACCAGCAGTCAACATTAAATTCATACACATTGAAAAGAGTCTTTTCCCCAAACACTTTCGGTTCACTCATAATATTATATGTGCTTTTTTATAAGTACCAGGAGTGAAAATAAAACAGCATTAGAAAGTGGTAATTACCTTTTCAATATACTTAACAAAGAGCATCCAAATCCAAAATTTGAAAAACAACAAAATACACTGTTGCACTGTACCAATCTTATAACCATCAATTTCGCAACCACAAAAGTTCAAATGAAAATATAACAGGTGCAAAGAAAAGGCGGACTATTTAGTTAGTCAAGTTTACCTGGGATCGACTGGCTCTAGATCAAAAAATACATGGTATGTCCCTTGATTAATTTCACAGTGGGTTTCTTCATAAAAAAATATACAATGTATATTGCAAAGCCAATATTTTTCAAAGATTTCAGAAGTTGTGATATGGAGAAAGGTTTTATTGAAAAAGAAATATTTTAATCAAAATATCTTATCTTTGAGCTCAATGAAAGTCAATATCAAATTAGAATCTCTGTATCAAAACAAATAGTGTGGACTGTGGACACACACTGGAATTACCTCTCTGAGGCAATTCCTTTGAGTATCCACACTTTGTTTTTTTTCTGTAAACTGCAAAATTATCAAATTTACATGCATGCATGCACCATATTTTTTACCTGAAAAAATGATCCCTTTTACTCTGGAGACTAGAGAACAGAACATAGGTATATAATTTGAATATAAAAATGCCAGGTGCATTTTTTTTATAATTGAACAAGTGAAAAGAGCCCTTTAACCCCTTACTCCAAAATAACACTATTTGACACCTTTGAAATACAACGTATTTGCATGGACGTTATATTACCTGGACTGGAAACACCAATAGATTTACCGATAATCGTTATTCGATCTTTGCCGCGCTGAAATCCAGGTATGCGGCAGGCAATTTCCGATAAAGTGACGAATCACTTAACGAGAAAGAGATGCGCATGTGTATGGGCATGTGTTTCTTCGCCCCTAGCATCTCAGTAAGAAGCGATAGGTCTGAAAGAATAGCACCGTTTTATGGAGAAGCTTCTAAGCTGCAATTTGATACCAAACACGATGTTGTTCCGGTAAAAAGTAAATTAATTCCGCGGAAGAAATGAACCAAGCATTTCCATCTTATCCGTGTCCTTTGACAGATCTTAAATTTACCCCCCTCCCCCCCAATATACGTCCGTGGTTATGAGCGCTAATTAGCCAAACATCGCTTGGTAAAACAAATGAAATGTAAAACTATTCAACAAAAGAGAATGAACTTTCGATGAGAATTTAAAAAAACAAAACAAAAAAAAACGTGGGATGCAGTTCATTCACTATTGCACGGATCATAAATACAGCTATAATATGGGCCTCGACGCGAGAAACCCTGTCTTCGGGGGTTTGTGAACAACACAGGCGCAGACCAGCCTGCGCATCCGCGCAGTCTGATCAGCGCCTTTTTTTTTTGCTTTTTGGAAAGTATCATATGTAAACTTGCTGCAGGTGAAATTTCAATTTTCAAGCTAGTCTCTTTAGCTGAGGAGGAGACTGGTTTGAAACACTCTTTGTCGAAACACCCTCCCCCCCCCACCCCCGAAAACAGTTTTTCTCACAACGAGGCCCATATGATACCAAACAATCTAGTGTTGTCAGAAAAAAAATACCCAAGAAAAAAGATAACGCATCAGGCTTTTCTTCATTTCTCAGACATGGAAAAAGGCATTTTTTCATACAACGCAATTAACCCACATATGCCTAATGTCCTTTTTGTGGGGCATAGGTAAACAGTGCAGAACCAGATGAGACCCAGCAGAACGCGGTATCTGATCAGGGTCTCCACCGTTTGCTTACAGAATGTTCTATAAAAATTTAAGAAAATGAAAATGACACCAACACCCCTTAAAACGAAATCGTCTGGTCCAATTGAGTGGAGGGCGTAAATGAGTTAAATAGAAATTCAGTATCTTTTGTTTAATTCTTAAATTGGCTATTATTGTCAGTCGTTTTGGTTGAATAGATATTTAACGCAGTCCCGGAAATAATTACTGCTCACAGCTGTCTTACCAACTACATTGTTAATTGTTAAACAAACGCTTTTTAAATGAAATGAAGTGTATCTATGGTTGACAAATCATCATTTATAATTAAATGTATGTTTTCACGCTTTTTAACCCTGCAAATGTGGCTAAATTCCCATTGTACATTAGAGGCAATGTTTAGGTTCCCAGTGTTGGGACACCTCCGTAGAGTGGAACGTTATGCGGAAAAATGAAAGAAAGACGATTTTGCTAGCATCTTATCTGCATGATTTTATTTTGTTTTTGCTAAAAAATTTAAAATTTTAGTTCCAAAATGTGTAATTTACGTATCAAGTGTTAAGTATATCAAATCTACTCACATCAATTAGCTCTACAACCGACAATTTCAATGGTATAGAATAAACAGATGTAGTACGAAAAGTTATCATTTTGCCTCTTTTTCATATCGTCTCTGCAACAAAAGTTTGCAATATAACGATATTCTACAAAATGCAAACTTAGGACAAATATATCAACGTTTAGGAATTTAAAGAATTACACTCATTGAGCGCTTCAAATTGCCACAGTTAAAGTGACAAGTAGCTCATTAAAATTCTAATATCCACCATTTTCAAGATGGCGGCTTGTAAACAACGCAATCTGTCCAAAATAACACGAAAATTAACCATTATCCACGGATTTTATTCCAACATAACTCATATGAGATATACTTAAAAACTTATTCTCGTAAATTCCGTAAGAATTTTCTCCACATATATTGAATATTCACGGTTTTAACATCAAACTTTCCTATGAATCATCGCTATGAACAGCCTCTTTGAAAATGGCGGCAGAAAGGTATTTATCTCGGCGTATACCCAATTTACGCGTAGGCAATAATATTGATGAAATAGATAAGAAGCTAATCCCTGCAAGTATACATCCCTGGTATTTGGAAATATTATGGAAGATGGGGAGCAAATGCTTTATTTTCCAGTATTCAAATCTTTACTTAAATTTTTCTTGGATTTTTTTCAATGGTGTCTAACAATAGAAAATGATGTCATGATCTAAAAATAGTCTATTGGGTACACAGAAGAGATATTTGCATTGATTACCGGTAATTTGATTACCGGTAATTTGATTACCGGTAATTTTTGGCCATCTTGTTTTATTGATCATAATTAGCTATCATTTGGCCCACATTTCTTTTTTTTTTCTGTTAAAAAAAAAGACATATATTAACTCTTTCTTGCCAGCCGCGACTTTTGTCATCTGCTGTTAAATTTTGCAAACAGTTTGGATACAAATCTGGTCCTGATCTGATCCAAACAGTTTGACACCCTGATGTTGTTCCTGACAGAATTTTTCGAAAAAGTTAATTTGGAAAAAAATCAGCAGACCATAATTATTCTCTAAAATTAAAGCTAGTCTCAGTAGCTGAGCTGGTTGGTTTGAGATTTACTCTAAAGAGTAAGGTAACTTTAATAATGTCTCTTTTTGTACAATACAACCCAATGCATTACTTTCCCATCAATCTCTCCAACACTAAACTTACAACATACAAACATACCTTTCTTTATGGAAATAAATATGTATGCAGGTCATGGGTTTCCCTCCATTTTCATTTTATGAATGGAGTAAAAAAGCATTTTAAGATATTTTTTATTTATCTTTCAAAAGTTTAACAGGTTTTATAACTAGTTCAAACTCGTGACCCTTTTTAATTATTTACTGTACCCAACAATAGACTCCTACTTCATTAATGACTTCTACTTCATAACTGCATCTAACATAAGACTCTTACATCATTACTGTAACAATTACTGGACTCCTACTTCATTTCTAATACTACACTTAAACTGTACCCCAAACTGGACTTGTCAGTTTTTTCTACACAATGCAAGACTGTATCCAACAACAGACACTAACTTCATTACTTACTCCTACCTCAAATGTACCCAACACTATAGACCCCCACTTCATAACTGTACCCAATATAAGACTCCTACTTCATTACTGTACCCAACACTAGACCCCTACTTCATAACTGTACTCAACAATAGACTATTACTTCTTTATTGTACCCAACACCAAACTCATACTTCATTACTTACTCAACTTCAAATGTACCCAACACTAGACTCCCACTTCTTAACTGGATATGAGCCCAACATAAAACTCCTGCTTCATTTACATTACCAAACATCAGACTCTTACTTCATTTATACTGTACCCTAACATAAATCTCCAACTTTATTTACTGTATCCAATATTAGACTTCACTTCATTACTGTACCCAACAATAGACTCCTACTTCACACCAGACTCCTACTTCAATACTTACTCAACTTCAACTGTACCCACACTAGACTCCTACTTCATTATTGTACCCAACACCAGACTCCTACTTCATTATTGTACCCAACACCAGACTCCTACTTCATTATTGTACCCAAAACCAGACTCCTACTTCATTATTGTACCCAACACCAGACTCCTACTTCAATACTTACTCAACTTCAACTGTACCCAACACTAGACCTCCTAATTCATAACTGTACTCGATATAAGACTCCTACAACATTACTGCACCCAACAACAGACTCCTGCTTCATTACCATATTAAAGACTCCTACTTCATTACTACAACTAATTTAAGACTACTACTTCATTAGGTACCTAACATAAGACATACTTTACTACTTAATATCCAATATAAGACACCTACTTCATTACTGCACCTCATTTAAGACTAATACAGTCAAAACTCTTTATAACCACACTCTTTCACTCTTTATAACAGCAAAAATCTTTACAACATTAAAAATATTTGCAAAAATGTACCAGTTTAGCTTGAAGTTAAGTTCATTACAACAGAAATTCCGTTTAACGTCAAATTATTTGGGGGCAAACACTGTCGTTGTAAAGTCTGCCATGGTTTCACTGTACGAGGGTTAGTAAAAATAACTGAGCCCTACCTCAGTATGGTAGACAACAAATGTGATTATTTTCTATAAGTATCATATGTCATCGATGTTTTGACCCTGGAGAATTATCCTAGTGAAGCTTCTATTATGGTTGCTAGGCAACTGAAGATCGTCAGTCAGATCGATGTGTTCACGATCTCAGCCACCATGAATATACAGTATGTCTTTAAAAAGATTGCAGGCTTCATAGTTTTTTTTGAAAGACATATTTGACATTTATTTGAATAACATATATCTATTGTCTTTTCATTTAACTAAGTTCTTTAATGTTTAGGTGAACATTGATTGTATGCGTTGCCTAGCAACAAAAAACACCAAAATTCCACAAATTTTCAAATACACGAGAATTGTGTTGCCATGGAAACAAAATTGTGAATTTAAATCAAGGAACTTAATATGTCTGAGGGTTTTGTTTGTGTATGCAGTACTGTTAAAGCATTATTAGGCTAATATTTTATGTGTTCTATTATAATTGTGTAAATTTGAATATGGGTGGGGTAAATTATAGGACGTCAGGCATGTTAAAATTTGATAAATTCTTCAATCAAACTGCCACAGCAGCTATAATTTGGGTTCAATTGGTTTCTATTCTGTGACACTGAATAGGTACATGTTAAAGATATCAGACGACAGTGAATAAAGCCTTGCTTTAAAATTACTGTTTCCATAGCAACGCTTAGAATTAGATGTTTCACAGCGTGAACGCACCCCTTTGACAGGTCATATTCTGATGCCTAGCAACCGTTACAAAAAGCCTACCAACAGAAATAGATTAGGTGATTAAATAGATTACATATAACTACAATGAAATATCATCTAATTATATGCCAATTTTACTTGATTCAAATGTTATGAGGTAGGGCTCAGTTATTTTTGACTAACCCTCATACTTCATTAGGCACCCAACACAAGACTCATACTTTATTACTGTACCCAACATGAAAATCCCTCTTTGTTATTGTACCCAAAAATAGACTCCTATTTCATTATTACTTTACCCATTATTTCATTAATAATAATAATAATAATAATAATAATAATAATAATAATAATAATAATAGCTAGCCACCTTTTTATAGTACCCAACACTATATAGCTTCCATTCCACCAACAGCTCTATTCCACCAACAGCTCTTCATATTTTTTCAGGACCCCTTTTCTTCACTGTACCCTACAGCAGATTACACTTGTTGACAACAATTCTCCCTTTAAGTACCTTTGAATCTACAATTACAATTCTATTTGAAAATAATATTACCAAAATCTATGAATCAGATACTTTAAACTTCTATGATCCTTTTTTCCTACAGAAATCTCTTGTTTCAAATACTTGTTGTCTCTATCCCTTTGTCAATTCCTCAGTCCCACAGTTTAAGATATGTTTCTAACATTGGCAGAAGCATATCACCCTTATTGGTAAATTACTCATTCTTCCATTAAGATGCCAATAGAATCAATTTATGATTCAGTCAGAGCAGTTAGAAATGGAGGAGATAGGAGAAAAATCAAGCAATATTGGAAAAAGAAGATTTTTTTTTTGAACAGCATCACTTAGTCTCTGGGACTTTTTTAATATTCTTCATCTTGGGGCAGGAGACTTCTTTGCCATGATTTGGGAAACATATTGCCAAATGAACTACATGTGTAGTACAATTGTATCTGTTTCAGGAATATAGCATATTTGTATGAAGTTTCATGAAGATACCTTAACAGGGTTCATACAGGCAAGATTGTGTATAATTCAAAGACTTTTCAAGGACTTCTGAAAGACTTTCCTACTGTTTTGAAGGACTAAAAACTTTAAAACAATACTGATTTCACATTAAAATTTTACTTCGGAAATGCTAGAGTCCATTACTAAAGATATTAGTTAAAGAAAATTAGTATCAAATTGTGGTGCCTTTATTTGGTGCAGCATATGCTGCACCAAATAAAGGCACCACAATTTGATACTGATTTAGGTCTCCAAAAACACTGTTGAATCCTCCTGTAAATGGTAAAAATCAAGGACTTTTCAAGGCCTTTGAGTGTTTTTCAAGTACTTTCAAGGCAGATTTAATTTTCAAGGACTTTTTAAGACAGTCCTGTATATTCAAGTACTTTTCAAGCCTGTGCAAACCCTGCTTAATTGGTTTTTAAGTAACAAAGTGGACACAATTAAATCACAAAATCTACTATTTTCAGTTTCAATGGGCCATGACTCAAAAAATAGGTAAATCCAGATTTACGATTCTTACCTTCTGCATGTCATCTAATGTTGGTTAATATTTGTATGAAGTTTCATGAAGATATCTTAAATGGTTCTTAAGCTAAAGACTAGACACAAATGCGTGACTGCTGACAGACATTTGAGTTCAAGTTGTGACCTTGACCTTGTGAGATCAGGTGTTGTGGGTGACAAAGCGCCATATGCTATGCGTACTAATCATGTAAAGTTATAATTAATTTGCCCAACCCTTGTAGGAGATATGGCCTGGACATGAGAATCGGAGTTTAACAGCTTCTAACAAAGTTTAACCTGGGGAGTTGGATGCTAAGTGATGTGGGCGGCACCTTCATGCTATGGGTTATAATCATGTGAATTTAAGTTATAACGACTTTGGCCTACCCTTGTAGGAAATATGGCCAGACACGAAACCCAGGATTACAGTGTGACTGACATTTTGAGTCAAAGTTGTGACCTTGACCTTGGGAGTTGGTGACTAAATTTTGTATGCAACATACCTCCATGCTATTGGTAATAACCATATGAAGTTATAATAAATTTGGCCTTCCCTTGAAGGAAATATGGCCAATAAGAAACCAAGGATTAGGGTGTAACTGACAGACTTGGAGTCAAAGTTGTGGCCTTGACCTTGGGAGTTGGTAGCTAAGTGTTGTGCACCACATTGGTAACAATCCTGTAAAGTCATAATGAATTTGGCCAACCTGTTGGAATAATGACCCAGACACCAATTGATGGACAGATTAACAGAATCAAGCATTATCCCTTAATGGGCCAATCCGAACCAAAGTCTTCTGCTTTTCTCGTCTGTAGAAATGTTTAAGAAGCCACTATGGCAAACAGCGCGGACCCAGATCAGACTGCAGTCTGTTCTGGGTCCACACTGTTTGCTTCTATACTTAATTTGTCAGTAACGTTAGGCAATTATTTGCAGCAGACGACTTCAGCAGACAACATTTTTAGATGCATTTTTTTCTTGGCGCTTTAAGGGTTAACCTATAGTCCAGCCCCAAAATGGTCTTCAGTGGGTAAAGGGGGACAATAAATAAAGCCTGCAGATAAAAACTACAAACCTCTCAAATATTAAATAAAAATTCCATATATCACAGAAGAGCTCCAGCTACTGTTATATCCTGATAGTAAGCAGCATGTGCTGATAGTGAGAAGTTACGGAAAGTTTCTGCTGCTGCTGTTATCACTCAAACATACACTACTGTATGAACCAATTTTCTCCTACTCTTGACTGAAACCATACCTCAATTTTATTACCTTTTGCAGGGGGTATTAATGAGGCCAAAAATGAGGAAACCAGCTTGTGCATGAAGCCACAGGAATTGGAACTCATATCAAAATACCGGCAAGTGACTCCAAACAGTTTCACCATGGAGATACTCTGAAAGAATTTTTAGAAAGAGTTGAATTTAAAACAAAAATCAGCAGACGACAAAAAAAACAACATGAAAATGCCTTGAATCCAAAAAGTATTTAAAAGTGCCAATGCAGGATTCAGAAGCAGATGTAAAATTATTGGATATCGCCCTGTAGCTCAGTTGGTAGAGTAGTCCTGACACATGATCAAGAGCTTGTGGGTTCAAACCCCACCATATAGGCAGTGTATTGTGTCCTTGAGAGGGACACTTTAACAATAGAAAATCCCCCACTATGACTTGGGATGGTAAGCATAAACTCAAACGAAAATCATTGATGATCAAAAACATCGTTTTTGGCAAGATGTTTTTGGCAACCGAAAATGATTTTTAAAAATTTAAATCAGTGCATTTGCAAACACCCCCTACCCAGTGAGATCAAGAAGCGTATGGTAAACATACTAAAATTTCTAACACTTTTTTTCTTTTTGTTCTCCAACAATTTTTTGGGTTTTTAGGGCTAGAATTCATAAATGCTTGCCAGAATAGCAAACAGGGATGACCCTGATCAGACTGCTTCTTCAGAAGCAGTCTGATCTGAGTCTGCGCTGTTTGTCTAGGCATTTTTTCGGGCAACTAGCGTTCAAAAATTTTATATACGGTATATGATTTGTGACACAAATTATTATGTCGTCCAGAAGAGGTAAACTTAGTATTTGTCCAAGACTGTAGGGGATTTTTTATCACCTTGCCCAGACTTAAAAACTCATAAAGCTGAAGTTCACAAATGAGATTTTTTTTTGTGTAAATGGGACCTTTATCAACATGTTAAAAAGTGAAAATGTGAATACACTCTCTGATCTGCAATATCTCATAATAATACACTCCAAGGATAATAACCCAAAACTATTCTTAAATTCACTATCATAGCAAAGCAATACACATAAAGTTATACCCTCCTGACTTTTTTCCATTCTTTCTAATAAAAGAAAGGGACTTTTTCTTAAGATTTAAATCAAATGACATAATTTAAGAGGCAGCTGTTTTTCTGCATGTTTGAGTCGAGGCTAATGAAAATCAACTTTGTGTCATGCCGAAACCTAAATGACTCTTATCACTGTAAAGGGGTGTTTAGACGGCATGATTTAGTCGTCCTGACTTAGTCGTACATTACAAATCAGCTCGTGTAAACACTGCTATTACAGAGTCATATATGATTTTAGAGTCAGGACGACATGTAATGGGGGATAGAACTGGTTCTATTTGCCATTACAAAATCATGGCGAATTAGCCAATCAGCTTTAAGGTCACTGGGGTTAATTACTTTGGGGGGCAAGATAAAAGAGATAACCCTAAACATGCCAGTATTTTGTACTGAAAATGGTGTCTGCTGCATATATTCAAGTGCACTTCAGAGGAGATCCTATCATGGAAGCAAACACTAAAATCCCTGACCAGACTGCTTCCAGGGAACAGTCTGATCTGGGTCGATATTCTTCGTCATAAAGACTACCTAAGAACATAAGCAGATGAAATAGCAGATGTCAAAAGTCGCGACTTGCAGGAATGAGTTTTAACACATGTACTTAGCTATAGCAATGCAACACATGTAGAGCATGATGAGATAGCTCAAGGTGCCCAGCCAGTTTTCTTCACTGTTGAAAGAAATCACACATGACATTGTAATGCCGTCTAAACAGAAAAATCATACATGACAAAATCATGTATGATTTTGTCAGGCTGACAAAATCATGCCGTCTAAACAGGCCTTAATCAGGCTGTAGAAAATGGTTGGACTGCCTTAATTTGTCCTGCTCATGTAACCTACTATATTGATGGGGAAACAGCAAATAACAGATGCATATTTGCACTGAAATTTGTATTGCCATTTTAATTTGATTAGCTTATCTTTTATTTATGCAGGTAACTGATATTGGCTACAGGTAACGGCATACTAGAATTGCAGGGATGGACTGATGGGATGGACCCGGACTCGGACTGGGTAATGTCTGCTTTATTGGTGTCATGTCCCCAACCAAGGCTTCGCTATGTCTGGCCAGATTTCCCATGGGATATCTGTTTCAGAATGTTTCTGTAAATAATGTTCCTTAATGGCACACCTGTTGAAGAATTATCGCTTGTAGTTTTGTCAATTGTGTAACCCATTTGAAGGAATGAAATTTCCGAGTTTAGTTGGTTGTTGGATTTATTTATTTATTTATTTATTTATTTATTTATTTATTTATCTATCTATTTATTATAGAATATGTCAGATGAAAGCTAACAGTGAAGAATATTAGATGAAAGCAAATAGTGGAGACCCTAATCAGACGCTGCATTCTGTTACATCTGATCTGGGTCTGCACTATTATTTTGCAACATTTTATCATAGGGCCAGTTAAACAATTTTTACCGTAAAATTGCTATTATTTTCTCACCTATCAATTTTAACATGTGCTTTGGGTGCTCAAAATAACCGTCTCCGTCTCATTGAGACGGTTCCTAGTACCCAAAACATATCTTTTGGATGAGAAATAAAGAAAATAGTTTTCCAATACGCACTCATATCTGGAGGCCTGATTTATGTCTCACAAAATGGAAACTAGGCTTATATGGTTTAAGGAGATGAAACCTTTATGTAAGCGTTTGTTGTACTACATGTTGTTTTTTGTGAACTTTTCTGAAAAAATAATGCGTATACACTTGCTGATGAGCCTCGGATTCTTACCGGGACATAGAAATGTCGTTTTTGGTGATCTAAAACGCAGTTTTGTTCCAAGACTTGTGTTTGCGATCGTCGCCCTCCCGGTGTTAGAAAAACCGCGATCTTGTCGAATTTAACTAATAGCAGCGAATGAAATGCAGTATTTTTTCGCAGAATAAAATGCAGATTATTAATGAGCCTGCTCGTAAGATTTTGGTGCTATCGTATATGGCCGGCCAAGTACAGCTAGCCTGCCAAGTGGAGCTAGTGGCACATATTTTTTGCATTAGGCTTCATCTCCGCCCTTTCTTTTTTGCATGCTTGCAGTAAAACTCTGTCAGAACCGCGCATATGCGAAGGCTAGCCTGAGGTATCACTGCTGGGAATGCAATAAGTGCATGACCTGACTCATTTAATGAATTCTAGATGCCTGACTAAACGTTTGAAAATATATGTAAATGATAATAAATTCTACACCCCTACTTTATGTATGCAAGTAACAATTGTTCTCTTGAGACTATGCGTATGCGCAGGGTTTCCTTGACCTTCGTTGCTCGGAGATGCGATAACTACCAACGCATTAAGAGGCAATTATAGCTCATGTTTTTAACTATTTAAATGATTGTAACGACAAATAAATAATAAAATCCTCATGGATCTCCTATTTCGACTACACAAAAAGACTGACTTGGGTCATAAAATGAAATGTTTTGATAGACCGTAAACTCAAAATATTAAAAATGTAAAACGCCAATTTTCATGCGCAGTCAACACCAGCTTGAGCATTTTGGGAGCTTACCAAACACGTAAGTTTGTGAAAATCAGAACACGTAACCTCAAGGGTTTCATAAAGTTGCCAACAAATGGTACCCACAGTGCTCATTAAACTTTAAATGGACAGTTGCAGTCTCGTTGAGATTTGATGAAACTGTTTGGCATAATCTTAATTCGAATAATTCTGCACTTAGTAGCAGCACTCAGTGCCAAATCATATGTTATTCCAGTGTCATTAAAACTGTGAAATAATGCTCTGTATTTCTGATCATTTCATCACATTGCCCATTTAAACCCATTGTCATTCAGAATCCCATTTCACTGCGATGTACCCCTACTCAAAGTGGCAAACAGTTTGGATCCTGATCAGGCCCGACTTTTTGTCGGGTTTTGAGCCTCACTGGCGTTACTGCATTAATCTTTGATATGGTGGCTGCTTTGTGCCCTTTCTTTATTTAGTTTTTTTCGTTTTTCTGCCTGTGGTTATGGCACGGTGAAAAGACAAAAGAGAGGAAATAAAGAAAAAAATGCAACGCGAAAAATCGAAAAGACGAAATAACGCTTGGCGAAAAGACGAAAAAGTGAATTGCGCCGCACGAACTCATGTAAATCACGAAAACAAACAAGCACCAAATGACGGAAATAATGTCATGCGAAATAACGCCATTTAAAACCGTTATTTGGTTATTTGGGCGCAGGACATTTGAGCGGAAAAATCGGACCCCCCCTCCTAGTGGACATTTGAGCGGTTTTAAAGTGGACCATTGAGCGGAAAAAGAAATTACAGGTGGGCCACCGTATTACTTGACTTTTCGCTTACTGTAAAGGCGGCAACTTTAATATTCATATCTGGGTGTGGTTCGGCTTTTTCATCTGCCAAGGAAGGGAAATCAGGTTTTACTAATAATTTGGTAAAGAGTTAATAAGCTTTTTGAGCCGCGCAAACGTGCGTGCATTTCATGAAAATCCTAACCGTATACACACTGAACTCACATTTACTAACCCTTAAAGCGCATAATCACAAAATGCATGTTTGTGTCGTCCACTAAACTATTTGAAGCCTCATAGATAAACAGTGTGGACCCAGATCAGACTGCTCCAGTAGGAGCAGTCTGATCTGGGTCCACAATGTTTGCCACTCCCTGCTTATGTTAAATATACATTTTCAGATGCAGTTATTTTGCTGGCGTTTTAAGGAATAAATAATTTGTTTTGAGTCTATACTGAGGTAATGGCGCAAGATGATACAGTTACTTTTGAATAAAACCAGGCCTCCTTTTCAGCTTTTACCTATACCTAAGGTTGACTAGTCCTAATTACGCATTCATGAGGCGCCGCCTTTACAGTAAGCGAAAAGTCAAGTAACACAGGTAAATTGCACAGGTAAAAAGTGTTCACCTATACAAAAGCAGCTTGTATTTCTGTATTTGTCATCAATAATATTAACTCAATCGTATTAACTCAACAAATAAGTCAGTCGCTCGAATGTATTTTAGCAAGAAAGATGAATATTTCTGTTGTGTAAACAAACCGTGGTCAAAAAAGTATAATCTGGGATAGGTATCGATATAGGCTCGATGGAACTCTGAAAACAGGCGATATTTTAACAAACTCCATTGCTGTATTATTAAAAAAAACTTATCTTGCTCTAGTCCCACTTCTATCTCCCCGTGGTGAGCAGGGGGCAACAGGCAAAGATTGACTCATAAATGAACTGAGCAACCTTTGTCTTGGCTATCGGAAAGGGCATCAGGTAATCCGCTGAAAAGGTTTTTTTTCATTCCGCTCAAATGTCCACTTTTTTGCCGCTCAAACGTCCGTTTTTTCGTTCATATGTCCTCTCAATCCGCTCAAATGTCTTTCGCCGCTATATTTTGTGTCTCTTCGTGAGGCTTCTTTTCGTCTGGTGTTATTTCGTCTTTTCTTTATTACGTGTGGCATTTTTTTTTTGTTATTTCGTTGTTGTTTTTTCTCGTGACTATTTTATTGAGTTTTTCCGCCACGAAAAGCCAAAATGACGAGAAACGCCACTCGAAAAGACGAAAAAGCCAAGCGAAATAACGAAAAGACGCTACGCCAAAAGACGAAATAACGCCCAAGTGAAATTTAACCCTAAAAGCGCTTGCCGAAATGCATCTTTTTTCTCGTTTGTTGCACTGTGGATAATGTAAATGCAGAAGCAAATATGTGGACCTAGCTTAGAATGCCGACGTAGGAGCAGGCTAGGCTATGAGAGCAGTCTGATTTGTTTCTTCACAGATTGGCCTAGAGATTTCTAAAACATTTTAGTAGTGGACAAAAGCAGACGTCTTCTGATGTGATTGGCGCTCTAACGATGGAACCCAATTTATCTAAATCTTAAATTGATAGGGAGTTACTAAAGGATTTGGATCCAGATCGAGCCGATATTCTGTAAGTCCTGATTTGGGTCCAAACTGTTTGCAAAGATCGGGTAGAATTCAATTCTATTTGTTGTTTCTGGATTGCTACCATATTGAAATTCGAAACGATCGAAAGTGCATCGCTTACAAATGATTAAATAATCATTACATGACAAGGAGGTGCATTATTCAACAAACAGAACGTTAAGCTTCAGCTGCGCTCGGTAAACCAGGGGTGCGCCCAAAGATCACCAGTATATGACAAAATTAGGCAAATTACGTTTGAGCGGAAATCATACCGTGACGCTGTATGCAACGAGCGGCAAGACAACAGTCAAAAGAGCGGATGTATAAATCATTCATATGAGAGAATTTTCCAGGTAATGACCACTTCCGTTCGTCGTATAGTAATATGACCACATGTAATACAACTGTATGTTGTCCCCTGCTCAAAAATACGAAAATTGCTGGGTGGGTTGTGTAGAAGTGTGCATTAAAATGCGCATGGAACGATTCTGCCATATTGTTTGTTCTTTTGGTGTTGATGGGATTTCAAAGTAAGTAAGGGTGCAAAGATCAGGATTCGATACAATCAAATATCATACCTTACCCAGGATACCAATAGGAAAGTAACAAACTCACAGTAAGACACCACAGGTCAGCCCTTTCCCAGCAGGTGACCACAAGGCACATATAAACAGACGTGTACAAAGGCATAGCAAACACAACACAGAAAAAACATAAAAGATCCACCTTGGAACGGTCAGTAAAATATTTTACTGGAGGGCTTAAACCGGTTTAACGGTGCACCAACCTTACCCTTAGTTCAGATGTGGATCAATATACATAGATGTTTGGTTTGCATGAAAGACCCCTTGCTTATCAATGCATCATCTCATAGAACATACAAATCAAGATATAAAAAAGAGATAAAGCAAAGATAAGGAGTCAACAGTAAGTAAAACTGAATACTGGAGCAAAAGAAATCCAACAGGTCAACCCACATTTCAAAAGGACACAAGAAGCGAAGCCTAAACGAAAGTTTCAGCAATTTGCCTATTTCATTACTGCTGTCCTTGTTGTCTTGAATTAAGCACAAAGTCTGTAATTTTCCCCGCCAAGCCTGTCCGATTAGCACACTGGTAAATGTAAAAAACACTGGATGTTACTG
This sequence comes from Loripinus fragilis, assembly GCA_964019695.1. NCBI lineage: Eukaryota > Metazoa > Mollusca > Bivalvia > Lucinida > Lucinidae > Loripinus > Loripinus fragilis. The sequence continues at coordinate 50,853,544 of OZ026520.1, forward strand.
CAACGAACTGGTGGAGCGGGCGTAAAATCTATGCCTGTTGACTTTATGCTTTCTTTATAAGCTTGCGTTTATTTTATTTGTGATTGCATCGGGTGCACAGACCGTCAGTAACATTGCAGTATATGGCTCTGTCATGCAATTGTTGATTTAAACTCACGGTTTGGCCGCCAAAGTCGACACAGTTCTGGAGTTTGACTATGGCAGGTGTTTTTTTCTTGTGTGACTGCCAAAATTGAGGGAAATCTGCATGTCTAAGTGCAGCTGTTATCATATTCCCCCGAAATAACATCCAAAAAGAGATCATCATTCGCTATTTTTTTTCTTGGTAAACTAGCTAAAGTTTTATTGAGGAATTTTATTACAACGCACCGGGAGCATTTTTGGCGCATTGATTCAACGCACTGATAGTTGTACAGATGTGCGATGGTTGCTGGTGCAGACTCACACCAGCATTTGCTGTTTCACATAAACGGTACACAAACCGCCATTTGAACCAGCCCATGATACATGTACTTCGTTACTGTGACGAGGCTCAGGCGAGCCTTTGCAAATGTGCAGACTCGCCAGAGCCTTCGCTGCATGCCAGCATATGAAATATTGATACTTATTGCATTGTCCAGTGACTATACCTGTTCAAATGTGCAGAAGCTGCTGGCGTGAATAGCACACAAATCCCCATTTGCACCAGCACATGATATTTCGTAACTGTGAGGAGGTTCTGGCGAGCCTGTGCAAATGTGCAGACTCGCCAGAGCCTTCGCTGCCAGCTTTTAAAGTATTGTTACTTATTGCATTGTCCAGTGACTATACCTGAGCAAATGCGCAGACTCAACAGAGTCTAAGCTGCTGGCGTGAATAGTACACAAATCGCCATTTCAGGCAGCACATGATATTTTGGTACAGTGACGAAGGCTAAGGTGAGCCTGTGCAACTGTGCAGACTCGCCAGAGCCTTCGCTGCTTGCACTCGCCATTTGAGCCAGCACGAGATTTTTGAACTGTGAAGAAGGCTCAGACTAGGTCAAGCAAATGTCCAGTTTCGCCATAGACTTCTCTGCTCGTATAACAAAAAAGTTTAAAAAACGACATTTGAGCCAGCACATGAGGTTTTGGTTCACTGACATAGGCTCGAGTAAGACTCAAATGTGCAGACTCGCCAGAGCCTTCAATGTTCGCATAATGAAACCAAATTTGCCTTTTGAGCCAGCATACTCCCAGGGGTTACCTGTTCCCTTGTTCCCCTGGGGGGGGGGAAGAGGGGAACAAAGAGACAATATTGTAAAACAATAAAACAAGTTTTCGCTTTTTGGTGAACGGGGGAAGAAGCAAAGTTATTGCAGGGGAAAATGACACTTTTGGGGAACAAGCCAGGGAACATCAGAAAACAAATTTTCGATTTTGGGGAACAGGGGAACAAGCCAACAAAGGAACAGGTACCCCCGCCCGAGGAGTGTGTTGCCCCTTGTACCCAGGGTCCCAAGTCGATACCCGGCTCGTCCAGTCTGACTATAAGCCATCTCCATATGACCTAAGCTGTTGGTGGGACGTAAAACACAAACTCAACGAATCAATCAAGTCAGGCATTTTCTTTTTTCAGACTACGCTGAACAGTTTATTTCAGCTCAGACCACATGCCCGTTATGTAAACAATCTGCGGAGCATGCACTATAAGGCTAGCCATTAACCTAAGAACCAGACCTCTGATTAAGGTCATGATACCAATAAATAAGGACATGACTCCAATAACTAAGGTCATGACTGCAATAAATAAGGACAAGTCCGGGTCCGAGTCCGGGTCCATCCCATCAGTCCATCCCAGCAATTCTAGTATGCCACAGGTAACCATACAGTGAGCTATTATTCATTTGTGACCTCTCAGTAATGACCTTTGGTCGAGTCCATGTTCCTGGGTTGAGCAGATAATTTACCGTAAATTTACCGCAAACTGTTTGTAAAAAATCTTCGTATCCTTAAAAGCTATATTCAATTTATATCTGGCTCATTGGTTTAGTGGTTAAAACGCTCTCCTGAAACATGCGAAGACGTGAGTTCGAGCCTCAATTCGGACTTGCTTTTTTATTGCATGTATTGATGTTTCATTATTTTAATATAGGAAAGTAAAACGATTTTTTCGTGCGTTGGGTACGAATCCCGCATTGTACCCAGCATTGAGTATGATCATTCTTTCACCTAAAAATATAAAAGTAAAGTATATTTAGTACCAATGAATAAATTTATTTTATGTAAAGTGAAATCAACAGACAGTTATATGCACGGCCAACGTTGAATGTTTCTCAATTTGAATGAAACCCTCTTCCATAAAAAAGTGGTTTAGCATGCCAGGAGTTAGAGAATGACATATGCATGCACAATGTGATCAAAATATACTATGTGGTCAAGAGCTATGAACATTTTCAGGAACTGCTAACGGGTGGATGAACTCAAATAGTGATTGTAGTGCTGACCCAAGGGTCGTGCAATTCCACTATTCTTAAATTACCTTTAGAAAATGTTATTTTTAGTCCAGTAGTACTATCTTGCCAGCATTTCGGGACAACGTGGCTGGTATGAACGTAAGTTTCATCTGTATAAACGACTGTGTAACCCCCTCTCTCAACTCCCTGACCATGCGAAGGTATCTGATCCTGCTGAGGACTACATATTGTCTCTCCATCAGCACTTTTTGATTCACCCCACACCGTGTGTAAGCAGACTTCGTATGAAGGAGATCTTTGCGAAGACGACCCTTGCTGCCAGTAATCAATACTCTGTTTGAGCTCTGTTCTGATGTTATCCCTTCTTCAAGGAGTACATGCTGGCGATGGCCCTCCGTACAATACCCTGGTCAAAGTCATCCAGTGACACTTTCAACGTAGATGACGGTGGTTGCTTTGGTTGCTGCTACTCGTACTGTGCCTTCTTCTTCTTTTCCACAATTTTCTGAGAGGTAGATCTGCTAGGACTGCTGCAGTCCTGTCCCATACACCATTCAGTGACAGTTTCATTCCAGACTTCTTTTCCTCCATGCAGAACTTGTACACGTTTTCAACAATAGCTCGTGCATCGCCGCTGTATCTCAATGCAAGCCTCACCATTTTACTGAGTGAAGTCCTATTACATGTACAGAATACACCAAAACATGCTTTTTTCTGCAAACATGTAAATCGCGAAAAATTTTCTGCTTCTTTGCGAAAGCAAAAAATAAAAAAGTTTTACTGGGGCTCGAACCCTCAACCTTGGACTCAAACCCTCAACTATGTTTTCAAAATCATTGAGTACAACCGTTATACTTACTGCGCCATCAAATCGCTTGTTAAAATTCACTTGTAAATACGAATAAATGCATGTCATAACGTTGTAACACCCCTATTTTATGGAGCAGTTCATTATTGTTAGTGCAGTCACCCCCTGATGCTTTTAAGGCTATTATACCTGACTTTTTTTATATAAACTATCCCAACCTCAATTAAGCTGGTTTACTGATAGTGAGGCAATTTACCAACAACACTGGCCCACTTCGAATCGAACTATAGTTCCAACTATAGTAACTAAAGTTTCATTCGAACATCGAAAGTCGCTACTAGAGTGACGTCATGCACCTACAAGAGATTGACGGTGGGTCAGAGCACCTTTACTCTGGTAGCATGTCTGGTTCCCTCCTCTAGACCTATCTAGCAAGATGGTTTCCATAGCTGTCTGTTGTCTCAAAATGATTTGTTTTTACAAAGCAATCCTAGCTGTGCATCAATATGCGGTCCCATTTATTTGTAACTAATTATTAGAATAGGCTGTGCAGTTTATACACATCCTTATGTTTATGGTGAAGATTTGAAGTGGAGCATACAGGGCTATTCTTTTTGTTTGTAACTTCCCAACCAACTAAAGGTTGCAACTGTAGCCGTTCGGGTTAAAACGTGCCTGCGCATCTATTACGTAATAACTTAAGTAGGAACTTAAGTTCGATTCGAAGGGGGCCACTGATATATGACTCATATAAGTTTTGTTTGTTTGATTTGATTCTTTACGTCCCATCAGCAATCTTTCAGTTATAAAGGGATGGGTCTTCCTGGGTTGAACCAGTACTAAGCTAGGATTAATGTTCTTGCTCAAGGACACAACACAGTGACGCCGGTGAGGCTCGAAACCGACACTCATATAAGTAACTCATTGTGATTAGGTGTGTTTTCACACCTCATTCATTCAGGTAAATAATTAAGTGAGTTATCTACCTCATTTATACAGGTAACTGATAAGGTGAGTTGCCTACCTGACTGACATTTATAAAGGTAACTGATTTGATTAGTTACTAAATATATCATTCAAACAAGTAACTGATTAGGTAAGCTACCTACATACTCACTTTTAGGTGTGTTGCCTACCTCATTCTTTATAATTACTGATAATGTTAGTTGCTTATCTCATTCATACATGTAACTGATTAGGTGAGCTACCTAAATACTCATTCTTAAAGATAATTGAATAGGTGTGTTGCCTACCTCATTCTTTATAATTACTGATAATGTTAGTTGCTTATCTCATTCATACATGTAACTGATTAGGTGAGCTACCTAAATACTCATTCTTAAAGATAACTGAATAGGTGTGTTGCCTACCTCATTCATAAAGGTAACTGAGAAGGTTAGTTGCTTACCTCATTCATACAGGTACCTGATTAGGTGAGCTACCTACATACTCATTCTTTAAGATAACTGAATAGGTGTGTTGCCTACCTCATTCTTTATAATTACTGATAATGTTAGTTGCTTATCTCATTCATACATGTAACTGATTAGGTGAGCTACCTAAATACTCATTCTTTAAGATAACTGAATAGGTGTGTTGCCTACCTCATTCATAAAGGTAACTGAGAAGGTTAGTTGCTTATCTCATTCATACAGGTACCTGATTAGGTGAGCTACCTAGATACTCATTCTTAAAGATAACTGAATAGGTGTGTTGCCTACCTCAATTATAAAGGTAACTGAGAAGGTTAGTTGTTTATCTCATTCATAGATGTAACTGATTAGGTGAGCTACCTAAATACTCATTCTTAAAGATAACTGAATAGGTGTGTTGCCTACCTCATTCATAAAGGTAACTGAGAAGGTTAGTTGCTTATCTCATTCATACAGGTACCTGATTAGGTGAGCTACCTAGATACTCATTCTTAAAGATAACTGAATAGGTGTGTTGCCTACCTCAATTATAAAGGTAACTGAGAAGGTTAGTTGCTTATCTCATTCATACAGGTACCTGATTAGGTGAGCTACCTAGATACTCATTCTTAAAGATAACTGAATAGGTGTGTTGCCTACCTCAATAATAAAGGTAACTGAGAAGGTTAGTTGTTTATCTCATTCATACATGTAACTGATTAGGTGAGCTACCTAAATACTCATTCTTAAAGATAACTGAATAGGTGTGTTGCCTACCTCATTCATAAAGGTAACTGAGAAGGTTAGTTGCTTATCTCATTCATACAGGTACCTGATTAGGTGAGCTACCTAGATACTCATTCTTAAAGATAACTGAATAGGTGTGTTGCCTACCTCAATTATAAAGGTAACTGAGAAGGTTAGTTGCTTATCTCATTCATACATGTAACTGATTAGGTGAGCTACCTAAATACTCATTCTTAAAGATAACTGAATAGGTGTGTTGCCTACCTCATTCATAAAGGTAACTTAGAAGGTTAGTTGCTTATCTCATTCATACAGGTACCTGATTAGGTGAGCTACCTAAATACTCATTCTTAAAGATAACTGAATAGGTGTGTTGCCTACCTCATTCATAAAGGTAACTGAGAAGGTTAGTTGCTTATCTCATTCATACAGGTACCTGATTGGGTGAGCTACCTAAATACTCATTCTTAAAGATAACTGAATAAGTGTGTTGCCTACCTCATTCATAAAGGTAACTGAGAAGGTTAGTTGCTTATCTCATTCATACAGGTACCTGATTAGGTGAGCTACCTAAATACTCATTCTTAAAGATAACTGAATAGGTGTGTTGCCTACCTCATTCATAAAGGTAACTGAGAAGGTTAGTTGCTTATCTCATTCATACAGGTACCTGATTAGGTGAGCTACCTAAATACTCATTCTTAAAGATAACTGAATAGGTGTGTTGCCTACCTCATTCATAAAGGTAACTGAGAAGGTCAGTTGCTTATCTCATTCATACATGTAACTGATTAGGTGAGCTACCTAAATACTCATTCTTAAAGATAACTGAATAGGTGTGTTGCCTACCTCATTCATAAAGGTAACTGAGAAGGTTAGTTGCTTATCTCATTCATACAGGTACCTGATTAGGTGAGCTACCTAAATACTCATTCTTAAAGATAACTGAATAGGTGTGTTGCCTACCTCATTCATAAAGGTCACTGAGAAGGTTAGTTGCTTATCTCATTCATACAGGTACCTGATAAGGTGAGCTACCTACATACTCATTCTTTAAGATAACTGAATAGGTGTGTTGCCTACCTCATTCATAGGGCTAAATGATTAGATGAGTTGCCTAACTCACTCATACAGGTAACTGATTAGGTGTGTCGCCTGCCTCATTCAAATATGTAACTGATTAGGTGTGTTGCCTATACCTCACTCATACAAGAAACTGATTAGGGGAGATGCCATCATCACTTATACAGTTAACTGATTAGGTCAGTTGCCTACCTCACACATACATGTAACTGATTAGGTGAGCTGTCAACCTTACTCATACCTGTAACTAATTAGATAGGTTGCTAACCCATGCTACAACCTCACTCATACAGGCAACTGGTTTTATTGTTGCCAAAATCACTTATACAGGCAGCTGATTAGGTGAGCTACCACTAAGTACCCCTTATAATGGTAATTAATTTAAAAACTGATTTACCTCCATTATAAGTTGCCAACCTTACTTATGCAGACAACTGATTAGGTGAGTTATCCTCCTCACTCATACAGGTAACTCAGATTAGGTGAGTTATCCACCTCACTCATACAGGTAACTCAGATTAGGTGAGTTATCCACCTCACTCATACAGGTAACTCAGATTAGGTGAGTTATCCACCTCACTCATACAGGTAACTGAATAGATGAGTTGCCAACCTCTTCTATACAGGTAACTGCTTAGATGAGTTGCCAACCTCACTTATACAGGTAACTGATTAGATGAGTTGCCAACCTCACTTATACAGGAAACTGCTTAGATGAGTTGCCAACCTCACTCATACAGGTAACTGATTAGATGAGTTGCCAACCTCACTTATACAGGTAACTGATTAGATGAGTTGCCAACCTCACTCATACAGGTAACTGAATAGATGAGTTGCCAACCTCTTCTATACAGGTAACTGCTTAGATGAGTTGCCGACCTCACTCATACAGGTAACTGATTAGATGAGTTGCCAACCTCACTTATACAGGTAACTGCTTAGATGAGTTGCCAACCTCACTCATACAGGTAACTGCTTAGATGAGTTGCCGACCTCACTCATACAGGTAACTGATTAGATGAGTTGCCAACCTCACTCATACAGGTAACTGCTTAGATGAGTTGCCGACCTCACTCATACAGGTAACTGATTAGATGAGTTGCCAACCTCACTCATACAGGAAACTGCTTAGATGTGTTGCAAACCTCACATATACAGGCTTTTCTATGTTGTTGTGTTTGTGTTTAACGTCCCACCAACAGCTAAGGTCATATGGAGATGGGCCACAGCTTAAAGTCTCATCTGACAGACTGGCGAAGCCGGGAATCGAACCTGCTACCCCTGCTTTACAAGGCAAGCGGTTTATCCACTACACCAAAGCGGCTCCATACACATATACAGGCAACTGATTAGGTGAGTTATCCACCTCACTCATACAGGTAACTGATTAGATGAGTTGCCAACCTCACTTATACAGGTAACTGATTAGATGAGTTGCCAACCTCACTCATACTGGTAACTTATTAGGTGAGTTATCCACCTCACTTATACAGTTAGTTGATTTAAGGGGAGTTATCCACCTCACAAATAAATAGGTAACTGATTAAATAACTATAGAGGTAACTGATTCTGTGAGTTGCCAACCTCACTCATACAGGTAACTGATTAAATGGGTTGCCAACGTCACTCATACAGGTAACTGATTAAATGGGTTGCCAACCTAACTCATGCAGGTAACAGACTCTGTAAGCTGCCTACCTGATTCATACATGCAATTGATTAAATGGGTTTGCCAACCTTACTAATACTGGTAACTGATTTAAGCGGAGTTGCCAACCTCACTCATACAGGTAACTAATCAGATGAAGTGCCCACCTCACTCATGCAGGTTACTGATTAGGTGAGTTTCATACCTCACCCATACAGGTGAATTGCTAACATCACTCATACAGGTAACTGATCAGGTTAGTTGCCTGCCTCACTGTCACTCATACAGGTAACTGAATATGTAACCTGGAATGTTTGCTAAAACAGGCATGCCTACTTAAGTCATACTGGTAATTGATTAGATGGGCTGCCAACCTCAATCATACTCACTAGGTGGGTTGTGTGAAAAATCCTAGTGAGTTGCACACCTTGTTCATTTAGGTAACTGATCAGGTGAGTTGCCAACCTTACTCGTGCAGATTATCAATTAGGTGAGTTGCAAATCTCATTCATACAAGTTACTGAAAAAGTGAGTTGTCATTCATACAGGTAAGATAATTACAGGTAATTCAGTATATCTTGCTCATAAGGGTTACCGATAATGTGAGTTGCACAGATCATTCATAGATGAGTTGCCTATCTAATTCATAGTTCTGAAAAAAATGTGTGCTGATGGGAGCGTGGGCATTTATTAGGTCATATATGGTATATCAGATGGATTGGAGTCAGTTTAAAATCTATGAAGTTTTGATCATTCTGAATGCAAATGGATAAGTCTAATGCACTAGTCATTTGTATCCACGGCCCCCAACCTACGGGGATAGCCTGGCTGAGGTGCAGGGCAATTACTTTTTGATTGTCCCCGCAGAGCAGGGGAAGTGCCGGGGCTATAACATTGGGACACTTACTCTGGTGGGATTTTCTGTTGTGTAGGGCTGGGCTAAGAGCAAGGTTGCTATCATTAGCTTGTCCCCACAGGGTGGGGTTTATACCAGGGCTCTGAAAAGTGACAAGTCATTATCCCCGCCCATCCCCGTAGATGGGAGAGCAGTGGATACAAATGCCAGGTGCATAAATAAACAGCATTTTGGGGCTTAAAATTGTGAATAGTTTCTTATCCATCACTTCAGAAATAAGGAGAGAGAAAAATATTATGCACTCTGAAAATGGAAAAATATGGTTAAAGCATATTCAATTAAAACAGTGGTAATATTTGAACAAATCATCAATGAAACAAAACATATGCACTCTGCTACCCTTTAATGAATGTCTGTGAGCAAGGAGTCAATATTTGTTATTAACACTTCAAAGGCCCAACTGCTGCAGAGAAATCAGACCCCTCATAAAAGGTCAGACATTATTTGTCTCCATTCAGTGGCCCGTTATGACATCAACAGTTGCTAATATTGAGTCAATATTTACCCTTTGCCTACTGGGTAATTTTGCATGCCTTTTTGTTGTCTGCTGATTTTTTTCAAAATCAATTTTTTTTAAAAATTCTTTCAGGAATACCATCAGAGTTTCAAACAGTTTGGATCCTGATCAGCCTGACAGTTTGTGGGGCCTGGACTGGGTCTAAACTGTTTGCAAAAGTTATGAGCAGATGGCACAAGTGGGCAAAGAGTTAACCTAATCATGCTGAATATTCTATGTTCTACAACCCTCCCCAATTTTTATCAAATATAGCTATAGGCAAAGTGGAATTGAGGAGAAAGCAGATCTAGACCTACACTGTTGTCAAAACGGGATACATCCAGGAGTTAACTTGACTTAATAATTTCTTCAAGCTGATTGTGTAATTTATTCATCCTTAAATTTTATCAATGAAACCACAAAAATTCAATACATGAACTGCAAAGGATATGGGCCTTGTTGTGTCTCATAGTGTCAAATAGTGTCAAATAGTTTGGACCCAGATCGGGCTAGGCCTGGGTCCAAACTGTTTGCAAAGGTTATCAGCAGATGACACTCAGTAGGCAATGAGTTAAAGAAATCTGCAATTGTGTAGGCTCGCAGCACAAGCCTGCACACTGACAGCAAGACCTTTATTTTCTATACTGACGGGCTTTAAAAACGCAACACTAGGAAATGGTTTTCAGTACATGGTACATAGTGAATTCTGTTCGTCCATATGTGCGCTGCTACAGAACACTAATTGGGGCGTATCTACCGTGAGTGGCTACTGATTCAACCCAAAGGTGTACATATGCAGTATGCGGGCGTCCAGTCGATGAATATCACTACAGAAACTTTTTACATGCAAGTTTAATAGCAGCTTTAATGTATGTCTCAAAAAAAGAATGCAAAGCAATCAAATTGATTGTATATCAAAGAGTGCATGCATTTGTGAGTAACACATGAAAAACTTGTCCACTTCAAATTAATCTAATTTAAAGCATTTAAAATGTATGGGGTCAGCTGTTTCATTTGACAAAATTTTATCAGTGAAATTAAGAAACACAAGTAGCATCAAATGTGTGTCATGAACTTTGTTAGTCATCGAGGAATTGCTTTCATTTTGATTGGCTGCGGTCTGGGATACAGCAGGTTTGCTTTTTTGATGTTAATCTGAATGTATCCGTTCTTTCGATGATTGCTTTTTTGACGTTAATCTGAATGTATCCGTTCTTTCGATGACTTAAAAACTCCGCTACTTAAGAAATGTTTCAGTGACTAAAACTTTACTAAGCAATAATGTCTTTTGAAAGATATAACAGGAAGTTAGTGTTGGGTTGTGTTTTTAAAGCCCGTCAGTATATTTAAAATGCTATCGTGTCCAATCAATTTCTTTGCAAATAGTGAAGTTCCAGATCTACCTGTACAAAAGTTCAGGTTGATCCCGGTTTCTGCCATTTGCAAATGCAATATACTCTACCCTTTTTACACAAGAAAGGATCATAAAATGGCTTGCATTTCCATGGTAACAAAATATTTTTACAACAGGGTTAAGCCATAATTCACAAAATATTAGATTTTAAGATCAAAAAACTATTCTAGACTGATGGTTTTCACATTAAGTTGCAGGGAGGTAGTCTTTCTGACTAAACCAACACACACAATGCTATATGAGATATACATACACATTGTAAAATACGCAGTAAGCACATAAGCCTGAACTAATTCCATGGGGATATGACTTAAAATTACAAAAAACAACAACACAAAATCTGCACTTTGATGAGTGCTGCAGTGTATCAGCAGGAGGGTAACTCTCCATGCTGGGTAATTTTTCTTTTTTTCTTTGTTTTCTGCTATTTATTTCAAAACTAATGTTTTCAAAAAAATCTTTTGGAGTGCTTTGCTGGTTTGTTTGGTTTGATTCTTTACATCCCAGTCAACAATTTTTCAGTTATGTCGGGATGGGTCTACCTGGGTTGAACCAGTACTAAGCAAGGATTAATGTGTCTTGCTCAAGGACACAACACAGTGACGCCGGTGAGACACAAACCCGCAACCCATCGGTCTCGAGTCAAGCACTCTACCACTGAGCCACTGGGTTCCCCCATCATGGAGTACAAAACATGTTTTCGGGAAAAAATAACTTCTCTGACTAAATATTCTCCATCTCACCAAAGAGTTGAAATAACGCTACGTAGTAAATAAAGGGAAGTGTGGACTAGAAAAGCTCAAATTAACCACCTTTTCTCATAATTCCAATAAGAGCCAAAGAGTCTACATCTACAGCTGTTCATATACCTCTAATTTGATTGGTTGTTAGAATTTACCTGTGAAACAAGGGTGTGTCTGTGGGAAAAATATTTGCTACCATGTTGCTGCCAGGGTCATCAGCTTAAATTTGATACGTAACATGACCATATTCTGAAAAAGTATAATTTTGGCCTCAGCCCCACCCCCTAAGTCAATTCAACGGGCTCGGACCCAGGCCTTCAAACTGAAATCTCGTTTGATTTGCTTCATATCTATTGCTGCTCTGCCTGCATTCAAAATTTCAGCAAAAAATATTAACAATTGCCTAGTTATTGCCAAATTAAAATATTTGACCTTTGACCCCTTAGGTGGGGTCAAAGGGGGTGGGGTAAAACTTTGACACTGCCATGCTTATCTAAAGGCACTTGGCAATAATGGTCTATAGTGAGAAGTGGTTCAATATAATAGCTTTCACATTAACCTTGCAGCATACTCACTTACTATTTTTTGATGAAAAGTGAAGATCATCACACAAAAAAGCTTATATAGGTTTTGCCTTATAATTGCCTATACTAAAACAAGGGCAATAACTCAAGTGTTAAGGTGTCGATTTTGACCAAACTTATAGGATATCTAGAATCCATGGTACTAATGATTTGTACCAAGAATGAATCAAATCTGACCAATAGGTACTGACAGACAAAAAGTGTGGACAGATCGAGCGAATGGACGGACGCACTGACGACTCCAAAACTATATCAGTTCTTTATTCGTTCATTTACCAAATAATGCTTATGGTGCCATTTAATGCACATGTTTTATCATTAAACATGTTTAAATATATATAGATAACATGTTGAAACAATGTTTTGAATATGTTCATCGGTGTTTCGGACGTGAAAATTTCGCTGTGGTGTGACTTAAGGGAAGGCAATGCAGAAGTCAGACTGCAATCTGACTCGTTACACCGACAGCACTATAATGGACCGGCATACTAATGTGTAAAGCCAATTTTTGCTTATTCAGATCAAGATGCATCAGAAGCTAGCTCATGTCACAGCCCAAAAAGACCTTGCATATAAGCCTCAATTTGTCTGTCTAATGACATCTATCTTTATTCTGCCAAGTTTCTTGATGAATATTAATATTACCGCTACAAATTTCCCCTGGAGCCATTTCGTTAAAAAACTGTTTTTACAGAAAGCAAACAACGAAGGTGCAGATCAGCCTGCGTAGCACCTTCATTATTCATTTTCCTGAAAGTCATAATAAGAGCTTAACTTGCTAAGGTTCTGGCTAGTCTCTGTAGCTAAAATATTTGATAAGTTCGAGCGTTCCCTGATAGCGTTAACCTCGAACACAGGTTTTCTTGGGATGCTGCTAAATTGTAAGATATCTTTGTAGCACATTATTGATACCCAAATCAGTTGACTCTTTGCATGCTGGGAAATTTTGCATGTTTTCTGTCGTCTACTGAATTTTTGCAAATTCCAAGTTTTCTAAAAATTATTTCAGGAATACCATCAGAATGTCAAAACAGTTTGGATCCAGATCAGGCCAGACAAAACGTCTGGCCTGATCAGGGTCCAAACTTTTTGTGAAGGTTGTCAGCAGACGGCACTGGCAGGCAAAGAGTTTTACAGGCCCACTCACAAGGGAAATTACAAATTACATCCAAGAATGGGTTTCCCTTTAGAAAGTAGCGAGCTCTGTGAGATAGCTGGCAAAGACGTGTCAATCAAAATTATCTATAAAATTCATAATTCGTCTGCGCATAAATGAAGCTCATGAAACAATTACAGCAGACTTCGATCATCGATGCCGAGGATCATGGGAAGAAATACTGCTTAACTCTTTGCATGTTGGGTAATTTTACATCATGATGGGTGGATTTTTTTAAAACTTTTTTTAGAAAATACCACCTGAGTACGTGTCAAACAGTCCCAAACTTAGTCTGCTACAGATCAGGACTAACAATTTGCCAGGCCTGAGTTGGGTCCAAACTGTTTGCAATATAGTTTACCAGTAGATGACACTTAAAGCCTGTTTCACATCAACCTTGCAGCAGCCGTACACCTGCCTATGACGACGAATTTCTGAGTTTAGTTCATGGTATCACAGGGTCACAAGGTAGACTGGCTCCAGTCCTTAAAACAATTTTTCATCAGTCTGTCATATCATATACTTGTAGCTATTCTATCTCTGATGGCTCTGTTTAAAACAGAGCCATCAGAGTTAGACTGTCTACAAGTATATGATATGACACATCGATGAAAACTTGTTTTAAGGACTGGAGCCAGTCTAGGTCACAAGCCTGATGCAATGTAAAAAACTAAATTTCCACATGTTAATTTCGTTGTGATTTTTGGAGGACATTAGACTGCTGCAAGGAAGCTGCAAGATAGTCAAGGTGTTTGTATGGCTGACATAAGAGTTTGCACCAACATTTTGTCTGGTGAATGCTGTAAGACTACCACACGATCACCTTGCAATGTCCTTGTGCTTTATTGCAAGGCTGCCGCAAGAACACAGCGGAGAATCAGGTGACTTTAGAACAACAACAATGGAGGACATTTGAAAGACATTTATGTATTTCAAGAGGACCTGACGGTCCTGAAGGGCTCACCTGATCTCCTTAATAATATTGAAATAGGTCAAGATCAACTACAACTTATAATGAAACTTATTTTGTATTAAGGGGTTGCAGCCATTTTGGTCAAGTGACCTAAAACAATTAATGAATAATCCATCAAACAACCCAGTGATTTCTACGGAAAAGATGTTCAGATAGGTATGTGGCAGTCCATTTGAGTGGCCTTGGATAAAAGGTCACTGTCAGCTTGATATTTGGTACTTATATAAAACGGTTGTCTGGTTAGGTTAAACATTTCTTGCAAGATTTATGATTTCGGCCTAAACAGTTATAGAAAAATGAATAAATTTAAGATTTTTCCCATATAAATGCATTAGGAATCAAATTTTGTTCTTGCCATAAAGTAGGTCAAGGTCAACCTAAATTCATCATTTGTGCAAATCTGGTAGGGCCCACATCACCAATGCTACATACCAAGTCCCAAGGTCACGGACCTTCTGGTTCTAGAGAAGAAGATTTTAAAAGGGTTTTTACCATATATGGACGTGGCGGCCATCTTGGTCATGTGACCAAAATATTTTGTATAAATTTTGGCTAACTTATCATAAGGAGTCTTCACATAAAATTTGAGTTCAATTGGGCCAACAGTTTGTGAGAAAACTATGTTTTAATATATTGATGGGACTCCAATATGAGCAACTTAGCTGAAAGATCAAAGGTCAACCTTGACCTTTGGAACTTATTTATAGCCATTGTCTCATAAGGTTTAACATATCAAGTGAGAATAATGACTAAGGCTTCTACAGTTTTCAAAAAATCAACTTTTCAAAAAATTTCCCATTTTAATGCATTAGAAAGCAAATTTGACCTTGACATTAAGTAGGTCAAGGTCAACCTAGGATCATCATTTGAACAAACTTGGTAGGCCCTACATCCCCAATGCTACATACCAAGTCCTGAGGTCATCGGCCTTCTGGTTCTGGAGAAGAAGATGATTTTTAAAGGATTTTTACCATATATGGGCATGGCAGCCATCTTGGTCATGTGACCAGGACCATTTGAACAAACTTTCGTTTCCCCATCCTAAGGAGTCTCCATATGAAATTTGAGTTCAATTGGCCCAGTGGTTTCAGAGGAGAAGATGTTTGAAATTGTGGACGGACGCCGGAGTAACTGGTATACTATTAGCTCACCCATGAGCCTTTGGCTCAGGTGAGCTAAAAATGAATGGGTTAACACCAGGAGTTTTGTATGATAGGTTCACATAATCAGGAGAACTTTTGGAATATGCACTGTTTTCCTTATAATAAATGAATATTAAACATATGCCAATCGTTTTTTCACGCAATAGCATGTTTCACTGTTAATTAACCCTTATAAAACCCATGCGAGTATGGAATTGATTGTAGAATTTCCTGCAAAGTATTATGCCATTTTGATTTTGCTTGAAAAAATGAAAACAAATGACTATGCACATGTGTGCCACACCTCACATTTAATCATGGTCATATATGACAGGGTTTACTTTCTAGGCCAAAACAGAAAAAGCCACATCTTCTATTCAATGACTGTGTGAACCTATTCATTTTTTCTTCTTATACCCCAAAAAACAATCAAAACAAAATTTCTTTCTGCTTCATTTTTGGGGCATTCAAATTGTTTGAGGGAATACATTAACACACAAACATAAGAAATATTGCCAATTTTTTGTGCTTCTTCACTTTGCTGTGTAACCCCATTCCAGGAAAAAAAATGTGTTTGCTCGTCAAACACTTTTAAACCAGATATTTGTCCAAAAGTCTCATAAGGTGGACATGTTTCTATCACATTTCCATGGTATCTGCTTCAAACTCCATGCATATCTGACCAGTATTAACGGAAATATGACAAATATCTGCCATTGTTGTTGTTCTAAAGCAACGTGAAGAATGCTGCGAAACAAAAAAACTATACCCCTGAAATTCACACAACTGACGCATGGCCGCACTGCGGTTACCATACAACATCTCTCTTGATTTAACGGCAGGTGACCATCTTGCGGCAGCCTTGCACATGGACTCAGATAACTGCACAAGCATCAAACTGCTGCGTTATGTTCATTGATCTACATGACTACATGGCCTGTTGCACATGGTAAAATCACATTACTGATCTCGAACAACCATACGGTTGTTGTGAAACAAGTTTAACCCTTTACTCCATATAAATGCCTGAAATATCATGTATTTGATAATATTATTTAAAATGGAGCATTTGCTCTTTTGGAGCAAATGCTCCATTTTACATAATATTTTCAAATGTATTCAAAACATAACTTAAAATTTTCTTGATTTTTTTCAATGATGTCTAAAAATAGAACAATGTCATGATCTAAAAATAGCCTATGGAGTAAAGTGTTAAGCAGGTAAAAAGTAAAGCATGAAGGAGTTCACCTCACCTGGAAATGAATTTATTAAAGCACTGACCTTCAGGCTAGCAGCATTAGTACATGTTATTGCTAATTTTTCAGCACCTCATACCAATATTTAATAGTTCTGCTGAGAGGCAAGAATAAACAGCCTGCTAGATCAAACAGCCATCATACAAACAATATACAACAATTGGGCCTCGATGCGACAAAACCTGTCTTCGGGTTTCTGAAAAAGCGAGACTCAAACCAGTCTCCTCAGGTACAGAGACTAGCTAGACAATTGAAATTTCGCTTGTAGCAAGTTTAGATATAATACTTTTCAATAAGCGAAGAACAATGGCGCTGATCAGACTGCGGGGATGCGCAGGCTGGTCTGCGACTTTCTTGTTCGCATACCCCCGAAGACAGGTTTTCTCGCGTCGAGGCCCAATTAATGCTTTACATTACAGAAGGAGTCATTTCTTGAAGGCTGCAAGTTGATTTCTATCATTTCTATGGCTCCTCAGTAATTAACTCCCCTTGATTTTTTCTATAAACAAAAGAATAAACTATTTGAATGCTAAATTTTTCATAATTTTTTTTTGTCATCTGCATATTTTTTTCAAAATCCACTTTTTCAAAACAATTTCTTTCATTCTTACCATCAGAGTTAGATTGGCTACAGTCTGAAACACAGGAGCCATCAGAATTAGACTAGCTACATGTACACCTTGGATAGAAAAAAATTTAAGGACTGGAGCCAGCGCAAACAGCTAATGGATCTAGATCTTAGGCCTTATCTGGGTCCAAACTGTTTGCAAAGAATATCAGATAACGCTAGCGCTAGCCCCTACATACTTTGATATAGTAACGAACAGGTAAATAAGTGAGCAGCATAGATGTAAGCCAGACTGTGCATGTGCACAGTCTGGCTTGCATCTATGCTGCTCATGTATGGGTGATATATAGGTTGCTTGTTCACTCAACTCACTCCAGCTTTCATGCTCAGCTGGATGAAATGATAAGATCATGTATGTATTCTGAGATAACATCAAGTGTATTTGCTTAATAAATCAATCTGTTTTCCTTTCTCTAACTTGCTCTGCTCATGTTGTTTCAGCCTCTTACCACAAACATCTACAGTTTTTCCTGCCCTTTTTCAGCTTTATCACAATGCCAAAATATGTAAAGAACATGCACAGGCACATGTACATGCATGTCACCCCTCTCCACGGGTGGGCATCAGCGGAACTACCGCGAAATCGTGTAAACGTAAATTTGTTCATTCGTCACATCCGGGACCTTTCGCAGTAGTGGCATCGTCACCGAAAAGTCAAACAAAGGTAGGGTCTCTTGCTTGTTTTGATTTTTTGTATCAGAATGAGCTATTTATGTAAAAATCCTGCAATGCTATTCCATGTAGATATGATTTACCTTGCTAAACAGGCCAAACGCGGTGTTGAAAAAAGCTTTGCTTTGAGACGAGAACCGTAACCAAATCGAACACAGAACGGGATTTCTTCAGTTTTATGTCTAAATCACAAAATATAAATCATATTTCTCCTACTTATACACCATCAAAATGCACAGAGCAATAACTCTAGCCTGTCTGAAAGTTCTATAACTTCAGAGAGATAAATATATGATACTTTATTACTTCCCCATTGCCCCAAAATACAGTAAATAAGACATTTTCACATTGGTTGCATATTTTTAGTATTGTTCTATTTACTGGTCTGATACCAGTCTACAATAACTCCTGAACAAGATATAATGATGACAATGACATAAAGTGAATCCTGTTGTAAGCGGCCACTCAAAAATAGACATAACAGGTCTTGAAGCCATATGGTAACTTAATGCAGGTCAAAAGTACTGCAGAATGCTCCAATACTTTTGATCGGCATTAGGCGATTATCGGTCTTGAAAACCTAGTTTTTTTTGGTTTTTTGAGTGGCTGCTTAAGACAGGTTTTACTGTAATTGCAATACATCACATTCACCCTCCCCCACTATTTCCATACCTTATAATATAGAAAGATGGATGGGCAGACAACAACATAACAAATCTTGTCAGCTGAATAATAGACCAAGATATTCCTTTAAATTTAAGGGTATGAAGCAGGAGCATTTGTCCTAAGTTCAAGAAAACAAGCAGCCCAATGAGCAACAATCGCTCACCTGAGAGCAAGCATTAATATTTGGAGACACCATATTTTATGATGCTAAAAGACATAAAACAGTGATCAGGCCAAAATTCAAACACTCAAGATATTATACCAGTTCGTAGTAAAAAGATCTGGATAAAAATGAAAGAGAAAACCTGGAAAAACTATATTTTTCAGACGTTCAGGAGCAGCTAAGTCCGTAGTCAGTGGTGTGATATGACCGAAATTCAAACTCATCGAAGCTATTATGTGTATATCCTGGTTACCTACAAGAGTGAAGAAGATCAAATAAAAAATGAAGGTGCTAGAGTGATCACAAACATTATACATCTATATTTTAGATGCTCACGGGCAGCTGACTCTGTAGTTGGAAGTGGGATGTGACCGAAATTCATACCCATTCAAGCTTTTATGGTTGTCCTTGTTACCTGCAAGAATGAGGAAGATCCATTCAAAAATGATGGAGCTAGAGTGGTTACAACATCTCTCCCATTTAAAGTCTATGGGGATTTTTCCAGACACCCAACTGCAGTCCGAGATTTGATCTGCTAGAAATTCAAATTCATTTAAGCTTGTATGGGTGTCCTTTGTTGTAACCTGCAAGAGATCCCATCAAAAATGAAGGCGCTAGAGTGGTCATAATACATCAATTTTTAAGACGCTGAAGGGCAGCTAACTCCATATTCCATGGTCTCAGATCTTGCTGAATTTTAAAGCCATCCAAGATATTATGGTTGTTCTGGTTACATGCAAGAATGAAGGAGATCCACAACATTATACTTTGGTTTTTCAGATGCTCAATGGCAGCTAACTATGTTGTCCGTGAAGGATTTGGCCTAAATTCAAACTCACTCAAGCTTTTATGTTTGTCCTTGTTACCAGCATGAATGAAGAAGAGCAAAGCAAAAATGACTGGGCTAGAGTGGTTGCAACATTTCTCCCATTTTAAGTCTATGGGAATGTTTCCAGACAATCAAGGGCAGCTAACTGTGCAGTCCCTCATCTGATCTTGTTGAATTTTAAACCCATCATAAGATTTTATGGCTTTCCTTGTTACCTGCGAGAACGAAGTAGATCCAATTAAAAATGAAGGTGCCTGAGTGGTAACAACATCATACATTGATTTTTCAGACGCTGAAGGGCAGCTAATTCTGTAGTCAGTGATGGGATCTGGTATAAATTCAAAGTCATCCAAGCTTTTATGGTTGTCCTTGTTACCTGCAAGAATGAAGAAGATCCATCTAAAAATGAAGGCACAAGAGTGGTCAGAATATTTCTCCCATTATAAGTCTATGGGGATTTTTCCAGATGCTCAAGGGCAGCTAACTCTGCAGTCCCTGCTCCAATCTTGCCAAAATTTAAACCCATTCAAGATTTTATGGTTGTTCTCATTACCTACAAGAAAGAAGAAGACCCAATCAAATATGAAGGCGCTAGAGAGGTCACATGATTTTCCCCATTATAACCCTATGAGAGATATATGTTGCCATGGAAACCAAAGTTTTGATCCCATTTGACAAAAACCTAATGCAGCCTTCCCCCACCCCAATGATGATCCAGATGAAATTGATTTTGATCGGCCAGCTGGTCTCAGAGATATTCATGTTTGAAAGTGGACCGACGGACGCCCGCTCAAGTCCCATCCAATAAGTTCACCGAGAGCCTTCGGCTCAGGTGAGCTAAAAACTGCAGTTCTTGAATTCAAGCACAGCTTTCTTGAAGTTCAAGAACAATTCTTAAAAGTTCAATAACTGTTCTAGAACAATTTGCCTGCAGTTCAAGAAAATTTGCAATTCTTGAATTGTTCTTGAGTTCAAGAATAGCAGCTGCTGCTCTTGAAGTCAAGAACAGCTATTCTTGAAGCTCAAGAACAACTCTTAAACATTCAAGAACTGTTCTAGAACAAGTTCCTCAACAGTTTAAGAACTCTAAAATGGACAGTTCTAGAACTCCTGTTCTTGAACATTGAACAGCAAGAATTTGGAGGTTCTAGAAATAGCCATTTATAGTTCATGAACTGTTCAAGAACAGTTCTTAAACCATTCTTGAACTATTTCACAGGGGTGCTTTTGGCATTTAGTTTTTGAGTAGGCTGGCTTAAATAATATAAGGACCTATTTCTCACTCTGCCTAGCAAATTATTTTCCATGATAATTGTAAAGGGTTGTGTTATAGTCATCACCAGTGTCAGACATCAAGACTATTACCTGACAATGTTGATTGGTTTACAAGACAATTTCCCTTTGATCTACTGCTAAAAGTTTTCTAAAAATTGTGTTAATCTTTATTGTGTATAAACAGTAATTGTTCTGTAATTTTGAATGCTAACTTTCGGACAAAATTCCCTAAGCAAACAGTGTGGACCCCGATCAGTCTGTTCCTGAGAGTGTGTGATGGAGCAGACTGATCAGGGTCCACATCGCTATTTCTTTAAATGTTTTGTGAAACCATTGAAAGTTGAGATTACAGGTAGCAACTAAAAATAGTTTGAAAATTTTGCACTTAAAAGTAGTTTTCATAATTTCATTTTGTGAAATTGAAGCAGTAACTGTATTAATTGCGCTTCTTAATACCTTTTATAAACAAATACTATGTATAGGTATCTCAAATTTCGAAAAGTAAAAAGTTGAGGTTCAGTAAAACCTGTATAAAATGGCCACTCTCAAAAATATAGGCTTTCAAGACCAATTATCCCTTAATGCAGGTCAAAAGTATTGCAGAATGCTCCCTTTTGACCTTCATTAAGCTACTATTTGTCATTAAGATCTTTGTTTTGCCTATTTTTGAGTGGCCGTTTTACACAGGTTTTACTGTAGTACTATGAAAATTCACCTTAACCCTTATCCCACCAATATTTGTCATCCTGAAAATGTTGTCTGCATTTTACGCCTGCTGGGGGTGGGACGTGTTAACCCTTGCCTTGTTGAGTCAATATGCACTTCCCATTTAGTTTATTAATTATAATTATTATTGTGCAATCACAGACTGAATTGAAAACAGCGTAAGTCTCTAACTAGCTAGTGTAGTGATCTGGATCTACACAGTTTACAAGGTGAGATATATTCATCCTCAACATGAGAGAGGCTAATAATTAAGATGTTAAGGCACCATGAATTGTCTGGTATTGCAATTAGTATAATGTACCACTGCTACCATGGGGCGACTTGGGGGTTAGGTGGTGGCATTAAACCAGCCATCAAGTTTTCAAGCATCAAGGTATCATTCAGATGACTTACAAAATACTACTTTCGACCTAAATAAGCAGTTTGCATGGACCGAAAACAGTGTAGATACAGAAGAGCTCTTCGGGATTGCTTTCATTTTCTTGTAAATGCTTCTCCTCGTAAACCGTTGGACATAGCAGCTTTACACTTTGCAAGTGCATAGGTCACATGATGTAGGACGTACTGCGCCATGTTTTTGCGACTTTGGGGTCAAGATCAAAAAATGTATTTTCTTGTAAATGCATCTCCTCTTAAACAGTTGGACGTAGCAACTTCAAAACTAAGTTGCAGGTGTATAGATCATATGATGTAAAGGTACTGGGCATCATTTTGTGTGACTCAAGGTCAAATAATGTATTTTCATGAAAATGCATCTCCTCCTAAACCATTGGATGCAGCAACTTCAAACTTTGCAGGTACATAGGTCACATGATGTTGAGGGTACTGGGCAATGTTTCGTGTGACCAAAAAAGCGCATATTTGCGATGTTGTACCATCCACTGCAGTCTATAGTCTTCAGCTTGAAAAGTCCAAAAAAATTTTATGAAAAAGGCTCTGTTGAGTGACAAAACAATTGGGGAGTTCTCTGACATTTTCCTTGACAAACAATATTGGGGGAGTTCCCCTACATATTTTCTTCAACTTGAAAAGTCCCAATTTGTCCTGATATTTCCCTGATATGGAAAAGGCTCTGTTGACATTTTTCCTGAAAGTCCCAAATTGACCTGACTTTTCACTGATGAGGAAAAGGCTAAGTTAAGTTACAAAACAATTGAAGTTTCCTGACATTTTCAGCGAAACAATACTTGGGAGTACCCTTAAATTTTCTTCAACAAATTGTCCTGACAATTCTCTGATGGATCAGTGACAAAACAATGGGAATTTCCTGACATTTACTTGAACTTGAAAAGTTCCAAATTGTCCTGACATTTCCCTGATGAGATAAAGTCCCTGTTATTTCTATCACAACATTTGCTTCATCAATACACCTAAGAATTCATCATGCTCTCTGCATGCGGTCTTATGTAATGTTTGTACAGCTTTGAACAAAAAACACATCAATTATGTTCAACAAAGCATAAAACTGCAGAAAATTCCATCAATAATGCAGAGACTTTTTCTTCTGTTTCCAATGATAATAAAACAAAAGAGAAAGCTACTGAATAAACAGTTCCTAAGACTTCAATCATGTATCAGACATATAGGTCCAGTTAACAAACATTTTGAGTTTAAAATTGTGATTTTTTCTTAACCATCAGTTTTATCATTTGTTGTGGGTGCCCATGAGAACCGTCTCATTGAGACGGTTCTCTTGAGTACCCACAATATATGTTTTGGTTTAGAAACAAGAAAATTAATCTTCAATTACGCACTCTTATCTAGAGGCCTGTTTCAAAAATAACAGTGCAATAACAGCATCACCAATATAAAGTTACCTTTTGTGCATTGTGTTCAACAATTTGGGCTAACCCATGAGAGAATATCTGCATAGCCATTCTTTAAATTTACATGTACAGGTATCTAGTTTTTGAGACACCAATTACTCTTTAATAGCAAAAAAGTAGAAATTACTGAGGCAAAAACATAGGAATAAAGTAGGAACAGGGTTCATACAGCCAACTTCGTGTAAAATTCAAGGACTTTTCAAGGACTTCTAAAAGACTTTCCTACTGTTTTCAGGGACTGAAAACTTATGAAACGCTAAAATTCTACTTCTGAAATGCTAGAGTCCATTACTAAAGATATTAGTTTTAGAAAATCAGTGTAAATTTATGGTGCCTTTATTTGGTGCAGCATATGCTGCATCAAATAAAGGCCCCACAATTTTATACTGATTTAGCTCTCCAAATAACAGTGTTGAGTCCTCTTGCAAAGGTAAAATTCAAGGACTTTTCAAGGCCTTTGAGTGTTTTTCAAGTACTTTTCAAGGCAAATTTATTTTCAAGGACTTTTCAAGACAGTACTGTATATTCAAGTACTTTTCAAGCCTGCGCGAACCCTGAGGAAATGAAAAAAGTCAATAAGCAATGCTTATTAGATACCCCCCGCACAGAAAGAGTCAGTGATAAAACTTGGCAAGTTATAGTTCGAACAAGAAGACCTTAGTTTTGATAAGAAGATTTCAGTAGAATCTGTGCAAACAAAAATTATAAACTCCATCATGCATATGTTCAATGTGTTTACATTGTATAGGCAAAGTATAAAATTGTTCCATCAAAAGCTGTGGTAGGAGTTGATCGGCCCATGAAGGCGCCATCTATGCATATACAAAAGCCTTATTAGGGAAAAATTGTCTAAGTTCTCACAGCTGTCATTTTGTCAAAAAATATTTTTTCTAAACCAAACTCCTTCATGCATATGTTCAATGTGTCTATATTGTATAGGCAAAGTATCAAATTGCTCCATAAAAAGCTGTGGTAGGAGTTGATCGGCCCATAAAGGCACCGTCTATGAATATACAAACACCTTATAAGGGAAAAATTGTCTAAGTTCTCACAGCTGTCATTTTGTCAAAAATTATTTTTTCTGAACTAAACTCCTTCATGCATATGTTCAATGTGTCTACATTGTATAGGAAAAGTATCAAATTGTTCCATCAAAAGCTGTGGTAGGAGTTGATTGGCCTGTGTATGGCCTATAATAGCATAAGCATAAAGCACTATATTAAAAGCCATTTAGAACTACAAAGGGAAATAACTCTAAAAGAATTGGCCCCTAGCCCTTACTTTTTTGTCTAAAGTATTTGTCGTGCATATATGAACATGTTTGCAAGGTTTGATGAAAATCCAGCAATGACTCTCCAAGTTATTAAGGAAACAAAGCGTTACGGACGGACGCACGGACCCACGGACGGACAACGTGAAAACAGTATACCCCCTACAAACAAAGTTTGCGGGGGGTCTACATGGTATAGGAAAAGTATCAAATTGTTCCATCAAAAGCTGTGGTAGGAGTTGATTGGCCTGTGTATGGCCTATAATAGCAACGTGAAAACAGTATACCCCCTACAAACAAAGTTTGCGGGGGTCTACATTGTATAGGAAAAGTATCAAATTGTTCCATCAAAAGCTGTGGTAGGAGTTGATTGGCCTGTGTATGGCCTATAATAGCATAAGCATAAAGCACTATATTAAAAGCCATTTAGAACTACAAAGGGAAATAACTCAAAAAGAATTGGCCCCTAGCCCTTACTTTTTTGTCTAAAGTATTTGTCTTGCATATATGAACATGTTTGCAAGGTTTGATGAAAATCCAGCAATGACTCTCCAAGTTATTAAGGAAACAAAGCGTTACGGACGGACGGACGGACGGACGGACGGACGGACGGACAACGTGAAAACAGTATACCCCCTACAAACAAAGTTTGCGGGGGGTATAAATATAAGAATTCTTTTGGCGAAAAGTAGGAAGGCCCATTTCCCGACACACTTGTTCTTCTAGAAAGTAATTCAACATCACCTAACTTGTTTTCTTGGTAGCCAGTACAAAGAATGAGATGCGGTGAGAAACTTGCTACTTTGGTAAAAATGTGCAGTTTTTCTTTTAGCATGATCTAGGCAGTCCCCAAAAAGCTCAACGGTACATGATACAAATTCTCCTGTGATACTGACTTTTTTTAGACCAATTGAGCCGCGACACGTGATTTCCAACAATGTGGCATTTTGACAAGTGTAGACTCAGACAAGCCTGTGCGGCCTCTTTTTAAGCGTAGAAACTCCAAATGCTGTTTGGTCAGTAGCTTAATATTCATAGAATATTCAAGTGACTAGCAAAGGCTCTGATCAGACTGCGCGTATGCGCAGGCTGGTCTGAGACTTTGCTGGTTGCACATACCACACTGTTGGAAATCTCATGTCGCGGCTCAATTATGAATTAAAACACGTGTTTTCAGAGAAAAACTTTGTCCCTATATAACCATAAATTGGACAATATATGTTTTTTTTGCAATCAAAAACGCCGCTTTAGCGATTGGAAATGCAGTTTCTAAAAAAAAGAAGGGTTCAGGATCGCCAGACAAGCTGGTGTGAACATGTCAGCTTCCTATGTTTCTTTATGACACACCTATATTTGAAGCTTCATGACATGATTCCAAACAGTGTAGGAGATACCATGTCCCAAATGCGGATTCCATAACACACAAAAACAAATGATGAACAATATACCCTTCTGCTATTTCATAAGAGTGGCCTAGCAAATTTAATTTGGAAACTAGCGGACCTACTCACCTGATCTCCTTAATAATGTTAAAATAGGTCAAGGTCAACTTAGGCTTATCATTTAAACATATTTTGTTTTACCATGTCATTTTGGTCATGTGACCAGAACAATTTGAATAAATTTAGGCTTACATATCATAAGGAGTCTTCATATGAAATTTGAGTTCAATTGGCCTAGTGGTTTCTGAGAAAACTATGTTTTAAATATTGATGGGACTCCAATATGAGCGACCTTCACTGAAAGGTGAAAGGTCAACCTTGACCTTTGGAACTTATTTATAGCCATTGTCTCATTAGATAAACATATCAAATGAGAATAATGACTGGCTTTAACAGTTTTCATAAAATCATTTTTTTTTTTAATTTTCCCATTTAAATGCACTAGGAAAGAAAACTTGACCTTGATGTTAAGTAGGTCAAGGTCAACCTAGAATCATCGTTGAACAAACTTGGTAGACCCGCATCTCCAATGCTACATACCAAGTCCAAAGGTCATCAGCTTTCTGGTTCTGGAGAAGAAGATTTTTAAAGGTTATTAATATGGGCATGGTGGCCATCTTGATAACGTGACCAGGACCATTTGAACAAACTTTAGTTCCCCCGTCCTAAGGAGTCTCCATATAGAATTTGAGTTCAATTGGCCTAGTGGTTTTAGAGGAGAAGATGTTTGAAAATTTTGACGGACAGATGGCTGACGGACGGACGCCCGAATGATTGGTATATATACATTATTACACAGGTTTACTGATATGGTCTACTCGGGCTGAGATCAGGGCTGGGATAAAAAAATATGTTTGTTTTGTTTGTTTGATTTGATTCTTTACGTCCCATCAACAATCTTTCAGTTAAACAGGGACGGGTCTTCCTGGGATGAACCAGTACTAAGCTAGGATAAATGTGTCTTGCTTAAGGACCACAATGCAGTGACGCCGGTGAGGCTCAAACCCGCGGCCTCTCGGTCTCGAGTCAAGCACTCTACCACTGAGCCACTGCGCTCCCAAAAAAAACAAACATGTAATAACATTTTTATCATATACTCATGGGTGTAAAAGAGGTAATGAAATAATCTATAAGTTTATTTTGAAAATCACTAAATCAAGTGACATAGCCCAGTCAAACTGCAGATCCAGAGGTCGCAAGTTCGATCCCGACCCTGTCCCATACTTTCGTGGAGATTGATCACGTAATACAGGGATGAGAACAGTCAGCCATTCTCAATGGGGAAAATGTGTCGGTTGACTCAAAAATGGAGAAAAGGGGATTTTTAAATCACTTATTAAAGGCTTAAAATAACAAAATACCAATAGAACCAGTAAGTTTATGCATATTTTATATCTAAAATTGAGTTTTAACTATATCAAACATAAATTTCAGCAAAAACAACTGACATTATATAAATCATATGCCAGTGCTCAATCAGGAAATCCTGATCAATCCTGAACTTTCTCATCCCTGGTAATAATTTCTACGGTCATTCTCCTCCTTACGCTGATTCAAGAAGGGTTATTGTCAGTTACAAGTGAATGTATGTGTACGGAGTACTGGTCAAGTTTGCCCAGGAAAAAATGGGTTAGCAGAGTTGATCGTCTCGACTTGACCATAGCTGTTGACTGGGACGTAAAACCTAAAACCAAAGAAACAAATTAAAATCTCTTTAATTCGGGACTAGAGGTTATATTTCAAATTGTCAGTAGTTCAAATTATAGGGAGGTAGACATAAAAATATATAACACCCAAAAATGATTATTATCAGGTCATAATTTTTTATGTTTAGGGGGCATAAAGGAAACGTCTCAAGATGACGTTTCTTTTATGCACCGAAAATGTATGTTTTTTATAGAAATTTATTACAATAGATCATGAATAAGTCCTATTCTCAAATTTACTTTGAATTAGCAAGTATTTCGAAA
Source organism: Loripinus fragilis (assembly GCA_964019695.1). Taxonomy (NCBI): domain Eukaryota; kingdom Metazoa; phylum Mollusca; class Bivalvia; order Lucinida; family Lucinidae; genus Loripinus; species Loripinus fragilis. The sequence continues at coordinate 50,881,823 of OZ026520.1, forward strand.
ATTCGAAGTTCGCATTTTCGAGGTGTAACTGTACCATCCAGGCAATGCAAAATTATGAGATAAATGGAAGAGCCCTCATGAGTCAGCGGCAACTCTAAATTGCTGACATAGGAACCAAAGGACAGTAAATCAATGGACGATATCACATTGGGTAGGAGGCATTCGAAAATGTTAATACTATCGGCGAATGTAGATAAAAATCGTTAGAAACAGTTTTTGATTGCCATTTGTCGCCAGACAGGCGACAAATAGCAATAAAAAACACTGTTTCTAGCAATTTTTATCCGTGTTTGTCGATTGTTAAGTGTTTTTGATTGCCGCCTATCCGGATTGGATATTGTAAGATAATATGGAGGCAAGGGATACTATTGGCTCACCATAATTTCCACATTTAAAAGAATTCGCCTAAAATAAAAATAGACTTTACATGCTTAGTAATTTTCGCATGCTTTTTTGTCATCTGATATTTTATTTTCAAAAAACTGTTTTCAGGAATACCATCAGTGTCAAATTGTTTGGATCCAGAAGAGGCCGTATTTTTTGTAAAATAGTCTGCAAAATTTATCAGCAGACAACAAAAGTCCATATTAGCAGGTGAAAAGCTGACAATATTTTTTGTCGTAAAAAAATATTATGTCTGCTGCATATATTCAAATTTACTGCAGAATGTTTTTACTTTGGAAGCAAACACTTTGAACCCTGATCAGACTGCTCCCTCAGGAGCAGTCTGATCTCTGTCCATAGTGTCTGCAATATAGGCTACCGAAGTACATAAGCAGATGAGAGAGCAGACAACATTTATCGTGAATGGCAGGAAGAGGGTTTAAGTGTTGTCGGCAAAAAAATTATACCAATTCTGAAATTTCTTACCTATTTCTGAAAAATCCACATTAAAACTTTGTCCTCCGTCTGCTCCTAAACATCAGACTGGCTTTGTGGAATTGTGCAACCAATGGAAACCCAGTCTATACCAATATCGCTCTCAGCAGGTCTCTGCTGCCAGAAATTAAAACCTCTTTACAATGCTGAAACAGAATATATATCACAAGTTTACAGTTTTATCACAATTTATCGTCTTAAATAAACAGTGCAGACTGCAGACCCTTTTTGAGACATGATCTGATCTGCTTCTATCCGGTGTTTGACATAGTACTCTTTTAAGAGATACAGTTAAACCTGTGTAAAATGGCCACTCAAAAATAGACAAAAACAAAGGTCTTAATGGCAAATATATGTTGGCTTAATGAAGGTCAAAAGTATTGCAGAATGCTCCCTTTGAAGCATTCTGCAATACTTTTGACCTGCATTAAGCGATAGATAATTGGTCTTGAAAACCAATTTTCTATCTTTTTGAGAGTGGCAGTTTTACACAGGTTTTACTGTAGCCTGTAAGGAGTCGGTGGTTTAAATATTAAAATATTCACAAAATGATACAAACTGGAAAGTCTCTAAGTTCCAAAGATTCGAAAAATTCAAAGAGAAAATAAATTAATTTTCCTCTTAACTCTGCATGCTGGGTAATTTTGAATGCCTTTTTGTCATCTGCTGATTTTTTTCGAAATCAACGTTATCAAAAATTTCTTTCAGGAATCTCATCAGAGAGTCTAAGACAGTGTGGATCCAGCTCAGGCCTGAATTTATGTCACGCCTGGTCTGGGTTCAAATTGTTTGCAAAGTTCATCAGCAGACAACACTAGAAGGCAAAAAGATAGTACCAAAACACTGTACTCTACAGTTTTGAACTTTTGAGTATAAGTACTTTCTTATGCTAAGATAGCTTTAATGTTTAACCCTTAAAGCGCCAAGAAAAAAATGCGTCTGAAAATGTTGTCTGCTGAAGTCGTCTGCTGCAAATAATTGCCTTATATTACTGGCTAATTAAATATAGAAACAAACAGGATGGACATGGTACAGACTGCTCCTAGAGGAGCAGTCTGATCTGGGTCCACACTGTTTGCCATAGAGACTTCTTAATTTAACATTTCAGCAGACGAGTAAAGCAGACAACTTTTGTTGCGATTGGCACATTAAGTTTAACAAAATTTGCACTTTTATTCCTTCTCCTGCTGAGCCTGGATATATTCTGCTTCAAATCAGTGTAGATCCAAATTAGCTGCCTTCTGAAAAAAAACCAGCTGATCAGGATCCGGACTGTTTTAAATTAATCATGAGAATCCATTGTTCTAAATGGAATCATGAATCTGAACTGGCTGCATATATTTGGCAGACAAGTGTTAACTACTGTCATAATGATGTTAAAATGAAATGCAGCTTAATCTAATGGCAAACATAAACTAGAAATTTAACTCTTTGAATGCTGTGTATATAATATTTGCTTGCCCTTTGTTGTCTGCTTATTTTTTTCTTTAAAATTAATGTATTAAAAAAAAAAAAAAAAAAAAAAAAAAAAAAAGAATTGTGAAGGGTTCCTCTTTTCTAGTGTGTCGGCTGCTACAGTTTGTATCATCGCAGGATCCAGATTATATCCCAATATTTCAAAGTTTAGGACTTACTAAAATAAGTGCATTGTGTACTTAAATGTCTATAATAATTAAAGAACAAAAGTAATTCATGAAGTAAATTTATACATAAATATCTTTGATTAAAACGCAAAAAAAAATGAGCCATGGCATGAGATTTCCAACAATGTGGTATGTGCGACCAGCATAGGCTCAGACCACCTGCCCCTACGCGCAGTCTGATCAGAGCCTTCGCTAGTCGCTTGAATGTTCTATAAACATTAAGCTACTGGCAGAACATCATTTTGAGTTATAAGTCTAATGCTCCATCTATCCACATTTTAATCATTTTCCCGCCCTTCACAACAATTGTCATCTGCTCGTTCATCTGATTATGTGTTTTGGAAGTGTGTATTTGTGTTTAACATTCCACCAACAGCTAAGGCCATATGGAGATAGGGCCACGGCTTAGTCTCATCGGACAGACTGGAGGAGCTGGGGATCAAACTCGGGACCCTGGGTACAAGGCGAGTGGTTTATCCATTACACCACGCCGGCTCCTATGTTTTTTGCTAGCCTATATTGCAAACAGTATGCATCCAGTCTGAAAGGGAGTAGTCTGAATAGGGTTCATAATTTGATAAAATTAGTCCTGAGTGCCTTTGAATGTATGCAGCAGATGTAATAAGCAGATAACCTTTTCAGAACAAACAAAATTGAAAGGATAGGTTTAAGTTTCACAAACCAATTTTTCTGATCATCAAAAAAACTCTGGCTTAAATATAAGAGACTCTATGCTAGAAAACTTGACTTTGTTGCATGCGAACATTGACCAGCCTCAAAGCATTTGTACAGTCTAACCAGCCATTTGCTATCTAGAAAATATTAAGGCTTAGCTTGCTGCACTCAACATTTCAATAAATCTAGCTACGTAGTCTATACAGCTGAGCAGAATGGTTTGAGTCTTACTTGGTCAGGTTTTCTCGCAACGAGGTCCATATTAACCCATATAAGTCAGTGTTCAATCTTGAGGGGGCCATTGGGGCCATTGACCCCCTTCTTTATCAAATGGCCCTTTGCTTGAGCTAGAGTGGGCCATCTTTAACATTAGGTGAATGGGGAAATATTGGACAGTGTTTAATTTTTATCTGAAATGCAATGAAAATGCCCCCTTTAAAATTTCCTAGATTGAACACTGTAAGCCAAATTAAATTTCCTATTATTATCATTTGGGCCAGTCCATTTCCGTTTTAAGGGTTGTTGGGTGGTATTTTTCATTTATATTCAAATTTTAATTGAACATTCTGCAAGCAAACAGTGGAGACCCTAATCAGACGCCACATTCTGCTGCATCTGATCTGGGTCTGCACTGCTTATCTATGTCCCACAAAAAGGACGCTAGGCTTATATAGATGACAGTTCAAGCTGAGGTATAATCTAAGGTAGGTAACTGCTACAATGTAATGCTGACGTGCAGACAAAAATTGTCATTTCTGCATTTTTACAGGAGTTTTCTAAATTGTCTCCCTTAGACCATAGCAACAAAAAAAATCTAGACATAGTACTTTGTTGATACAGTTATAATTTTACTGCCAAAGGTCCAGATAAGCCAATTTTTTTTAGCGTAAAATTGTTAATATTTTCTTATCCATCAGTTTAAACATGTGTTTTGGGTGCTCAAAAGAACTGTCTCATCGAGATATAAATATCTGGAGTGAACTACCTAATGAGCAATGCACTGGTGCTTGGGCAATTTATAGTAAGGTAGATCTTGTATTTGTTCATAAAACAAAAAATGATTATTTTTCTTTGAGTACGAACTATTAAAAATTAATCTTTGAGAAATGTCACTGTACGAATAATAAGAAATTCCGTTGATTGCCAAAAGCATGCAAAATTTGTCCAGAGGGGTGGGATTTAGTGTATATTTTAAGCCTAGTCGCATATTATATGTGTCTGATACATGATGACAGACTGAAACCAAGAATAGTTTAATAAAAGTCGTGATAATCACTGCCGTCTCAACGAATTTGTTCTCCACTAAGATTCTTAGATGTGCAATCTATGTATGCATCCTTGAATAATTAAACTTATTCTTTCATTCGAGGGTCAGCTAGCTCTACAGCGCAAAGCTGGCGTATATCACAGCAATGTCTGTTCATTTCATTTTGAGTCATGATGACAGCATGTAGAATTCTACATAGAGCCCTCAAAAACGCAGGTCACAGAAAGAGAGACAAGTCAAATATAATTCAGGATTCATACAGGCAAGATTGTGTAAAATTCAAGAACTTTTCAAGGACTTCTAAAAGACTTTTCTGCTGTTATCAAGGACGGAAAACTTAAGAAAAATGCTGATTTACAATTCAATTAAAATTCTACTTCGGAAATGCTAGAGTCCATTACTAAAGATATTAGTTTAAAAAAATTAGTATAAAGTTGTGGTGCCTTTATTTGGTGCAGCATATGCTGATTTAGGTATCAAAACACTGTTAAATCTTCCTGTAAATGGTATAATTCAAGGACTTTTCAAGGCCTTTAATTGTTTTTTAAGTTCTATTAAAGACAAATTTAATTTTCAAGGACTTTTCAAGACAGTCCTGTATATTCAAGTACTTTTCAAACCTGTGCGAACCCTGTAATTATATGTAGAAGATCGGTACACTTTTTCTGCTTCCCACAACTTATGTTTCAGTGCACGCTTTTTCCATTTGAAGTCCTTGTATGATCAATGTAGAACCAGACGAAATGTCTCATCATGTTTTGAAATATCACTGAATGTATTTAACTCTCACCATCGCTCAAGCAATGGAAAATAAACCATTTCATGAGAAAACCTGAATGTTGCAAGTGGATCTATCATACTACCTTTTAGTCAACAACAGTGTTGGATGCACATACTCATCTTTGCATAATGTATGCCACATAGTGGCAAAAGTCATGCTGTCCGTGAGCCTTCGACTCTGTCCTTTTGTCTGCAGCTGATTGATAATATTAGCAGACAGTTTGGGTCCAGATCTGACTAAAATGTTTAATGTTTTTTCATAACATAGGCCCTGATAAGACAGCGGTGTACAGACTGATCTGTAACTTTGTTGGAAGCATGCAACAAAGTCGGGGTACATACATCTACAGACATGGTGTATTAAAAAAAACAAATTCTGAGATGTCAAGATCAACTTAAGGTCTTTAATGTTTTCAAATACATGGCTACCTAGTGGGGCTATTACCCTAAATAAAGGCATGCACCTCATCTACATTCCTTTAGCAGTTAAGGCAGTGGCGATTTTCCGTGGATGCGAAGGCTCATACAGGGTTCCCACATTTTTTCAATTTCAAATTCAAGGACTTTTCCAGGACTTTTCCAGGTTAAACAAGTGATTTTCAAGGTCTCATCAATGCAAAATTCCAGGTCAAACTGATGTTTTTCGTGGCACGAAAGCCTAAACTTATCAGGATAATGCATCTACATATAGCTACAACATGTAAATTGCTTTGAAGTGCTCTTTACATTTCTGCATGTTTTTTCCTATTTTAAAATCCTCTTCAGTCTTCACCCATGTCTGGAACTATGGACGTAAACATGTACCAGCGTAGTCTGCTCTTCAAACAGTTTGGACCCAGATCAGGCAGGATAAAATGTTGGGCCTGATCTAGATCCAAATTGTTTGACACTGGTTGCACATGTCATAAAAATGTGAGACAAATAATCATACTTTAATCTCCTTCTTCTCTCCAAAGCCCTTGCTAGCCAACCTACTCGTCCTGGCACCCCTTTGCACCTTTTCCACAAAGAGGAGTAATAGAATGTTTTCAAGTGGGGACAGGTTTTTATTATGTCCAACACATGCAGGGCTTATTTTCACCATTTCGGGACGGTGAGCCATACCCCTGGGCATTTTTAGTCAATTGTGGTTTTAACTTTATTGACAAATCATGAAATCCTCAATTTATCTGTACATGCATTTAGCTGTACTTTTAACTTACAATCACCACTGCGCATGATGTATTATATGAGACTGTACAATGTTGAATATTCCCAAGGTTCCCACTCATATTATTTGAGGGTGTACACATTTTTAGAGGGTACATGGAGCCACTAAAAATCCTACAGCTACACATTTTGGAAGTGCAGAGTAGGCCTAGATTTCAAACTGCTAAAAATAACTATGCAAACCCACCCTAAACAGATTTGAGTAACGCTACTCTTTAACAGAATTCGTTTGAAAATGACTAAGTTAACACACTGAAAAAATAAATTGGGAAGGGGTTCCCCTACACATAATGATTTTTCGTTCACCCCCAGCCGTTTCCCCGGCCAACATAAAGTGGGGATAAGATAGAAAAAATGAAGGAGTGGGGTGGGGTACTTGGGACTACAGAAACTTACACCAAAGTACCAACTCCTTCAGGTCTGATAGAAGAGAGACAGTTAAGATAGTCAAAATAACATTGGTTGGTTGCAGTTAGGTCGCACCTATTTCATATTATCTTACCTCTTTAATTTTCCATCTCACACAGATGCAGCTTTTTTATCGACAGATGCAAACTTTGAATGCTGACTTGTTATTCAGCAAAAATGGATATTTTGAAGCTGTCAACATTCAGATCATGCACTCTGTAAGTCGCTCAGGTAGTTTATAGCAGACGACGAAATCATAAGATTTTGACCAAGCCTCGATCTTTCATTCTTTTTATCAATTTGTTACAGAAAGAATTGGGATTAAATAAATAATATTCTGTGAGAACGCTAGATAATTTCATGATATGTAATATACAAACCTTCAATGTGGACAAAATAATCTAAAACATGTAGGAAGAAATGCTCAAGAGAACGGTAAAGTTTTGTTTTGGTGTGTAGTATTCCACTTAGAGTTACTTCCCTTGTCTATCGTTAGTCTGGTTCCCTCCCCTTGATCTACCTATCTAGGGTCAGGTATAGGCTAATCTAGACGGTCAAAATCCTGACCGTCAACGAGAATCACGGGATAGGCGTGATCTAAGGGAAGTAACTCTGAAAATTGTAACTAGAGGACCTGAAGGTCCTGAGGCGCTCACCTGATCTTCTTAATAATGTTAAAATAGGTCAAGATTAACTACAGCTTATAATGGAACAAATTTTGTTTTTACCATATATTTTGGTCAAGTAACCTAAACAATCTAATGAATAATCCATCAAACAGCCCAGTGATTTCTGAGAAAAGATGTTTAGATAGGTATGTGGCAGTCCAAATGAGTGGCCTTGGATAAAAGGTCACAGGTCAGCTTGACATTTGGTACTTTATTAACCATTGTCTCAATAGGTTTAGCTTTAATGAATTCGGCTCAGTCATAGAAAATGAACATTTAAAGATTTTCTCCATATAAATGCATAAGGAATCAAATTTGACCTTGCCATCAAGTAAGTCAAGGTCAACCTAGATTCATCATTTGTGCTAACCTGGTAGGGCCCATATCCCCAATCCGACATACCAAGTCCCAAAGCCAATGGCCTTTTGGTTCCAGAGAAGAAGAGATTTAAAGAGTTTTTACCATATATGGACATGGTGGCCATGTTAGTCATGTGACCATATCAATTTGTATAAGTTTTGGCTAACCAATCATAAGGAGTTGTCATATGAAATTTGGTCTCAATTGGCCAAGAATTGTCTGAGAAAACTATGTTTTAATAAGTTGATGGGACTCCGATATAAGCCACCTTTGCTGAAAGGTCAAAGATCAACCTTGACCTTTGAAACTTATTTATAGCCACTAGATTGAACATATCAAGTGAGAATAATGACTTTGGCTTCCACAGTATTCAAAAAATCAACTTTTCATTTCAATTTTCCATTCAAATGCATTAGGAAGCAAACTTGACCTAGATGTTAAGTAGGTCAAGGTCATCCTAGGATCATCATTTGAACAAACTTGGTAGGCCCCACATCTCTAATACTACATACCAAGTCTCAAGGTCACTGGCCTTCTGGTTCTGGAAAGGAAGATTTTTAAAAGGTTTTTACCATATATGGGCGTGGCGGCCATCTTTGTCATGTGACCAAAATATTTTGTATAAATTTTGGCTGACTTATCATAAGGAGTCTTCATATGAAATTTGAGCTCAATTGGGCCAATGGTTTGTGAGGAAACTATATTTTATTATATTGATGGGACCACAATATGAGCGACCTTGGCTGAAAGGGCAAAGGTCAACCTTGACCTTTGAAACTTATTTATAGCCATTGTCTCATTAGTTTCAACAAATCAAGTAAGAATAATCACTTTGGCTTTAACAGTATTTAAAAAATCAACTTTTCAAAAAAAATCCCATTTAAACCTATTAAGAAGCAAATTTGACCTTGACGTTAAGTAGGTCAAGGTCAACCTAGGATCATTGTTTGAACAAACTTGGTAGGCCCCACATCCCTGATGCTACATACCAAGTCCCAAGGTCATCGGCCTTCTGGTTCTGGAGAAGAAGATTTTTAAAGGGTTTTTACCATATATGGGCATGGCGGCCATCTTGGTCATGTGACCAGGAACATTTGAACAAACTTTCGTTCCCCCATCCTAAGGAGTCTCCATATGAAATTTGAGTTCAATTGGCCCAGTGGTTTCAGAGGAGAAGATGTTTGAAAATGTTGACGGACGGACGGACGGACGGACGGACGACGGACGGACGGACGACGGACGGACGGACGACGGACGCCAGAGTCACTGGTATACTAATAGCTCACCTCGGAGCCTTCGGCTCAGGTGAGCTAAAAATGGCGCGGATGACCGAGCGGATGGTTCGTGAGAGCTTTAGATACAATAAAATCAACCAAATTTGAGGCAGGAATCCAGTATCTCAGTGTGTATTTGTTTATTCGCAAAACTCGCTTTGTTTTAGTGATTAAAATTAACAAAATATCGTAACTGTCCAACAGTTTGCAACCCACGCTAAACTTGAAATGTAACAGGTCATCTCATTGGTCAATCAATAAACTAATCACAGCCAATGATAGAATAGGGGATACCTGTTGTCGATTTGAGACGATAACAGGGCACCAGTTTAGTCTATCGTATGATATTGGCCGGTACCAGTAAATACTCCCCAGTACTTATCTCATCGTTCATTTGCCTTATCACAAATGCCGTAGATGAGCTACAATTTAGCCATTTTCTCGCGAAAAAAAGTTGGTTGATTAAGTTCAACATCCAAGCATAGCTATGGCGTTGTGGATAGGCGAGACTGCAAATTTTCCCGGACAATTCACGGCTCAAATCCCCAAATGTACTAATTCCCGGACTTTTCATGGCCGTGAACGACCAGTATCTAATTCCCGGACTTTTCCCGTTTTCCCGGTTGTGTGGGAACCCTGCTCATATGAGCCTTCATTGGTCGCATATGCGATGGGTAACATAATCTCAAGAACTGGCTCATTCCAGGAAAATACCAATGTAAATATTCAATAAATCATGATGCAGAATCGTGCGACAACCAATTTATTTCTAGTTATGTGCATCTGTGCATACATTATCTCGTAATGCAGCACTCTAAGAACCTTCCATATGCAATTTAATGAGGACAAAACAGACACGCAGCGATCGGCTCTACAGTAATTTTGAGAAATTTGATTTTTGAAAAAGTCGATATGATAGGAATAGCCATTATAATTTATTACATATTACATGTACTTAGAAACCGCCGAACTCGTATGAAATTGATATTCAAGAATTTAAAACACCATGTATGTACATGTCTAGAATTCTATTTAGCTTGAGTCTTCATCCACTTCAAACTTTATGTTAGTGAGCATTGAGACCCTGACGAGATTGTGCAAACGTACATGCTCTCCTGAGCTTTGCTGATCACACCTGTTTTAAGAACCAGCAGGGCCTGATACAAGCTCATGTGGGGTTCCGCGCAAGTTGATTTCATGCTTGGGTCAAGTTGTGTTCAAGAAAGAGCACAAGCATAGAGGTGACCTCTGTGTCCCAGGCGGCTTTGGTGTACCTGGGTCGAGAAGATACAGAAGAGACAGAAACTATAATTTACAGTCCATTCTAAGGACACTTCGTTCACATACGGCAGTGTGTTTGATTTTTGAAATGACCGTACAAAATATCACTGACAATTTGAACGCATCCGCGACATAGGTGTGTTAATTTTCATCCGCTCAACGTTCATTGAACCTAGTCTTTTCAGAAAAAAATCTTAATGTAATTAACATGCAAGTTAATGCTAGCTTTACGCTAGCGAACTTGGCCGTAAGATTGGCAGACGATTTATGTTTGATTTGATTCTTTATGTCCCATCAACAATCTTTCAGTTAAACAGGGACGGGTCTTCCTGGGTTGAACCAGTACTAAGCTAAGATAAATGTGTCTTGCTCAAGGACCACAACGCAGTGACGCCGGTGAAGCTCGAACCCGCGGCCCCTCGGTCCCCAGTCAAGCACTCTACCACTGAGCCACTGCGCTCCCAGACTGGCAGGCGAAGATAAGTGAGGATAATGACTGGCTTCAACAGTTTTAAAAAAAATCAACTTTTCAAAAAATTTCCCATTTTATCGCATTAGGAAACAAATTTGACCTTGACATTAAGTTGGTCAAGGTCAACCTAGGATCATTAGTAATGATTTTGAATAAACTTGATAGGCCCTACATTCCCAATGCTACATACCAAGTCCCAAGGTCATTGGCCTTCAGGTTCTGGAGAATATTTTTAAAGGGTTTTTACCATATATGGGCGTGGTGGCCATCTTGTTCATGTGACGAAGACCATTTGAACAAACTTTCGTTCTCGCATCCTAGGGAGTCCCATATGAAATTTAAGTTTAATTGGCCCACTTGTTTCAGAGAAGATGTTTGAAAATGTTGACGGATGGACGCCGTATGGACGCCAGAGTCACTGGTATACTATTAGCTCACCCATGAGCCTTCAGCTCAGGTGAGCTAATAAAAGTAACCAACATAATTTGACTGAATAGCACATGTTTTCGTATTTTCGAAAATTGCAGGGCCAATAGCATAAAATCTTTGTAAAATTCCATATATGCTATGATTTAGGAGATCGCAGATGTTTTGAACAAAATATTATAATCAATGAATGGATGGATGGAAGGATGAATGGATGGACAGAAAGATGGATGGATGGAAGGATGAATGGATGGAAGATGGTTGGTTGGTTGGTTGGTTTTGTTGCTTTACGTCCCAAGTCAACAGCTATGGTCATTGCGGGACGGTCAGTTCACCTAACCACACTTTTTCCTGGGCAGGCTTGAACAAGCGGTTAACCAGTAATTTGTGCACATACTTTTGCTTGTAACTGACAACAACCCTTCTTGAATAAATCAGCGGAAGGGAGGAGAATGACCGTAGAAATTATTTTATGATCAATCTCCACGAAAGTATGGGACCGGGTCGCGGGAAGATGGATGGATCAAAGATGGATAGATGTTTGGATAGATGATGGATGAATCAAAGATGGATGGATGAATCAAAGATAGATAAAAGATAGATGGATGGATCAAAGATGGATACATGGTTGGATGATGGATGGATCAATGGATTGGTGGATCAAAGATGGTTGGATTGATGGATCAAAGATGGATGGGTTGATCAAAGATGGATGGATGGAAGATATAATATGGATGGAACAAAGATGGCTGGATGGATGAATCAAAGATGGATGATGGATAGATCAAAGATGGATGAATAGAAGATGGATGGATGGTTGGAAGATGGATGGACAGATAGATGGATGGATGAATGGATGGATCAAAGATGAATGGATTGATGAATGGAAGATTGATGGAAAATATCAAAGATGAATGAATGGATGGAAGATGGATGAGATATGAAAAATGGATGGATCAATGATGGATGAACTACTTAATAGATCAAAGAAGGATGGATAGAAGATGGATCAAAGATGGATGAATGAATCGAAGTATAGATGGATCAAAGACGGGTGAATGAATTGATAGATGGGTGGAAGATGGATGGAGGGATGCTGGAAGATGGATGGATGAATGGATTGATCAATGATGGATGGATGAATGAAATATAGATGGATCAAAGCTGGATGGATGGAAGATGGATCAAATACGGATGGATGGATGCATGAAGATGGAAAATGGATGGGTGGATAAAAGATGGATGAATGGATGATGTATGGAAGATGGATAGATGTTGGAAGATGGATGGATTGACAGATTATTGGATGGAAGGTGGGTAGATGGATGATTGATGGATGAATGGATCAAAGATGGATTGATGGATGGAAGGTAGATGGATGAATGAAGATGGAAGGTTAATGAAATATGGCTGGGTGGATAAAAGATGGGATGGATGATGGATGGATGTTGGAAGATGGATGGATGGACAGATGGATGGATGGAAGATGGATTGATGGATAGATCAAAGATGGATTAATTGATGGATGGAAGATGGATGGAAGATTGATGGACAGATGGATGGATGGAAGATGGAGAGATCAAAGATGTATGGATGGATCAAATATGGATGAATAAATGGATGGATCAAAGATCAAATGATGGATCATTGGATTGACAGGATGGATGGAAGATGGGTGGATCAAACTTGGATGGATAGATCAAAGATGGATGGATCAAAGCTGGATGGGTGGATGAATGGATGGATGTGAACCCAATCAGGGTTGATAGCTATGGTTTCCTCTTTAATTGCACGATGGTGGGTCAGGCCTCAGACTTAATGAAGACCCTGATGTAAAGCTCTAATACGTTGGTTGGTGCCTGATGCTTGTCGTTGGCTGGGCCCACAGTAGCTCAACTTGAGGTTTTCTTTAGCTCTTACTATTTGTGATGGATGGATGGATGATGGATCAACAGTGGATGAATGAATGGATAAGATGGATGGAAGATGAATCAAAGATGGGTGAATAAATTGATGGATGGATGGAAGATGGAAGGATGGATGAAATATGGTGGATAAAAGGTGGATGGATGATGGATGGAAATTGAAGATGGTGGATGTCAGAGGATCATGGATGAATAGACAGATCAAAGATCAAATGATGGATTGTTGGATCGGCAGGATGGATAGAAGATGGATGGATAGAAGATGGATGGATCAAAGATGGATGGGTAGATGAATGGATAAATGAAGGGATGGATTAAAGATGGATGGACAGTTGGATGGATGGATATAAGATGGATGGATGGATCAAAGATGGATGGATGAATGGATCAAAGATGGGTGGATAGATTGATAAAAAATGGATGGAAGAGAGATGGATCAAATATGGATGGTTGGAAGATTGATTGACCTAAAATGGATAGATGGGTGGTTGGAAAAACAGATCAAAGATGGATGGTTGGAAGATTGATGGACCTTAAATGGATGGATGGATCAAAAATGGATAGAAGATGGAATAATGGATGATGGATGGACAGATAGATGTATGGAAGATGGGTGGATGGATGAATGAAAGATGAATTGATGGATCAAAGATGAATGATTGGATGCATGGAAGATGGATGGAAGCATGGAAGATGGATTTATCAAACTTGGATGAATGGATGGAAGATGGATGACATATGAAAAATGGATGGATCAAAGATGGATGGATGAATTGATCAAAGATGGATGGATGAATAGATCAAAGATGGGTGGATGAATAGATCAAAGATGGGTGGATGGATGGAAGATGGATGAATGAATGGATCGAAGATAAGATGGATGGACAGATGGATGGAAAGTGGAAGATGGATAAACTGATGAATGGAAGATGTATGGATGGATCAAAAATGGATGAATCAAAGATGGATTGATGGATGAAAGATGGATGGATCAAAGATGAAAGATGGATGAGACAGATGTATGACAGATGGATGCAGGGAAGAATGAAGTTGGAAGGATGGATGAAATATGTATGGGTAGATAAAAGATGGATGAATTGGTGGATGGATGGATCAAATATGGATTAATGGATGGATGGAAGATTGATGAAAGATGGATGGATGGAAGATGGATGGATCAAAGATATAAGGATGGATCAAATATTTGATTGTTATACCCACTTTTTCTTTAGAAAAAAAGGGTATATTAATTTGGTACCAAAGTCGGTCTGTAGTCCATCCGTGTGTGCGTCTGTCACGTTTCTTGTAAATGTATCTCCTACTAAACTGTTAGACGTAGCAACTTCAAACTTTGTACCTAGATAGGTTGCATGATGTAGAGGGTACTGGGCAACATTTCACGTGACCTTGACCCCTAGGTCAAGATCAAATAATGTATTTTCTTGTAAATGCGTCTCCCCCTAAACCATTAGACTTAGCAACTACAAACTTTTTACATGAAGTAGAGGGTACTGGGCAACATTCTGTATGACCTTGACCCCTAGGTCAAGGTCATAGGTCAAATACTGTATTTTCTTGTAAATGCATCTCCTCCTAAAATGTTAGACGTAGCGTCTTCAAACTTTGTACCTGATTAGATCACATGAAGAAGAGAGTACTGGGCAACATTTCGTGGGGTCAAGGTCAAATAATTTATTTTTTTTGTAAATACATCTCCTCCTTAACCGTTAGACATAGCAACTTTAAACTTTGAATCTGATTAGGTCACATGATGTAGAGGGTACTGGGCAACATCTTGTGTGATCTTAACCCCAAGGTCAAGGTCAAATAATGTATTTTCATGTAAATGCATCTCCTCCTAAACTGTTAGGTGTAGCAGCTTCAAACTTTGCAGCTGCATAGGTCGCATCTAGGCAACTTTTCATGTGACCTTGACCCAGAGGTCAAATAATGTAGTTTCTTCCTAAACTGTAGGACATTGCACCTTAAAATTTTGCAGGTGAATAGGTTACATGATGTACAGGGTGCTGGGCAATATTTAGTGTGACCTTAATGCCAAGGTCAAGGTCAAATAATGTTTTTTTTCTTTTAAATGCATCTCCTTAACCGTTTGACAAAGCCACGTCAAACTTCCCAGGTCCATGGGTCACATCATGTAAAGGGTACTTGGCAACATTTTGTGTCACCATGACCCCAAGGTCAACAAGGTCAAAAGTGAAAAAGCGGGTATTTGCGATGGTGTACCATCGACTGCATTCTAGTTTGATTTTATTATGTCCCAGTTGGGGTGCAACGATACGCCAAAAAGCATTTTGCGATATATTGCAATATGGAAAACCCGTATTGAGATATATATTGCTATACAACTGGTATATGTATTTATTTCTGTCTATTACTGCCCCTAGTTCAGTATTATATACTCAGAAGAAAAAGTTTAGTCAGTACAGACACTGTGTGCAATAATTTAGTAAGACAGCCTTAATATTGACAAAAACTTTACTCAAAATAAAATTCATGTAATGTCTTACAAATGTGAACATTTTCACCAAAACATTCTGAAAATATACCCATTTTCTTCATCAAAAATACACAAAGTGGTCAATATTAAAATTCAAAATTCATAACTCAAAAATCAGTCTAGCGCTCTTCAGACGATTTCTGGTAGTACATACGGAAATTCTCGTATCTGTTGCATGACTAAGGAATTTAAGAAGTTTCCAAGCGGCCATGAAGCGATTACGTCATGTTGACGTCACTATGACCCTAACTTCAAATGGCGTCGTTATCCGTGGTCTCCCCAACGGTGGCTTGTCATTTTTACTGCCAGGCCGTTGAAAACGTGTTTGCAGACGATAAATTGTTTGTTCACTGCATCCAAAACTGCGTGTTACGTCAGCAACACGTGCACCTGTTTTAAGACATCAAAACGCGGTATATTTGTAATTTGTTGATAGCCTGGACGGCGAATTAAGCTTGCTAGCACTGAATTTTCTCCGGATTATTGCAATAGGAACAACTCTCTTCCAATATCTAACAGTTTATGAGAAAATAACCCTGTCGGTTTACCGCAGCACGTGCACATCGTGCATTTTGAAATTTGGTTGATACAGTCTAATAGAGGCATTATTTGTCACGCAATAAACAGGTACATGTAAAGTTACGATAATACAACTCATGTAAAAAATTTGACAATGGTATATGCAGTATTGTTGATTTTATGAGAAAACATAAATACTGACTAAACTTTTTCTTTTGAGTATAATTAATATAGTACAAGGGTTATGATATTGGCCAGGCCCCCTAGCAGACTCTCATGAAATTAAAGGTTTTTTATAAAGGCTATTTTAGGCAAAATAAAGGTTGTTTCAATGAAATTCTAACATAAATAAAGAGCTAATTAACTTCAAATTTTCTAGTTTTTTATCGGATCCAAATCTTAAAATCCATGTTATGATAGATGATGGTATGAAAGCGATACAGCAAATCCTTAGCCAATAAAATTATAGCCCATTTATCACAAACCAACAGAAAATTACTCTTGTTGTTAACTCCTTTTGTTTGAAAGCCTCACTTTGAACTAAAGACTTGTGCTGAGCGCAGAGTTTGATTGAAAAATAAATCAGATATATTTTCTAATCTTGAAGGGGGGGTCGGGGGTATTCCCCCTGAAAAATTTTGAAAACCATAAAGCAGGAGAAGCCATCTCTGGCCGTATTTGGGGGCAATTTTACCTTCAGTAAATCAACAATTTCAGAGGACATTGCTCCCATTTATATTGTATGGCCTTTTTAACTTAGAAAGATACACATATAACTGTATTAGTATTGTGTTCAGAATTGACAACCTTAGACAGTGACATTAAAAAATCAGCACATTATTCAGAAGTCAATAAACCCAATTGATGATATCCATTAATATTTCATGCACGGATCCAGGAATTTTCTTCAGGGGGGGTCCAGGTCAATCTGACAAAAAAAGCTTTGACGTTTTATTTTCTATTTTTATTTATTTTTCAGAAGTCAAAAGGTTAATTTCAAAGAAACTATCATTTTTCAAGGTTCCAGAGGGGGTCCAACATTTTCCAGGGGGTGGGGGGGGGGGTGGGGGGGTGGTCCAACTTTTTCAAGGGGGGGGGGGGCTTCAATTGCTTATTCCCTATAGAAACCCATATAACATGTGATTTTCCAGGGGGGTCCAGACCCCCTGTCCCCCCCCTCTGGATCCGCACCTGTATTTGCCATCTGGTAGTGTGTCCAACCTAATGTCTTGAGTTTTGCAGGTTCTAATCCCAGATTGGGCACACTCTTTCACTATAGTTGCCAGTTACTAGTGAAAGATGAGCACTGAATACTTGTGAAAGGATTTGGGTTAAGACTGCCTAGAAAAAAGGTGGTTAGGAACTTAGGATCAACTAGTCATTCCAACATTTCCTTAGCTGTTTAGCATGGATGTAAAGCAAGAAATCAAATATTAGGCCAAAAGCATTAATATCTACCTTACCTCACTCTTTTTTTATTGCTGCCTTATCTGTAGCCTCAGAAAAAATTATCTTCAGGCTTAAGACCACTATAAGAGTCACCCTGGTGTAAGAGGTAGGTAGACACAATGGTCAGAGTATGAATACAGCTTTCTGAAAAGCTCAAATGCCACAGACATTTCTTTTCAGCATACTTATAGTCTATTTCTTTTGTTCAAACGGATCTTGCAGAAATTTAAAGGTTTATTAATCAAAATAAAGGTTATTAAAGGTTTTTCAGCCATATTAAAGGTTTTAAAGGATTGAAACCAAATTAAAGGTTTCTAAAGGTTTTAAAGGTTCCACTAGGGGGCCTGTATTGGCATATATTACACACTGTCATATTTTCAGCTACTCCTTGTGTCACTCGGCTCCTTTTCCAGGAGAAATGATCGACTTTTTGCTTTTCACAAACATAATTCATGGTTGTTATCCGTCATTTTTTTTGAAACCGAAAGTAGCTGTTACCTGTTTGTCTAATTTGCAGCACGAACGGATATGTACAACTTTTACCTAGAAACTTTGGTATTTAAAAAGCGATAATAACTTGAAGGGGGATAGAAAAATGTGTAAAATATCCATTACCAATATGTTATGGCTTGCATTGATGTCTGTCATACAAAATTAACATCTTCCAATGCTTGAAAGACAGCGATATGCTGTTTGACACAGTCAATGTTTGTGGCAGTTCGTGTCACAAATTATAACACAGCCTCTTTTTTTACCGCTTCCGGATTTCGAAAATGACCCCACTTTCGGGCAATTTCAGGGGAAATAATGGATATTTTCTTGCAAATTTTAGATGGAAACTAGCTTGAGGACACATAGGGAAGCCTTGTGTACTGGTACAGCCAAAAGTGTATTGCGATACGAAATTTATTTAGAGCAAATCGCAGTTTACCAGTATATCGTTGCACCCCTATGTCCCAGTCAACAATTTTTCAGTTATGCCAGGACGGGTCTTGCTGGGCTGAACCAGTACTATTAACTAAGGGAGGATTAATGTGTCTTACTCAAGGACACAACACAGTGACACTGGTGAGGCTCGAACCCGCAACCCGGATCAAATAGATGGATCAAAGATACAACAATGATGGATCGTAGGATTGATGGAGGTTGGATGGATGGATGGATCAAATATTTGTTTGTTTGATTTGATTCTTTATGTGGCAGTCAACGGGATTATATATATAGCAATGGAAAAGTTTGAAACTTTAAAATATTCAGCAACTAGTGTCTTAAAGTTTTCTTTTTTATGATTTCATTGTTTTCTAGAAATATTTTCATATTGTCTGGTCACCACAAAACTTCTTTCGCCACTATATATATCAGTGGCGGATCCAAGACCACTAACGCTGGGGGTGCTTGATAGGTGGACACCGACAGTCAATACATTACAGACACTTATTGCGCAAATCAATTTCCATATATAGAACTGTGTCCCATAGAAGCAAGAGATTCAATTAGCCTATATACCACTCCCCTGAGCATTTGGCCGTGTGGTCTCAGAGATACTTTTACATTTTATTTTGTTTAAAGAAGCAAATGTCCCTGGCAAGTGATCAATTTTGACCCCAGGTGCGTGGTTGGCAGAAATTATGGGACTACAAGCTGTGGGTCTCATGGTTTCAGAGAGGATTTTTTAAAGTTTATCCCATTTTAAGTCAATAGAAACTTAATGGCTCCATGGCTAGTAATAGACACCAGGAGCATGGATAGTAAGATTTATGTAGGTGACCACAAGACATAAATCTATAAGCTGTGGGTCTCGCCATTGTAGCTTTTTTAAATTTCCCATTATAGGTCTATATATGCCAGAGTTCCAGTCCAATCATCCCAAAACCACATGCATCCTTTCCACTTCCATACCTGATGATGCTTTATATGTAATTTGACTAAAATTGGTCCACTGATATACTTCTTTGAAAACGTGAATGGAGGATGCCGTGACGAACGTTGGACCATTGGTATACTAAAACCTCACATGAGTTTTCGGGCTCATGTGCGCTAACCATATTGTTACTCAAACTGAGTCTGCATTTAGATTTTTGCCCAGTTGATTGGAGGGGAAGCCTAAATGCTCCCATCTAATAGATACAAAAGGGCCTGAAGTGTGGTTTTGCCAGAAACTGATAACCGTCCTTCTTTCAAGAAGAAGGAATGGGAATGACTGTAGAAAATAGTCCATGACCAATTTCAACAATATATATATATATATACTGGAACCACGTTAAGAACAAAGGGCATAGCGATACCTATTCAAGATGGTCAAATGGTGAGAAGATTGTTATGCCAAAGTATCTTCAGAGAAAACAGTTCAATAATGAACACCCTGAACAAAGGAAAATACGTGAGGCCGCAGTCTTAAATGACTTTAAAACCGAAATTGATTTAAAGAGTCTCAGAGCAAGTCAACAGGAAGAAAAGGTTAAACGATTGGACAGTGAAATGGAGACACTATTTAAAGAAAGAAGTAGTTCATCAGCAGCAAAGATCCTGTTAGACATGTGGAAAGCACAGGCTTCGCAAAATGAAAAGATCTCCCATAGAAGATGGCTAAAGAACGAGAAATGGTTAAGTGACTACGAGGAGAACTTTATACAATCCTATATGAGTTCGAATCCGTTTTTTAAAGTAGAGAGAAGAAAACAAGCCACCTATGCAGAATCGACAGCACAACCCAGGAAGAAATCACCCACTTATGCGGAAGTAACAAGACGACCAAAGACAAGAACACACTTAAACAAACAAAGTACTACTACCTCGGATCAGCCTAATCTAGAGGCCATACAAACACTATTGCAACAAGTACAGTCTCAACTGAACCTTCAACCAGCTCCAAGACAGCAACCTAAGCTAAAGAAGACAGATAGACAAACAACAAGACCAAAGACATTCTTAAATGAGCCCATCGTTGTTCATTCTGATAATGATGGGGATTTTTTAGACGACAGCGCAAGTACAGAAACTCTAACTTAGACACAGCTAACCTGGCAGAAACAAGCACTAGTAAGAAATACGTTAAGATATTTAATTTATCTAGTAGGAAATTATCCAAACACGAAATGTCTGTGAGTGTCTTGTTGAAGGGGCTTAAATTCACCCCTACTCCAGAGAAAAGCAATCACGAACAGTTATCAAATGACATCGCAGAATTCCATAGAAAACTTAAACTTAAGGAATATTTTTACAGTAATGAAAATACAGTGCAAGATGACTCCCTGGTAAGAAATAATAGTTACTTTGAACCCCCTAGGGGCAGAAATAATATGCTCGATGAATACATAGACTTGACTAAAGTAATACCAAGAAATGATACCCAGAGAAAAAGGTCATTTAACATAACCCGTAATGAGCGATTTGCAATTGACAATTTAGCCAAAGATACATCGATAGTAATAAAGGAAGCAGATAAGGGATGGGGGATCGTTATCATGAACAAAGAATTTTACAAAACAAAACTCCAAGAAATGTTAGAGGACAAATCATTTTATAAACAAATAGATAATCAAACTACAAAAGAAACAATGAAGAAGTTAAAAAAAGTAGTCAGTTTACTAAAAGAAATTACGCGTAACGAAAGGAACTATTTACTAGATTTTGAATGCAAATCCAGTATGTTTTATGGTCTCCCTAAAATACACAAAAGTAAGCTTATTAATAAGGAATGCACCCAAATAGATGGAGAGTATCTAGAACTTTTAGACCCAGAAGATCTGACATTTCGCCCAATTGTGGCAGGTCCAGCATGCGAAACTCATCGACTGAGTAATTTAATTGATATCTTACTAAAACCATTCATATCGAAAGTACAGAGCTACGTAAGAGATGACATAGATTTTCTAAAATATGTTCCCAAAATTGTACCTCAAAATACACTACTGGTATCCTTTGATATAGTAAGTCTTTATACAAATATTTCCCATGATCTAGGCATCGAAGCGATAAACAGCTGGCTAACGAAATATCCAGAATTAATGCATGAAAGATTCTCAAAAGAATTTATTCTCGAGTCCATTAAAATTATACTTGAAAACAACAATTTCTATTTTAATGATAAAATGTATACGCAAGTTCGAGGTACGGCAATGGGTACAAAGTTTGCGCCCACATATGCCACTCTTGTACTAGCCTATTTAGAAGAAAAGCTGTACGTACAAGCTGAAATAAAATATGGCAAAGAATTCACTAGATATATCAAAGATAACTGGAAACGGTTTTTGGATGACTGTTTCATTTTATGGACTAAAGGAGAAGAAAATTTAAAGACATTTCACTCAATTTTAAATGAACTACATTCAGACTTAAAATTTACAATGGAATATAGCAATGAAAGACTGCCATTTTTGGATGTATTACTTATAAAATCAAATAATTGCATAAGTACAGATATATTTTTCAAAGAAACAGACTCTAAGCAATATCTTAACTTTTATTCTTGCCATCCGAAGCATACGAAAACAAGCATACCGTATAACTTAGCGAGACGAATCTGCACAATTGTCTCTGATCAATGCCAAAGAGAAAAGCGCCAATCAGAATTACGCATTTCCTTGCAAAAACGAAGCTATCCCAATACAGTAATCTCTGAGGGCATAAAGAAGGCCAAATCAATCCCCAGAGATTCACTTTTAAGCACATGTACGCATACAAAAAACGAAGAAGAAGTGCTTCTGTATGTCTCGACTTTCAATCCAAATAACACAGAAATGTTTGGAATTTTTAAAAACAACATGCACATTTTAACCAATGACCAAACAATGCGCGAAGCTCTGTCAACTTCAAAAATAATTAAAAGTAAACGGCAACCTCCAAATTTAAAAAGACTTATAACTAATGCAAAATTTACAGAACAGAAAATTAAAACGTCTAATAAAGTTTTCAAGTGTAATCGCCCAAATTGTGCACTTTGCGGATGCATTGAAGAGGGTAACTGTTACAATTTCAATGGTAAAGTTTTCTACGTAAACGAAACGATGTCTTGCGATGTAAAGAATGTCATTTATGCCATTAAATGCAATGGATGCAAAGAACTTTATATTGGTCAAACAGGCGATAAATTACGCACCAGAAGGACTATACACGCACAACAAATAAGAGACCCTTCAACAAGACAGATTCCTTTAAGTGAACATATCGACAATTGCAGCAAAAGTATTCCCAAATTTCAAATGTTTCCTTTCTTTAAAATGCACACAGAAAGCATTTCTGCCAGGTTAGCGAAGGAAAAGCATTTCATTCGATGCTTTAAACCTAAATTAAATGTTTTATGAACAGCTATTCAAAAAACGTATAGTCACGTCACGTGACCTCTAAGTTAACGTCTCAACGTGACGACGTCCAAACGTGACGTCTCAACGTTACGACGTTACTATGCAACAGCCCTGAAGAGCTCAGCGAAACGCGTTGGCACATTATTTAGCATAGTTTATATTAAATAAAAACAAAACATGTAACGTCAACTCATTATTATATATAATATATCATATATATATATAATGGTGCTGGACAGGAAGAGCGAACCCATGACAGCCTGATCGCTATAGTCAGACCCACATCCCACAGAGTTGACACACACACGCACGCACAATATGCAAGACTGGCATTGCTGATACGATAGTGTCAAAATCTAATGTGCTAGTTCAAATTAAATTTAAAAAAAAACATCTTATCGCACGCAATGTTGCCCAGAGAAGGCTGAAACTTTGATGACCCAAATCAGAGTGCGCATCCGTGTTTATCAGCAAAAAATGAAGTCTCCTGCAAGACTGAGAACAGGTCATAGAAAGAGCACAACGGGAAATGTTTCCAGCGATTTTTAAAAAGAAAATGTGGTTGGAGAAAAAGCATCAAGAAGTGCTTATGACTAATTATACTCTCCAATTTTAAAACTATACTAAAGGCCAAAAGTAACTTTACACTGGTATTATATATACCTTTTCTGGGTATTGGTGAGTGGTATTTTAAATGTATTTAATTCATATTAAAATTCAATTATTACAAATTAGAGTTGTGTTTTTACGTACATACCCCTTTTGTGAACTTTACAGTGCTTTCAATGGAAATTCCCATAAGAAGTTGTTTGCCGTTTTTCTTCCAAACCGATTGGAATTTTTATCAAATTATTTTGACACATACTCAGGGCAGAAGTCCCAACAAATCGCTGATTAAAAACTTCAAATGTCATCTGAGATAAAGTTTTTAGCGAGGACTAAAGTTTACTATTGCTTTAATTCAAAGGGAGATAATGTCAGAGTGAACCAACTTTAAGTTGCTGCCAAAAACAAACTATACATCAGAGACAAATGTCTTGCAGTATTTTTAATGGGCAATCGATGGCCCTTCAAATGGCGTGTTGAAATCCTAGGTTTACTTTGGATTTTGCTAGGAAATGCTGATTTTGTGCTTTTAATGAAAGCACAGATAACTCGAAAGAAGATTAATTTACTCAAGTTGTTTTTCTTGAATTAGGTTAGGGCGGATACCAGCAACTCATTGCACTATTTAATTTGGTTAAAATAAAAAAAAAATAAAGATATATTCGGTAGTTCAAAGTGTAAAGTTACTTTTGGTTTTAAGTATATATCCTTTGAAAATTTCACATTATTGGAGATTGTGGCAAGCAAAACCTGATTTTGCTGCAGTGTCACGCAGGCACGATATGCACAGACTCGCATTGCTGATACACTCGTGTGCTAGTTCATTTTTTTTTATAAAAAGCAAAGGCACAGATCGGACTGCGATGATGTCAAAACCAGCGTATTTGTCTGTTGAAATTGTAACAGATAAACTTACCTCAGGCAAAATTTCTAACCACAAGTAGTCTCTGTAGCTGAGCAAACTGGATTGTCCCTTACCTGGTCGCAAACCCAGTATTTATGTCACTATGCATTTGTATCATGCTGCATGCTGAGTGATATTTCGTGGTGTTTGTCATCTGCAGACTTTTATATTAACTTTCAAAAATATATTTAATGTCTCGGACCGGGTCCGAGTACGTCATAATTTCAAGCAGTTTGAAACCTTACCTAAATTTCGGGCCTGATCTGTGTCTAGACTGTTTGCTAATGTTTTCTGAGGTGTTACCACCAGTGGTGATTTTGATGATCAAAGAGACCGACAATTTCAAAACAGACCCTGGGTATTCTATCAGGTTGCGCGTGTCGTGTCGGAGGCCATGACGCGTGAAAACATACATTACATATGAAACATTGTCAAACTCCAAATACGTGACCGCTAAGCATATCCTTCCCTTTGGGATATCACTTTCAATAATGATCACATAATTCGAGGGTTCTCAAGACTTGTTTTCAAAGGTATACCAGATGTATCAGAGTTTAGAAATTCTCTTTTTCGTACTGACTTGAAGATAAGGCTATCCAAATTTAGAGGGTACCTCAGGTTGCCTGGTTACGCAGTTGGTCAGCTGATTTGCTCAAACTTAATTTTATGATTAGGTGTGACAATTAACAGCCGTTTTAATCTCTAGGGAGCTGACTTTTAAAGCTTACAGAACACGCAAAAAGGTACCTACTGTACATTGAGAAGAAAAAAGGTGGGTTAAGATTTTTTTACCATGGACTCAGCTGGGGGTGCTGAAGCACCCAAAGCATCCCCCCTAAATCCGCCACTGATATATAATCCTGTTATCTTCCCCGGGGAAGATAACGGGATTATATATATAGCGAAGACAGATTCGTCAAACTTATGTGCCATGCAGGAGAAGTCTTCCCGGGAAGAGGGTTTTCTTCGGGGGGCCTCTATTGCAGAGAAATGGGGCTTCGAAATCTTTTGGGGCAAGTGTCTTAAAATAACAAGATTTTCTGATCTATATAGATATTTTCTGTATATTTATTAGGGCTGGCACGATTAATCGAAATATTGGTTAATCGGTCGATATACAAAAGAAAAACAATTATCGATATGAAAATTCAAAAATAGGTTACTTTTCATTGATGTTCTGTTTATTTATTCCACTAAAATCCAAGCGTAATTGCCTCATGTTATTTTTGTTTAGACCGGAAGTGCATTGTCTTAAACAGTAGATGTGTATAAATTGCTATAACGAAGTAGTAAAACGTTGTACCCTGCAGGCCAACTCAACAACTGATTGTAAGAAAAAGTTACACCTGTGCTTCTCTGACGGTTTTAAAGTAGTGCAAAATCAATAAATATTCAACAAATGAATAATCTAGCATGAAAGTTGTTTTTTTCCGCGGTTAAATTCGAGTTTAGAAGCTTTCAATTTTACCAACGTTTACAGCGGGTCTTATTTAACACAAAGGTGTTCGTGCCATGCAAACTTGACTTCCTTTTGTATGACATCACGCAACGTGAAATTGACAACAACAATGGCCGACTGCGAGTTTAATTACCGACTTTACCAATTAGCAAAGTGGAGAGTGGATGACGACTTGTTTGAGCAAAGGTGCCACTTTTTATTTAAAACTTATTATCTTTTGAATATATAACATGTGCTACTTAGTGTTGTTTTGCAAAATGATGAGGAAATCAATGTCATTGACCATTCAAGAGTTGTCAAAGCGTTCCGAGACCCTCTGTCAAGTTTGAGCGATTGCTAATCGGTTATATATCGAAATGCAAGGATCGATTATCGATTAGCATTTTGGCTTCGATTAGCCAGCCATAATAATTATCTTCCACAGGGAAGATACTTACATTAGCACTTGCTGCGTAATTAACTTCCCCGAGGAAAACTATTTTATTGGGGGATCATTCTCTTGACAATTCAGTTGTGAAAAATGTTATAACTGGTTTGTCTCATATTTAATTGAATCCCCTTTTCAAGTGCCACAACTCTGCAAACATTTACAAATGAATCGCATTGTTCACATTAGGCCTACATATCTCGACATGCGGTATATTTACGGAATAAATCTCATTGCTGCTAAGGAGTTTTCAATTGAAATTGGTCTTCAATGAATCGGATTTGTGCCAATGTATTATTTGAATTTTTTATTTCTAGAGTCTGGTCACTATAAAATTGTGTCATAAACGGAATAAATCGCATTGTTGATGATGATGGGACGTACTTTAATTTAGTGGGAAACATTTGATACTATTTTTGGAATCAAGCATCTAGTGACCCCGATCAATTGAATCGCTAATAAAAGGTATATTTTACACATTTTTGTCAAGTCCGGAAAGAATCTTCCCCACGGGGAAGATAACGGGATATTGCTGAAGACGGCTTGATGGGTTTACTATAAGCTCACCTTGTGAGCCTATGCCTAACGGTGAGCTAAAAAAATGGTTGTCTTGAGATGAAAACGACTTTTGTCCAAAATGAACAATACATCAAGAGACGGTCTCTTTAAAAATGGAATTTCCCGAGCAGTGTGTCTGAAAGTGAAAACAACGGTATCTCGTTTGATGTGATATGTGTTCAGATAAACAAGTGAACAGTTTATGTAACACATGCAAATGAAGCAAATATGGAAATATTTTTCCTGTTAATGTTTTACATTTGATTTTGTCTGTCAAAACTCTTGAACAAAGAATCGGAAGAAGGATTCCCATGCTATTTCCGGTCTTTTCAAGCATGCGCAAAGCGAATCGATATCATTCTGTTTGGAAAGTTTGAGAGGTGAAGACGGTGTTTGGATTTATGTGTAATTTGTTCGAGGATTTTAGTTATATCGCTACCTTCAGCTCCTGCCATTTGACACAAAATATTTCTTTTATAGGTAATATAATCTTTGGGATGGGTACGCTATGTGATTTTACGCTAGTTAGGAAAATATTAGATAGGTTATCAGATCGGATATTCTTGAAGCAACATGTGGATTGTGGATCAAAACAAATGAAAACGTTGTTCCTGATTTGTTCTCAGTATGTCATTCAGTGAAGAGGACGATTCCTGTAAATTGAATTGGCTTGTCATAGCATGATTAAGCCTGGCAATTTGTATTGATCACATTTATGTTTTGTATCTAAAAATCTACAGTGACATGTGGGTGGGGCATTTAAAATTCCAAGATGGGACAATTTATATAACATATCCTTCATCCATTTCGCTTTATTTCCAAACCAATCACTAAAACTGCGCTTGTCGGATTGTTATAATAAAATGATGCTACATGGACTTTAATTTGATAAATCTGAACTTAAAAGTTAAATTATTATTAGACCAGGAAATATGCCACATAGATGACAGACCAACCTATGACACTAAAAGACCCTACTAACAAGCAAGACACACGCCGACACAATTTGTAAAGCAACTAGCCCTCTCTTTCTCAGAGAGATGAATGTCACAAAGAGATTATGACTTTATGACCAGCTACATGAGATTTCCAACAATGTGGCGTATGCGACCAGCAAAGTCACAGATCAGCATTTGCATACATGCGGTCTGATAAGAGCCTTTGCTAGTGGCTTGAATATTCTATGGATGTTAAGCTAGTGACCAAACAGCATTTCTAATCTTAAAAGGAGGCTGCACAGACTGGTATGTCAAAATGCCACATTGTGTACGGATCTTCAGGGTATAGTTTGGAAATTAATATACAATGGGCCAAGTGACAGGTCAAAACACCTCTAAATATCATCTGGAGCCCTTGTTTAAATATGAAATAATAAATAATAGTATTATCTAACTTTGTTTATTCCCAGTCTAAGTGCACCTAAAGAGTCTGTTTCCTATTGGGAAAGAGACATTAACTGTTTTCCTGCTGAACAGGAATTTATCATTTTTTATCCTAACCAAGCCATCTGATCAGGATTCACACTGTTTTCCACTCCTTTTGAAAAATACATGCTTACTACTGGAATGCTGCATGTTAGCAGCCTAAGCAGGCTAAAAAATAGTACATAGAAAGATATTCAGCATTTTGTTGCATTCTTTGTGTATTAGACTAGTGAGGTTCTGTAGACATTGCAGTCTTGACCGCCTTGCTAGGCACCCAGTTTAGATTATTTCATTTTAACCCTTTGTTTGTTAGAAACTGTTAAACAGGTACTTTGGCAGTTAGAAACTGATAAACAGGTACTTTGGCAAGTAGTGAACAGAACACTGCATTTTCAGGGTCAGCACTGTTCGCTAAGGCAAATACAATCTTCAGAGTATAAATTGGAAATAAATACCTGTGACCCTTCAATATTTGCAATAAGCCATCCTGTATCAAACTTTTGGCTCTGGATCATCAGGGCGCTTTACGCACTCAGTGAATACACAGGTAATTTTCCGTTTTCCCTACGTTGTTTGTAAAGGGTTAGCCAATAGTGGATTTTCCTTAAAACATGTATTTGGTCATTTATCACGCTTGTTAAAAGGTAAATGCTTTTTGTAAGCATTTCTGTGTACAATACAGGCTACAAGAGTGGTGACAACACTTGTGTTATGCATTTTTAAGAGATTGCCAGTAACCACAGCCAATCCCCCTAAATGTCAGATACCCAAATCTCATTCATCCAGTTTAGCAGATGGGGTCAGGATCTATATTTTTGCAAAAAGGGAGTTGATCTCAAAATCCAAGTTACAAAATTAATGCATACTGCATATAGGAACGGGCCACCATAAGCCCACCAGCGAAATGCCATACAGGCTATCGTTAGCCCACCAGCAAAACGCCATTCCAATGGCATTTCGTTGGTGGGCTAATAGTGACCTGAAACTGTATGCTGGCTTGGCTAGACCGTGTTACATGTTTAGATTCAGTGCCACTGTGGGAATGGGTTAAACAGGTGGTCAATTAGTACATAAATATTTTGCCAAAAAACCCTCTAGCTAGTTTAAAGTGACCTATCTCCTTAGGCTGTAATATCATATCCAAAAAGTGTCAGATTATAACACCTTGAAGTGTGACTTCAAAGGCCTCTAGCAGAACAGTGACATATCATAACAAATCTTTCTTACCTAATACATGAATATGAAGGCATTGCACCCCATATACCCCTAGAGTTTTTTTAGTAACTAAGCATTCTAAATGCATTATGGTTCACAGGTCAGTCAGTTTTTCAAGGAGATGAGTAGCTACAGACTTGTTTTGTACCAGTCTCTTTAATTATTTTATAAAAAATATATTAATTCATATTCACCAATTCTGTACGGCCGAAGAATTGATATGATTCAAAAATGAACAGATTTTTCTCTTCTTCAAATCTAAGACCCATGACTTGTTTGCCCCATATTAATATTTACATTCCTGTGACAATACATTTTTGCACTTTAAGATTTAATGATTTAATGTGATAAAATGTTCGAAATATTTCAACACCACCTTATATGAATGAAATTCTTCACCGCATTTTGTCAATTTACCAACAGTTTAATATAGACTACCAATATCCCTATTCCCTAGACATTAACTCTTTGCCTACTAGTGTTGTTTGCTGATAACCTTTCCAAATAGCTTGGACCCAAATCAGGCCTGAAAAAGCGTCGGGCCTGATCTGGTTTCAAACTATTTGACACTTTCATGAAAAAGTTGATTTTGAAAAAAATCAGCAGATGACAAAAAAGCATGCAAAATTATCCCGTAGGCAAAGAGTTGAAACATTTACCTTTGTAATGCTAATTGCAAGGATAAAGTGAGTGTAGTTGTTAGTCCAGTGTTTTCGTTAAGAGGCGGCAGCCGGCAAAGATAGCCACCTACTTTGCCTTCTGTGCCAGCTACTTTGATAGATTTGGTCCTTAGGTTATTCTATAAAGCAGTGACTTTGGCCAGGTTCCTGACAATGTCTGCCGGCTACGCCAAAACTTAGAGAAATCACTGGTTACATAATATGCTATACTAGTATTAAGACATTCATTTTGGGACATTCTTAAAAATATATTTGTTTGCCATGCTTTTACCCATCAATTTCAGTTTGGGTAGGTACATGTTGTTAGGTCTTTTTTTTTTTTGACTTGTCAATAAATTCGTTGAAGAATTTTAGTAAACACTGTATACAGTATACAAGTAAACCTACCTGCAGGAATCCTGTTTGAGAGACTATTTAAATTCCCATGTTTGTTTTTGCAAGTAAAATTTGAAATCCTTATTTGTTTTTGTCAAAAAGGATTGTTGCACATGTATATTAATCTCAAGTTAATAACTTGGCAATAAATTTTGACCAGAAAATGTCATCTCTAGATTTTAATCGAGAAATAAGAAAATAATTTTCAAGGAGGCCTTGAATACCAGTAATTTTATTTGGTATTTTGGGAAGCTACCCTTTCCTTCCCATTTGGGAAAATATATCATACAAATTGGGAAAATAAGTTCTAAAATACTGTACATGAAATAGGGAAAATAAAGGCCATTTTTGGATTGGGAATGACTCCCATATAAGGCGGTAAAAATGGCCAAATAAAATCACTGAATACATACAAACACCTTAGTTGGGTTGGAGCGTAGCCAATGTGTTTTACCGTATTCAAACAGAGCAGACACTGGTGATAAACTCTGGGGGCTGAGAGCTACGTGTGTTTACCTTAAAAGACAGTGCAAGCAGTGATAAGATGCTGCAAAATGCTTTTTTTTTTTTTTTAGATATGTCGCAACACAACATAATAGGGAGCGCAGTGGCTCAGTGGTAGAGTGCTTGACTCGAGACGGAGGGGCCCCGGGTTCGAGTATCATCGGCGTTACTGCATTGTGGTCCTTGAGCAAGACACAGTTATCCTAGCTTAGTGCTGGTTCAACCCAGGAAGACCAGTCCCAGCTGTTAAACTGAAAGATTGTTGATGGGACGTAAAGAATCAAATCAAACAAACAAACAAAAGCACACAACATATGATTCTTTCATGCCAAAAGTGTCTGCAAGATGGACGTCAAGGTCACAAATGATTCTCAAAATATTCTCACCTGGAACAGCATTGGTAAGCTGCAGGTTGATGTAAGGTGAACAGTTTTGTGTACTGAGACATGAAAAAAAGGATATTAATTCATCTCCTACTTGTGTCTGCTGCTGATTATCTTGACAAACAGATTGGGCCCAGATTAGGCTTGACAAGGCATCCCACCTGATTCTGATCTGAATCCGAACTGCTTGGCATTTTGATCGTAGTCCTGAAAGAATTTTTTTTGAAAGCATTTCGCATTATATGTCCTTAAAGCGCCAGGAAAAAGTGCATCTGAAAATGTCGTCTGTTGCAAATAATTGCCTAGCATTACTGACAAATTAAGTATAAAAGCAAACAGCGTGGACCCAGAACAGCAGTCTGATCTGGGTCCACACTGATTGCCATAGAGGCTTCTTATACATTTCAGCAGACGAGAAAAGCAGACGACTTTTGTTGAGATTGGCGCATTAAATGCACATGTTGTGGAGATAAGAAAAAGCATACTGTGTGAAGTAATTCAAGAATTTTTTATTCAATTTACAGCAAATTGATGAAAAAAAATCGGTGTGGTCAAAGATGCTTAAGCCTTGCGCCAGATGCTTAGGTGGGCAGTCCATGCTCAGCTCAGGCATTACATCTGCACAGTCCGATCTGGGCATTGACTGTTCACATACAGTGAATGCACCTTTTTCTGAGATTGGATAAGCTCCTTTATATTGTTATGTGTGTAAATAAATTAAGCTGGGTCAAATTAAAACCAACACTACCATTTTCACATTGCCCACATTCTGAACCACCCTGCTTTGCCTGCAGTCTGATCGGACTGTGAGGTTGGTGGAACAGACTGTAAGCTGCAAGTCCTTGGGTAAAAAAAAGTTATTAAAGGCAGATTCATGTTGATTTGAGTTTTCGCTACTTGTTTGTTATTGTGGGTTTTACTGTGTGTCTGTTCAAATTATCTTGTGATTTACTCTACTACACTCCTTCAGTTCACTTTGTGAATGTGAAGAATGTTAGAATGCAATCTCAAAAATGTATGTTTTGATTTTTTAGCCCCTGGGAAAAGCAGAGGGACACAGTTTTGGCATTGCCCTTTCATCTTTTCGTCTGTCTTGTCCTTTTGTTCAAACAAGTTTAATACACTGGAGGTTAGAAAACAAATATTTATGGGGTTACATGTAATTAACAGTTATGTGTGCAGATGTATTGTCTGAGCTGAGCATGGACTGCCCACCTAAGCATCTCGCCCAAGGCTTAAGCATCTTTGACCACACCGATTTTTTTCATCAATTTGCTATAAATTGAATAAAAAATTCTTGAATTACTTCACACAGTATGCTTTTTGTTATCTCCACATAGGGGTTATGGTCAATATTCATCCTCCATCCCCATCCACAATGAAAATATTTTACCCTTGTCCTGCTGAACTCTGATTAACTTTTTTTGAAAACACTGTAAATCCAGATCAGATGACGAAGCCATCTGATCAGAATGCGCCCAGTTTCTACTCTGTTTCTAAATATATACTTTTAAAATTGACAAGAATTGTGCAAGTAGTAACTAGATAAAAAAAATGGGGAGGAGTGTACAATATAGTACATGTACATATAAAAAAAAATTAACATTAAAAAATGTTAAATCTGAATAGCCCATATAAGACTAGCATCCTTTTTATGGAACATAAGCTTACAGTTCAGAACCTGATCAGATGCTGCAAAACATGGTGTCAGATCAGGCGTCTGCACTGCTTGCTTATAAAAGAATGTACATTTAAAATTGGATGAAATTCTAAATTTAATACTACCGAACAACCCTTAAATTCGAAATGGATATGTCCAATCTTTAAGTGTGGTAGATTCCATTTGGCATAAAAGGGTTAATTGCACTTCTTTTTTTTAGGCAATGAGAAGTAATATCAATTGTGGTTGCTAGGCAGCGTATGTTGCCATGGCTACATGGTTGTTGCTGGTTCAAGTCTGTGTGGTTGCTGCTGTCACCTACACAGAGGACAAGTATGAGGTAGACCAGTCCATGGGAGAATTCGGTCATCTAGTCATAGAAAAAGGAACAGGAAGAATTTTTGTTGGTGCTACTAATACATTATATGAATTTGATAGAAATCTTAAAAGAATAAATGAAATCACGACCGGACCAAAGCCTGATAATCCTGAATGTATTTTTTTATATTCGGAGCAAAGTCAGTGTAAGGTAAAGAAGTCGACCAATAGCTACAGTAAAGGACTAGTAATTGATTATGATCACAACCATCTGATCGCATGCTCAAGTTTATTTCACGGCTACTGCGAGAAATATTATCTCGATGATATAACTCAAAAGGAACAGACAAGCTACTGGCCTGTTGTTGCAAACAATGATTCAGCTTCCACATTCATATTCATTGGACCTGGTCCAGTGGAGGACCAAAACGGTCATGAAGGCACGGTTTTGTATGTTGGAGCAACACGAGTAGCAAACAATCCTGTATCTCGAGATAGGTTAGTGCCATCATTTTGTAGTCGAAAGCTTGAGGGTGATCCAAAACTTGTTCATAAAGACGTAGCCACAAGCACGAAAATTCAGATTGACACACTGCAGAGAGGTACATTTCCGATTCATTACATATATGGATTTAATTCTGATCTATTCACTTACATGATAACCGTTCAAAAAGAGAGTCCAGGTGCTGAGAACTATATCACCAAAATTTTGCGTGTTTGTAATCGTGATGAAAATTTTTATTCCTACACCGAAGTGCAGTTAATATGCAAGCATAAAGATAAATTATATAACCTATCTCAGGCTGCGTTTCTTGGTGAAGCTGGTATCCGTTTGGCGAGAAACTTTGGTGCGGGGAAGGAGTATCTGTATGTTGTGTTCTCTTCGGGAAACGTTAACTCGTGGAAACCAAATCCAGATTCTAGCTCAGCTTTGTGTATTTACCCTATGTATACAATTAAGAGTATTTTCACAAGGAACATACAAGCTTGCTTTAATGGATATGGGAACACAGGGCCTGCTCACGTGATCATGCCAAGTAAATGTCTGAAAACGGTGAGTATTAAATCTACTTATTCTCTTATAAAAATGGCTACGGTAAATGTTCTAAACTTTCAAACACTTTTCTTGTTCTGTTCTCAAAAATAAATCTTCGTTTTCAAGGCTGGAATTCACAAAATGCTTGTCAGAATAGCAAACATGGAGGATCCTGCTTCTTCAGAAGCAGTCTGATCTGAGTCTGATCTTAGGCCTTTTTTTTTAGCAGTCAGCAAGTGTTCGAAATTTAAGGACAATTGACTGTATCTTGCAAAACAATAGACACATTATGCTATGTAACTACATGTATATCGATACAGGAAAGTAGCAATGTTAAATTGTTCATAGTACATTTGTATCAGCAATAGTCTTTTCACTGTCACAATATACTGGGCCACTAAGCGTTGTCGGTAACATGTCTGACTGCAGATCAAGGGGTTGCAAGCTCGTTGCCGGCCCGGTCCCATACTTTTTTGGAGATTGATCATGAAATAATTTCTACTGCCATTCTCTTCCCTTCGGCTTTTTCAAGAAGGGTTGTTGTCAGTTACAATCAAAAGTATGTGCACAAGTACTGGTTAACTGATTAGTCAAGCTTGCCCAGGAAAAAGTGTGGTTAGGTGAACTGACTGTCATGACATGACCATAGATATTGACTAGGATGTAAAGAATCAAACCAAAACTATCCCAATAGTTTCTATACAGGGATTCACACATGTTTTTTCATGCATTAATGTTTGCAAAGTCGTGTCCGGGAGATGTTCAAAACTGAAGGCCAATTCCGAGGGACCTGTTGACGTTAATGCATTGAAAATCAATGATTGTTATATTGCATAAATTCATCTAAATTTACAAAAAGTATGACGCTACATTTTGTTGCTGTTTCACAGTCAACTGGTGGTTGGAAGTTTTCATTACTGTTCATGTTCCAGGGCCAAGCCATATAAATATAAGAGTAATTAGGCCAGATTTTTTTTATTAGTTGATTTACGGGAATTTTTTTCAGATCTAGGGTTGGGGGGACGAAAAAAAATAAATAAAAAAGCTCTGAAAATGACCAGTTGACTGGTCATTTTCAGAGTTTTTTTTTTTTTTTTTTTTTTTCCAGAGCTTTTTTTTCTTCTTTTTTTTCTTGAATATCTCCAGAAAAACAGTAAAACTAGTAAATCTTTAAATATTTCATCATTTTCCTGAAAATCTGGACAGGACAATCACTTTAAACAGTGTCACTCTCAAAAATGCACAGACATAACCTCAAAAAAAAAATTTTTTTTTTTCAACCAAACAAATAATTTTTAGAGTCGGTGGATAAAATAAAAAAATTTTTTTAGAAAATAAATTTTATTTTTTTCCTACTTTCCGGAAAATTACAGTAGGAGGGTTCGTAAATCAACTAATAAAAAAATTCTGGCCTTAACATATTGGCGGTCCTGAAATGTAGTGGTCCGGCCAATGAGCCCTATTTTAAGATATCAAACCTGTGCATTAACAGAGGTTTGATATGGAATGCCTGAAGTGCCTCGTTTGTACAATGTACATGGGTTTGTGCCTGTTGAAACATGTTAAAAGTGTGCTGAGAATTTTATGCAACCATAGATTTCAAACCGAAGGCCACAAGCAGATAGTAAAATGACATTTAGATATAAACCTTTTTTTGTATTCCATGAGTTTCATCAAAATATGTTAGAATAAAATTGAACACAGGTGGTACAAATAGATAAACAGACATCAATTTCACGCTGATATTTTTTGTTTTTGTAAGTTTAGGAATTCATTTTTTCAAAAAAAAAAATTAAAACATTTAGAAACTTATTTTCAGCAATTTTTTTAAGTTGTTGTAATTTTAGGGTGAACATGTTCATACTTTCAAGACAAAATTATCGTACCATCAGAGTCTAACAGTTTGAATCCAGATCAGGCCCAACATCTTGTCCGTTCTGATCTTAGTCCAAACTTTATGCAAAGGGTGATATAATTCTTTACTGAAGGGGAAATTGTTAATAAAATGTCAAATCATAGGGCCAGTAAATCAAATTTTATCCTTCAGTTTAAACATGCGTTTCGGGTGCTCTAAAGAACTGTCTCATCGAGACGGTTCTTTTGAGTACGCACAACATATGTTTTGGTTGAGAAATAAGAAAAATAATTTTCAGGTACGCACTCTTATCTGGGGGCCTGTCAAATAGACTCATGTCAAGTTATATTTATCTTCAGAGCTACCAGATCAGTGATGATTACTGCGGAAAGCACAATTTTAACTATTACATAGATGGCGGCACTTCCATAGAGGCTGAAGCGGCAGTTACGTTTCCCTACATCACGACAGCAGTAACTGTGGATAAATTGAGGGATTACACAGTTGCGATCATTGGCACAAATGATGGGCATCTACTCAAGGTATGTATAGGCTGTGTCAAATATTACTAAAATTTGGAACACTAGTTGCCTGCCAAAAAAGGCTTATAGGCAAACAGCGCAGACCCAGATCAGACTGCTTCTTCAGAAGCAGTCTGATCAGGGTTTCCT
Source organism: Loripinus fragilis (assembly GCA_964019695.1). Classification (NCBI taxonomy): domain Eukaryota; kingdom Metazoa; phylum Mollusca; class Bivalvia; order Lucinida; family Lucinidae; genus Loripinus; species Loripinus fragilis. The sequence goes on from OZ026520.1 coordinate 50,918,954, forward strand.
TGTTTGCTATTCTGACAAGCATTTCATGAACTCCATTCCGGATAACTAACTTTCTATTTGAGAAAAGAAAGTGAAAAGTATTCGCAATTTTCTGATCTGGGTTAAACCCAGCTTGTATTGTTTGCAATATAAGCTACCAATCGAAATCAGGACAATAATTGTCTTGAATGGTGGAGCATGGTTTAATGAAAAGTTGTAAAAGACGAATATATTTTTTAATTAACACTAGACTACTTTAAGCGATTGAAACAGCAAACAGTATAGACCCCGATGAGACAGCCTCTAATAGAGCAGTCGGGTCTGGGTTCATAATGGTTGCAATATAGGCTACATGTACTATAGTAAAAGCAGTATACTAATGTGGTGAATAGAGGGAAAAGTGCTGTTAAATTTCATGTAGACCCAGATTGGGGCATCTTATCATCGTCTATAATATTTGCTGCTATTACAAAAACCTTTGGGGGACAGAAAAAGATTATATCTTGAAATTCTAACCCGAGACCCCTTGACATCCTAATTTTATCATATGGAACCAGGGATCAAGCTAGGGGGCGATTAGAGCGAAATAGTCGCCCTAGGGGCCGAAATTTCGCCCTAAATGGGACCCAGGGAGAAGTGGGAGTCTCCCTACAAAAAAAAAAAAAAAAAAAAATTTTTTTTTTTTTTTTTTAGGGAGACTCATTTTCATTCTGTCACCACACAAATGCAAGCTGTGGTGACATTATCAAACAATCTACTACCACTGCGTCGTGTTTCTCCTTCCATTAAATGGCAACAGTATGTGTAATGGCTAATTTGCTTCTAAATTGACAGAAAATGCCATAATTTTGCGCTATAACTTCTCCCTATCTAACTGTCACTTCTCCCTAATTTTCCTGCAGGGAGAAGTCACTTCTCCCTAAAATTCTGGGCCAGCTTGGTCCCTGGGAACTAGATCGAAGGAATAGTCTGTCAAGAAAGGGCTAACCCTGAAAATTTGAGTGTGGGGTGTGCTGAATTTTTTCCCTATCTGGATGGAGATTGGAAACTAGAATGCTCAGCAGCAAAATTTGAAGCCTTTTACTTAAATTGGCTTGTACACGACCTTCGTGGATTAATCACTGCTAATCGCGTGCCTCTTCATGAATGAAATTCTTCAGTTACAGATTGTCACAATTTCGTACTGATCAAATTATCAGCTTAGGATAAATCCTTTGCATTATTTTCTTTGAATGAAAGAAAACTGCTAAGTCAGTGAACAATACTAATACTCCACTTTGTTGAAATAGTATCAGTGTACAGTTTTGACACAAGCTACGCAGTAAGAAAAGGATACTTAGGTCGACTTAGTTAGATAAGAGGACTGTATACAAGTCCCGGGTGTCGAATGCCGATAGCCTTTGCAAACAGTTAACAACTTAACAGGGCTGGAAAAATCCACTGGTCTGCTCGCCCTGCTGCACGACGAGTAGAAATTTTAACTGCTTCCAGTGTAAATTATTGAATTTAGAAAACACATATAGGCATTTAGGATGAATAGAAAATTTAAGAATTGCCACCTCTGGTTAAGACCCAAATCTGGCCGAACAAAATGTCCGGTCTGCTGTTTGGCTTTCTGATGATATTCCTGAAAAAATTATGTGTATTGAAAAAAATGAATTTTGAAAAAATCAGCAGATGACAATAGTTAGGAAAAATAATCGGACATGCGAAAAGTTTTGCATGTTTTTTCTTATTTCTCATCAAAAACTTGTTTTGAGTGCTCATTGGAAGTAAACTGGGATTCAAAAAATGTAGAAAAAATGTGCTGATGGTAAAATCTTGGGTAAAAGTTTTCAGGATTAATCCTGAATTCATAGAAAGTCTGCCTCAAAATGCTGAATTAGGCAGATTTGATAGCTTGCCTTTTCGGATTATCAAAACACAATTAATCATTTAAACTTAATTTTTTTTCATTTTTGTAGGCATCCTGCAAGTTTTAAAATTTGAATTTCTAAAGTTCAGGATTTTGGAAATTTTGAACTTTCACCCATGAAAAAAGCATGCAAAATTACCCAGCAGGCTATAAAACATCTTGACTACAAGGTGGCTTGTGTTTTAGGGAGAAAATTGGTAATTCTCTGATAGCCAGTTATCTTAAAGGCCTATCTAAATTAGCAATTTATCAAAGCAATTGCCCCACACTCACTGCAGCATTCCAATCTTCTTGGTACTGTTCAGTTTAATAGTTGGAAACAGTGCAGATCAAGATGGGCGTGGCCTGATAGCCCAGTCGATGGTTATCTGATTGAGTACCGCAATTGAACCCACATAGTTTTGATTGAGATTTGTCAAGAAGTGAGATCTGCCTATTGCTGCTCCAAAAAATATGGCACTTGGTGAACTAAACTTGTTCTGGAACCACTCTAGATAGATGCCCATCAAGGGTAGCAATATATATAATATTATGCAAAATCACCCCATGCAAAGAATTTCCTCTTTGCATGGGGGTGGAAATTGACCTGTCATGAATGAAAAAAATTGTTAACTGGGACATATTAAGCATCAACACAAACAAACAGATGAGGAGTTGGGTCGGATCTGGGTCCAAACTGCAAAGATTATCAGCAGACAGTTAAAGAGCAATCTCATGATGTGACAGAACTTTTTTTGTTAAGAGTGTGTAACGAAAAACTAATTTTCTTATTTCTCATCCAAAACATATGTTGTGGGTACTCAAAGAACCGTCTCAATGAGACGGTTCTTTTGAGCACACATAACATATGTTAAAACTGATGGGTAGGAACATATTTACAATTTTACGCTAAAAAAATTGTCTATCTAAACCTCTGTGTGACGTGCCATTGCAATCAGAATTTTTTAACCTTTCTGAGGGAAAGCAGAAAGGTGTGCAGTGCTGAAGAAATACCACATAGTTTAGCTTTGCAAGTCCACATAGCCAGGTAGGTCTATCTAATCTGTCAGTCAGACAAATCTAATCTGACAGTAATTGTAACTTAATTAAGTCACAGCAGAGAGCAGACTGAATAATGATAAACTACCTATCTTCTGGGTGTCAATAAAACTTTTTCTGCAAATGACAAAAAAACCTTAATTTGAAGCTAAAAGTGCAAGACACTGCAAATTATGGAAACCAGAACAAAGCTCCTTGAACTCTTCGTCTGATAATGCATGGGCAGATCCAGAAGCTGAAGTGGGGGGAACAGGGAGTCCGGACCCCCCCCCCCCCCCCCCTCCCCTGAAAAATCACAAAGCTACCAAGCCAGCATTCAATGTTGGGCTATCAGCAGCCGTTTACAGACTAACAGTTTTTCGCCAGGAGCAAGTTGGGCCCCTAAAACAAAATGATTGGGGGCCCAGCCCAAAACTAAGAGGCCTAGGATTTGGCGGAAAGTTAAGCTCATTTTAACACCATTGCCAAACATTTGCTTTACTCATAGTTGAAGTCAGAGACACTCAAAATCTGTAACCATATTAACAGTATTTGGAATCAGCTGAATGAAGATTTGTAAACTTGAAACTACTAGTGTCAGATTTGAGACTTCATACGTTTACATACTACCCTTTTTTCAGGGGCAAGTTGGGCCCCTAAATATTAAGTTTTAGGGGCCCAGCCCAAAATTTAGGGGCACTGGGCTACTGGGCCTCTGTTAGTCTTTTTCCCTGCGTCCAGCAAAATGCCATTTAAATGGCGTTTCACTGGCGGGCCGATGATGACCCACTTTTAGTGATATTTGGTCCTCTCTCCCTCATCTTAAATTGGGAGTTGGACCACCTCTGGTAATACTTTCTGGATCCCCACGTGCTGCTAGTGGCATTTGCTGATGATTTTGCAAACAATTTGTACCCAGACCAGGCCGGATGCCTGATCTGTATCCTAAATATTTTATTGCATAATTTTTTGTTAGGTTTTTCCAATAAAATATGTGGAAGGGGACATTCATAAGAATAAATCTTTCTTTATGGGTTTGGCTGAAAAACAGTCCTGATGTTTTTATGGTATTGGAATATTAAAGCATTGCAGACAACTTCCCTGAAATTAAACAGTGTGGACCCATATGAAACTGGGGAGAAATTGTAGATTTTATCACCTGACTTGTCCAGTCTAATCATTTTGTCTTAAATTATGACACCATACTAATCATTCATTTGATGAATTCTGACACAAAATGAAAACACATGTAGTACTATTCTTAATCAGCAGTACACCTGTTTGTCCACATATGGAAACAATACAAACCTGACACATACCTGTTCGGCAGATGTGGAATAAATCTTCAAATGCTGGGTAGTTTTCATGCTTATTTGGCATTTGCTGATTTTTTTATCAAAATCAAATCAGACAGCAAAAAAGCATGCAAAATTACCCAGCGTGCAAGATGTCAATACAACCTTTCTGTCATTCTTTCCTGTCTTTCTATGTGTTGCTGAAATACTGTTGATTGGGCTGTGAAACCGAAAAGCGAATATAGATGCAAATGAACAGCCTGGCGTTGGTCTCAAGAAGGGTACATCATCTATGGTATTGTTCTTATTGTGATAGATAGTGACATTTCTGTCTGGATGAAGAATCCGCCTAAAGGAAGAATCCAAACACCAAAACAAAAAGATTAAATTGGTAGCTATTACTAATTTAATCTTGGTATTTATGTATCTGTCTTCAGGGGCAGTGAAATTTAACCCAATTCTTTGCCTGCTAGTGGATGCTGATGACCTAAAAGTTGCAAACAATTTGGACAATATGTCAAGCCCGTGCTTGACTTTCTGATCTTATACTGGAGATTTTTTCAGACAAAAAAGCTTGCAAAATTACCCAGCATGCAAAAAGTTAAATCTTGCCCCTTTCAATGACTGTTACCGGAATCAGGGATATATACTCTCCCTCAGAAATGTTCATGTCTGTCCACCTGCTTGGTTTCTGCTGTCTTTATCATTTTTTTTTTTGGTGAATCTTATTCAAACTTTGCATCTGAGTGCTGATTTCAGGGAGGGAATAAAGGTTGAATGCCTCTTAATGTCATAGAAAATTGAATGACAGTTTCACATTAAAAGGGCTGCCTGTGCCTGTGTGTTTTGCAGTCAAGGCCTCTTTTCCCACAGGAGAGCTCTGCTATAGGTGTATCAACTTCTCATAATGAACTCTATGATATGCTAATTATTTTCCTTTTCCTGTGTCAATATTTATTTTGGCCACTAAAAGGCACACTTAATAGCACTGGCCTCTGAAATACCTAGGAATTCTATTTGATGGCCATGAAATAGGTGAGATAAGGGTGCAAGTTAGGTGATGATAATTGAGGACAAGTTTGCAAGTTTTTAGCTCACCTGAGCTAAGGCTTTCAGGTGAGCAAGAAAGAGTAAGTAGGCTCTTTGGTGCCTGTCAATATTTTTAAACATCATTTTCTCTGTCCACTGAATTGATTTGTTCGTTTCGGTGCTTTGCGTCAACAATTTTTCAGTCATGTTGGGTGAACCAGTACTAAGCAGCGGATAAAGTGTCTTGCTCAAGGACAAAACACAGTGACCCGCAATGAGTCTCAAATTAGCAAACTTTGATCCCCCAGTCCAACACTCTATCAACTGAGCTGCTGCGCTCCGCTCCACTTAATTGAAATTTCATTTGTGGAAGTGGGAATTTTCAGTTTTTTCAAATGGTCTTTCAAATGAGTCACATGACGTAGATGGCCACCTTACCCATTTATGGTAAAATAACCGTAAAAATTTGGGTACATTCTTAGAGCAAAATCTTCTTTTCACATTCTCTGACTGAGCAATTTAGGCCTCGAGATCTGGATATTTGACTCTGAGGTATTCTGTAACATTGAGAAATATCTCATCAAAGTCAGTAGGAAATTATGTTTATATATCAGATCAGGTTATATAAATAATTAGATTCCTTACTTATTTGTGAAAACTAATATATAGAGTCCAGATCTAAATTAACTTCATCTTGGTAAAGGCCTCCACTTATAAAAGTTATCAAAATACTGGTAGAAGGAACGTCTTTCTTAAAGCCCCCTTCACTCTCGGGCGAAGACCATGAAGTCTGCACTACGTCCTGTAAAATTTGCTGAGCATAGTGGAGACATGGTCAACTTATGTGAAATCTTTAATTTTCACTTACATGCTATATTGCTACTGTGTCTAATATATTCTTACTAGGTTCTTACTAGTAGCGCCAATCACACATGCACCAGGTCATATAAGTTCTAACCACATTCTTGCTATGTCAAAAAAAACCCGCATCACAAGCTTATCACGTTCTCACTGCGTCTTTCCGGTCCTTACAAATACTATGACACATGCTGCTCTATTTCATTCAATCTAGAAAATCGATAATGACCAAACTGCAGCCCTCTTTCAGTCGAAAGCCAAGGGCACACCCATCAAGATCTGGGTCTTCATCTATTCATAGCTCCAGATAAGGCTGCGTATTGCGTATTTACGCAATTTCGTGGACCTGAAAACGCAATTAAATTAATTTCTGTGCGTACAAAAACGCAATAAAAATCCTTGATACTCAATTCCAAACTTTTTCGTAGCGTATGACGCTATTGTATTCTGTTTGCGATTGTCGTTTTTCGCATCACAAGCTGTTGTTGGGTACAAATTTATACACTGCATCACGCTGAATCTAGTTTATTAAATGGTAAACATGTCTAGGAACATTTTTATCGCTGTTTAGCATTACCCAATATCTACACGATTACGACATTTACCTCGCTTTACAATAACAATGGCGTAACGTGGGCGAAAAAAGCCCCAATGCAATACAAAAGAGCATATTAAATGATATCATATCGTAACTAACTCTAATATCGCGTTGATGGTTTGAAGAATCAAAGATGACTTGATAGATACATTGGATTTTCGAAGTAAGTTGGAAATAGCGATCTCAGATATACTAATATTGCCGGTGTGCTTTCCGAAAGTGAAACCGAAAGTAAACAAAAAATCAGGAGAAACAGGGTCCCGGTTTCATTGCTTATTTGCTTTCAGATGGATACCCAATACAAAAACTTTAAATACCCAATTTAAAATTTGAAATACCCAATGAAGTCAAAAAGAGATGGGTAAATACCAAATTGCCTCCAATCCTTATCTGGAGCTATGCATCTATTCTGTCTTCTCCTTCGTACCATCAAAAGGGCAACCTCTGCATCAAGCAGAGCACACTGTCCTTGGAGGAGAACATGTGGCAGTAAAATTTTGAATATTGTGGATTCATACTGACTGTATCATGGTTGAGCAGAAGTGAATGTCTGAGAAATTGAATCTAGTATATATACTTAAGTCCCTGGATGTGACAAAGACGCAGTGAGAACCTACTGCGAACATGCATGGACGTGGTAAGCACCGACAGAACCTGTTAAGACAGGCATGAGAAAGTTCAGGATTGATCAGGATTTCCTGACTGAGCACTGGCATATGATTTATATAATGCCAGTTGTTTTTGCTGAAATTTATTTTTGAATGAAGTTAAACTCAATTTTAGATATAAATTGAGCATAAACTGACTGGTTTCTATTGATAATTTGTGATTTTAAACCTTTAATTAGTGATTTAGAAATTGCTTTTCTCCATTTTGGAGTCAACCAACATATTTTCCTGATTGAGAATGGCTGACTGTTCCCATCCCTGTTAAGAGCGTAGTGCGGTCTTCTCCAATGTGACATGGACGTACAACATGTTCAAAGTTCGACCATGTCCTTCGCATCCACTACGCTCTTATCGGTTACTACTACGTTCTTACTACCTACTATTAGGTCTTACCTTGTCCATCCAATTTTTGAAGGACATAGTTTGAACATGACTTAGATTGAAGGGGGTATTACTCTTTGCATGCTGGGTATTTTTTCATGCTTTATTTGTCGACTGCAGACTAAATTTTTCAAAATTAACTTTTTCAAAAAGAAATTCTTTTAGGAACACTAACAGAGTGTAAAACAGCTTGGATCTAGATAAGGACTGATGATACACGCAAGCAAGTTTTGGACCAAATTTTGTAGTATGTCCAAGGTGACTATGAATATTGGGTCAAGGTGACAAAAAACAAAAGGAAATGGCTTACATACAAGCTTAAAGCTTACTGTCAGATCCTGAAAATATTAACATTGTATATATTTGTCTACATGCAAATTATCTGAATAAAATATTGTTTAAACCAAAAAACAAATGCCCCAATGTTAGATCCATGCAAAATTTTGGGTAAAACCCTTGGTTCTAGAGATATTATACTTAGGTTCACTGAGGCCAATGCCGACAGACAGCTAACAATGAGCCAGTCAAAAACCAATATGTCCCAGCTCCCTTTGGTTTGGGGGCATTATTTCTCCTGACATTATAACCATATGTATAATATTTTATATGAGATATTATGGTAATCGCACCTACAAGTAGAACCAGGAAGCCAAGTTGGCAACAAAACTAGAAAATATTTTCAAGTCAATCATATTTCTTGGCTGTTAAGACCTATCCATTTCATTGTAGGTGTTAGTGACATGAACATACCACCACCACAGCCTCTTTACCATATTAACTCTTTACCCGCTACTAGCGGCAACTTTTGTGGTTTGTGCTGATAACCATTTCAAACAGTTTGGACCCGGATCAGGCACGACATTTGTCGGGCCTGATCCAGGTCCAAACTGTTTGACACTGATCATGACAGATGATCTTCCTCATATTAACAATGTCATTAACTCAGCGGATGAAAAAACATGTTAATTACACGGCATTCAAAATGATGGCCTGTTTGCACTCGGAAAGGCTAAAGCTCAAGATATGTTGCCTTACTGAATTTGCCATAGGGTTAAAACCTGAGAGCTAAAAAACTGCATTTATTCTATTATACTGTTGAAGTTTTCTTAATAGCAATTCTGGTACTCAAGTGCAATAATTAGTGAATGTTTTTCACTGCTTTTTCTTACACAGCTGTTATTTTGAGACCCAAAAGATAGTATGTTTTGCTGGTTAATTCAACATAAAATGCCTCATCTCTATAATATGGAGAGCAAAGCAAAAACATCAATTCTGAGGTTATTAAAGGTTATTTGAGCAGTCTTGGGATTTGCATTATTGCATGTAACAAAATTCCAATCTATCACCCCTGAAACATATAATGAACAAGCTAAACTTTTCTGTATTAAACTGGATTGATTTTATCAAGTTTTGCAAGAATTAGGTTGTTCTAAAGTACATGAGCAAATTGGAGCGCACTTCTACGGGCCTCAGTTCCTTTACACCACACAAGCGCCTTTGGACGCCTTGTTGCTTTACGTCCCAAGTCAAAAGCTATGGTCATGGCGGGATGGTCAGTTTGCCTAACCCCACTTTTTTTGGCAAGCTTGAACAAGCGGCCTTTGAAATGTAAGATTTTTTAAAATATTGTCTGTGTAGCAAATGTCCCATTTGCCATAATATTTTCAAAACTATTGAAATGTAAAAAATATTTTTTGGAAAATATTTTAAAATTTGAATTATTTATAGAAATGATGCAATGTTCTAAATATAGCATAAGGGGTAAAGGGTTAATTAGACTGGGGATCTAAGGGTTGCTAGTTTGAGACCAATGTCTTTGAAGTCTATCACTAACAGTGTTGTGTCCTTGAGCGAGACACTTAGACTATCGGCCGCGGCTGCTTAGTATTAGTCCAACCCAGGAACTGACAGGACTGAAAAATTGTTGACTGGGAAGTATAGCATCATAACAAACAGAGCATGAGCAAGATTAATTATTTTAAGTCAAGATTTTCATTTTCCACATTTTCTCTCATTGACAAAATGTAAGCATTCCTGGCCCCGAAAAGTGCTGTACTTTTACTGCACATGCTTCTGTAGGGTTTAGTTTTGCAACATTGGGGTTGAGTTATGTGTTTTCAGTTTTTATTCTGTTGGCAAGAAGATACAGTTATTTTAGTTGCAGTAAATATAGGGGGCTATGTCAGGAGAAAACCTGGTTTGGTAGTTTGTGAACAGCAACTATGCAGACAAGCCTGTCAGAGTCCATCCGCATACTCTGATCAGCATGCCATTGGTTGTTCCCTCTCAGTGGCGAGTCTTATAAGATTTGAGCCAGTCTCTGTAGCTGAGCTTATCCTGGCGGTAAACCCAGAAGAGGTTTTCTTGTGATAAGGCTAATATAAGATGGCTGTCTTGATGCATAAAACAGAGAATGTAGGTGTCTGTTCTAACATAACCCTTGTTCTCCTGAATATCATATAGCTGTCTATTTTCCCAGGGTCTTTCTATATGTTTGTTTGTTTGATTTGATTCTTTACGTCCCATCAACAATCTTTCAGTTAAACAGGGACGTGTCTTCTTGGGTTAAACCAGTACTAAGCTGGGATAAATGTGTCTTGCTCAAGTGATGCCGGTGAGGCTCAAATCCACGACCCCTCGGTCTCGAGTCAAGCATTCTACCACTGAGCCACTGCGCTCCCTCTTTCTAAACATGTATGTGTATAGGTAGACCCTATTCAACAGCATCTCTTGAACCACTAGTCAAAATTCAATATTATTTCACAGAAATGTTCCTCATTATAATGCCTACAAATGGTTGGGCTTTGCTGAACAAAAGATATCGATCACTTCAGCCACAGACCAGAACAATATCTCATGTGCCAGGATTAAGGTGAGCGAGCCAGGGCCCTAGGGCCCTCTCGTTTGAAAAAAGTTGATCTTGAAGCAGGGAAAAAAGCAGACAACAATTTTTTTGAAAATTTACCCAGCATGCACCAAGTTAAAAAACTGTTTTAAGTGTTTGGTGTGATGCATTAATTTTTGATAAGTAAGATAAAGGCTGATCTGACTGTTGTGTTTTGATGTAATCAGCAGTAACATCAAGTTTTGCTTGCCCCACCCCCTCCTGTTTATCTGATCTGACAGCTGGAACTGTGGAGTGGGGTCATCTATTTCTTGCTTATCAGCAAGCAGGAATTCAGATAGACATGATAAAAGTAGCAGTTTCCAGTAGATAGGTTCTTGAAACCTATGAAGGCCGAATAAAGTTAATTGTGTGGTTTCAGCTGTTTAACCCCCCCCCCCTCGCCATTTACAGCATCTCTCTCATCTGCTTATGTACTTTGATAGCTATCTTTGACTACATGTATGGGAAAAGTAGCAATTTAACCCATATAAGCCTAGTGTCCTTTGGCAAACAGTTCAGACCCAGATCAGACACGCCACAGAATGCGGCATCCCATCAGGGTCTCCACTGTTTGCTTACAGAATGTTCTATTGAAATTTGAATAAAAATACCACCCAACAACCATTAAAACGTAAATGGACTGGTCTAAATGATAAAAGTGGGAAATTCCATTTTGCTTAAAAGGGTTAAAGAATAATTGCCTAAAAGCTGACAAAAGTTTATGAGATTTTTCCCCAAACTGCCCAAAAACATACTTTCTCATCCCAGAATCTTCCAGAGAATGTATAGGGGAGTTCGAGAAGCCCTTTCAATAATTAGTGGTGGCTGTTGGATAGAGCATTTTCTAGTTTCTGTCCTTTTTCTTTACTCTCCACATGACTGAAATATTGTTAATATTGAGCCACTAAAATCCACTTCTTGGCCTTAGAATAGATAGGTGTGAGCTAGAGGCATCTGTTCCTTACTGAACCATTAAAGTTAAAAGCTCTCTCATGATGAGCACACATTTATCATTATCAGTAATTAAATCAAAAATAGTTTAATAGCTTCCATCAGAATCTAAATATTGAAAAAAAAAATCATTAAATCTGGATAGATTCTAGCACTATGTGACCTTTGCTAAAAGTACCAGTGCTGATAACCTTTGCAAACAGTTTGGACCCAGATCAGGCCCGGCATTTTAGGATCCAGACTGTTTGATACTCAGATGAATTTTTTGAAAAAAAATCGGCAGATGACAAAAATACATGCAAAATTAGCCAGCGTGCAAACTTGTTAAAATGGAATGAAGGAGCAGCTATGGTATAGTTGACAAACCAGTCTCCAGGGATCAACAAGGTTTGATCCCGGCTTCTCCAGTCTGCAAAGCTGTGGCGTAACATCTCCAAATGAGCGGGGACATGAGATTTCCAACAATGTGGTAAGTATGACCAGCAAAGTCTTATCGGAGCCTTTGCATGTCGCTTGCATATTCTGTGAGTGTTAAGCTACTGACTGAACATCATTTTGAGTTTCTAAGCTTAAAAGGAGGCTGCACAGGCTCGTATGAGTCAACTCTTGTCAAAATGCCACATAGTTAGAAATCACATGTTGCCGCTCAAATCACCTTAGGCCATATTTTTTTATTAGTTGATTTGCATACCCTCCTACTGTAATTTTTCGGAAAGTAGAAATAAAATAAAATTTAATTTCTAAAATTATTTTTACATTTTATCCACCGACTCAAATTATCATTTGTTTCGTTGAAAAAAAATATTTCTGAGGTTCTGTCTGTGTATTTTTGAGAGTACGTGGCACTGTTAAAAGTGATTTTCCTGTCCAGAATTGTTTTCAATAATTATGTAATAGTTATACCATGGGCTGTCCGCCTGTATGTGGAGATAATCCACGAGCTTTAGCGAGTGAATTATCTTACGTACAGGTGGACAAACATGGTATAACTATTTTATACCACCTATATCAATGTAGACCTTGCACATCTCGAGAAATTTCATGCTAAAGTTGGTAAAGGTGGTATAAAGGCATATAAAGAGGATGAGGGGAGCAGATGGCAAGTCATGTCTGGCTGACTAAGGGTTAACCTATATAGCTAAAATAGATATCTTACCATAACTCAGTAATTCAAGAGATGGCACATTAGATTTTGAGATTTATCTTTATGAAAAACTTGGCATTGCATGTACTGCAATTAGTCTCCAGAGGGCTGAAAAATACAATTTACATCAAATGCTAATCCCTGAAGCTTATTGTCTCAGAGAAAACTTTAAAAAAATAGCATAACCATTAAAGCCCCAAACATGAAACAGGACTGCAGAAAGCAGCATATTTGTGACCATGGAAAAATAAGGCGGCTTTACATTTCATGTGAACTGTCTGCTATTGCAGACGATTCACATGAAATTTAAAGTCTTAATTCATTTCTTAAAAAAAAGACAAAATTTGAATATGTTGTCTGCTGCAAATTTTTGGTAGCACATCCCCCTGCTGTATCTAAAAGAACATTCTGAAAGTTAAAGTCAGGATTAGCCTTGAGAATTTGATCAGTTGGAAGTAAAAATCTTCTTAGATAACAGCAAGATATTCTGTGCCTTATGATAAGATAAGATGGCCATTTTTTCAGCATAAAAAAGCCATATCAGTATTTGCAAACATAACAGAATGTTGTAGGTATTTGAAATAATTTCCTCCCCTTGTCTTTCAAAAGCTATAAATGGCGCAGACCACCATGAGATCCAAGATTAATCGAACCACTTCTTGTGAAAGACTGTTTTTGTTGTATGTAAACGCTTGTCACAGACCAGCCTGCGAATCCACTCAGTACTTCTAAGATCTCAAGTTTCTAGCCTGTCTCTCAGTACTTCACGCATCTCAAGTTTCTAGTGAATTTCGGGGGCTCTCATTAGTTTCAAGTCTCAGTACTTCCAAAATCTCAAGTTTCTAGCTTGTCTCATAGTTCTTCCAGAAGCTCAAGTTTCTATACAACACTGGAAAACAGCAGACTCAGTCTCCAAAATTTCAAGTTTCTAGCTTGTATCTCATTGCTTCCAAATTCTCAAGTTTTCTAGCTTGACAAAATCTGAAGTTTCTGGCTTGTATCTCAGTAACTTCCAATATCTCAAGTTTCAAGCTTGTATCTGCTGATGATTTACATGAAATGTCATGCCTAATGTTTGCTTGGAGAAAATTGGATTTAGAAAGATGCTATAAAAGCCTATATTACAAAATTTCTTGGTTTTTAAAATGATTGTTGACAATGACCACAAACTGATTGCATCCATCTGTAGTTTCTGAATAGTTATAAGCATTCGAAATGTCTTATTTTGTCCTTCAGTGATCATGATACTCAAGGTTGGAATCTTATTTTCTCATATTTTCAATGCCTTTAGCTGTGTGTTCTATTTTTGTGGGACATGGTGTGGAACATATTCTATATTCAGCGTATTCTCTATATCTGGAGCTTTCCCTCGGTGCTTTGGGATCAGATCTCAGACTTCTTATTGATACCATACAGACACATACTGAATCCTCTCAAGGAAAAAAAGTCATGAATATCATATAACATAAGTTGTCCAGTTACAATGCCGTTTTCTGATCAAAATGCTCATAGATTTGTGTGATGCATATACTTAGGGTACCCATTGGAATTGCCTCAGAGTGAGGCAATTCCAATGGGTACCCACAAGATATGCTCCCCTGCATTGTCTAACAGTTTTATGCAGCTTTTCTGAAGTGTTTTTAAGGTAGCTGGAGATAATGAAGTGGCACTAAAGTTGACAAGCTCTTACAGGCAAGGTGTGATGCTGACAGAATGAATTTGCATAAGTTACTCATGGCCACTCTGATAGACTTGTATGATAAGTACAGTACAGCATTATAACTGGGCACATTTCCAGCTTCTTGATACCGGTCAGCAATTTTCTCAATTCTTTGCAGGATGTCCTTGTTTAGTTGGCAATTAGAGCTGTTATCACCAGGCCATCACAGAGGGTGATTTCCCTGAAATTACTCCTTTCTTTCTCTTTTTGGGTAAAAAAAACTTTTTGTGGCTCTTCCATGGGTAGAAACCAGTACTGGGCCGGGAGGGTTTATGATATGACAAGAACTCCCGAAGGCTCAACCGAAAGTGGTTTTATGGAGAAGCCGGGAATCGAACCTGCGACCCCTGGTTTACAAGGCATAGCGCTTATCCACTACACCACGGGGGCTTCTCCGTGGTGTAGTGGATAAGCGCTATGAGTGGCCATGAGTAACTTATGCGCTATGGAAAAGCCACAAAAAGTCTTTTTGGGTAAAAAACAAGTTTAAGGGAGCAATTAAAAAAAGTATGGAATTTGTTTCTATTATATCCCTCTAAAATATTTTTGAGAAAAAAAGCAAATGTATTTATATTTTGTGGTTCATGAACTCGGGATTTCCAATCTTATTGCACATGTGGTAATATTTACAAGATAATATATCTTTTCTTCAATTTCCAACGGAAATATAAACTTTAAATCATACAAATTATTAACAATAGAGATATATTGAAAATACAAAAAATCACAACAAATGAATGATCTCCCTTGATTACAAATAAAAATAGCCATAAACAAGTATTTAGCTTATATAAAACGTCACCAAAACAACATTACCATGCAGAATATACTGACAAATGACTACCATTTCTTACTTCATTATATTTTAATTGTGCAATCAGTTGTCTAGCTGCTGCTGCTGCAGTGCAATCATTAGTCCAGTAAAATCTATAGTTTGGTTATATTGAATTTATTCAATTATCTGGAAGTCATTATGCTCATATGATAAAGGCAACAAAATGAACTGACTCTGCAGCTATGATCAGCTGGGCAAGTCTGATTAGAGTCTTACCTGTCCAGTTGAGTCTACATTTTCCAACAGAAAACTTGTCTGTTAGGAATCATTTAGGCAGATGTTCAGGGATATCGCTTTAAAATCCCATATAAAATATTGCTGAAAGGAAAAATCAGCAAAATACAAGAATCGATCAAATGAACAGGGCTAGAAGAAAATGGCCCTTGTGTGTAAAGGACAGCCAAGGCCCAGATCATTTAATTGTGAATTCTTATTTTTGGACATGATGGAATCACTGGATTTGTGGACAATATTAAGAATGTCTTGATTTTGGTTGACCATGCATGAATAACTGTACCTCTCTGTTTATACCATATATTTATTGAAGGTGCCTTTTATTGTTTTGTGGATGAATTAATGATGGAAGTCTGTCTGCAGTTGCTTAATTGATTATAGAAAGTTTGATCAATTAATCAAAAATTGTTACAAATGGCCATGCTCCACCAAGTTGATTAGTCTGAGAACCACAGCAAAAACAGCAGGAACAAAGCCAATATGTTGCTTGAACAGCTATGAGCTGTGATATTATGTTCATAATCAAGTGATTTCCTATTGGCCCAGTTACAGGTCCAAGGTCAGCTGTATTGCGGTTCGAGGACCTGTAACTGGGCCAATATGAAAGTAAAGTAAGTAAGGGTGCAAAGATCAGGAATCGATACAATCAAGTACCACACCTGACCCAGGATACCATTGGGAAAATGACAAAATCACAGTAGACACCACAAACGGGAGCCAAGAGGTCAGCCCTTTCCCAGCAGGTGACCACTGTTCCGCACAAAGCACATATAAACAGACACTCAAAGGCATAGCAAACACAAGACAGAAAAACATAAAAGATCCACAAAAGAAGTACTGCCTTGGAACGGTCAGTAAAAATATTTTTTTACTGGAGGGCTTAAACCGGTTTAACGGCGTCAACCTCACCCTTAATTCAGATGTGGATCAAGACACATAGATATTTGGTTTGCATGACAGACCCCTAACTTTTCAATGCATCATCTCCTAAAACATATAAATCAAGATATTACAAGGAGATAAAGCAAAGATAAGGACTCAACAGTAAATAAAACTGAATACCGGAGCAAAAGAAATCCAACAGGTAAACCCCTCACTTTTGTCTGAGGGCCAATATAGCTGACTGAGGACCTGTAACTGGGCCAATATGAATTCACTAGATTAATAACATTTTTAGTACACCTGTGAGCTAATAGTATACCGCAATGACTCAGTCGTACCTCTGTCCATCCGACTGAGTCAGTCTGTCCGTAACACTTTCTTGTCTGCTCCATATTTCCTGAACCCTTTGAAATATTTTCATTAAACTTTGGTCAAATGTTAATCTCAGTGAGGCTATGTGCAGAACCCATGACTCAGCTATGCAGACTCAAGGTCAAAGTCACAATTAAAGGTCATGGGATTTTCCATTAATTTTATGTCCTCTCCATATCTCCTTAACCCCTGGAAGGATTTTTATTTAGCTTTAGTAAAATGTTTATCTCGGTGAGGTAATGTGCAGAACCCATGACTCAGCTACACAGACTCAAGGTCAATGTTACAGTTAAAGGTCATGGGATTCACCCTTTATTGTAACACACCTAACCTATAACTCAGTGATTTATTGGTTAATTTATCACTGCAAGGACCGGGCACGAACCGGCGTGACGTTATTTGGTCGCCAGTTTGATTTTCATGACGTCATCTATCATGTACGGCATTGTAACGTTGATAAAAGACAGCGTAACCTCTATTTAACAAATATTGAAGTCCAAAATGTTTATAAAAATACAAGTTACAGTCTAAACAAGAGTTGTGGGAAATTCTGACAGCCTGTTCAAGATGGCGGAATAGTTATAGACTATAAAGGATTCGTTCATATTTTTAATCTTTTTTTTGTGTTAGAATCGAAATAAATTCGCACTGGCAGTGGTTTGTTCTTTTATATCACTGTCTGTCGGTCAGTTGTAAGTGGATAAATCAATCGCGCTTTGTGCTCATGATTTTCTCACTTTAACGACTCACCTCCAGCCAGTGATATATTAATCAACAAATCACAGTGAGCGCGAATCTATTTCTTAAATTTTGTGTCTGCTCCATATCTCCTTTACCCTTAGAAAGATTTTCATTAAACTATAGTCAAATGTTCATCTCAGTGAGACGATGTGCAGTACTCATGACTAAGCTACGCAGACTCAAAGGTCAAGGTCACAAATATAGGTCATGGAATTTACCCTTGAATTAAGTGTCCACTCCATAATGATCTCCTTTTACCCCTGGAAGGATTTTCATTAAACTTCGATCAAATGACAGTGTGACAACTAGGACTCGGCTATGCAGACTTAAGGTCAAGGTCACAATTAAAAGTCATGGGGTTCCGCTTTTAATTTTGCGCCTGCTCCATATTTTCTTGGATCAAATCCCGGACTCTGTGATCCAAAGTTGGGAGCTCAGCCACGCTGCCAAAGATTCCATCACTCTGTCATTCTGTGGCAGTGGATTGTGCTTTCTTGTTTTTCGAGGGGCGGATGCATGGAGATGTGAATCTATATGATTTTTCAATGACGATCGTAATTCACTGGGGACATCTCCATAATACATGTTTTCCCAGCTCACTTAGAGTAACTATTGTATCACGTTAGAGACTGTCATTACCAATTTAGGGAACAATTTACATCTCAAAGATAATACGATAGCTGCCATGCTGGAAAATGAAACAAATAAATATTCTAGGAGCAGTGCTGGTCTCCTAGGAAAACTGTCATACTGTCACTGACAGCCCGGAATCAATTGTTTACCACAATAATAGCATCTCGGAATTCCAGAAAAGATTTCAGCCACAACATGTGATTTCCAACAATGTGGCATTTTGACATGTGTAGACTCAGATAAGCCTCCTTTTAAGCTTGGAATTCAGTCAGTAGCTTAACAGTCATAGAATATTCAAGCGACTAGCAAAAGGCTCTGATCAGACTGCGCATATGCGCAGGCTGATCTTAGGCTTTGCTGGTCGCACATACCACTCATGCACTATGCAGGAAATTCTGATATCGAAAGATTTAAAATTTAATAATAACTGTATTTGACTTGATATTGAAGTGAACTGCGGCGGTAGGTTTCTCTGATAATTTGTCCTATTTAATTGCAGAGACAAACTTCAGACTAAGTCATCATGTTCGCTTAAAACGTAAGAGAGTATGACCAGGAAATGCCACAATCCCATACTGCATACCAACCCATGAGGAAGAGAAAGAGAACACTAACAGTCACATGACATAAAGAAGACATTAAGTAAAGCAACCAGCTCTCACTTCCTCAACAAGATGATTGCAAAATTAGAAAGGACACAAACTACTGCATAACAAAACAAGGTTCAAACACAAAAAACCCACAAACATAAGCAACAATAAACAATGAATCAACAACAACAGAACCACACCCTTAGAATGGACAGCAATCAAAGCCGGGGTTGGGGCTTAAATTATTTTTTCTGGCCAAATCTTCGCCCTACATTCTGCTGTTGTCATTAGGGTGACAAAAGCCGCCACTAGAGAGGAAAAGAGTTTATACAAAACGATAACCTTTTTGGTAAGCTTCATTCTTTTTCCGTATTCAATTTCAGGTGTCTCTGGAAGGCCAAAGTAATGGTACAGTTTACGAAGATGTTCCCATTGATGTCGGAAACAGAATTAACCCCAACCTCTTCATTGACGACGAGGAAAAGCATGTGTATGTCATGACTCCCAGGAAGGTAAGATTGATCGATCACTATACTTATACAGTAATATCACGTTGAATAGCGGCAGATGGGCTTTACTACATACTCTTTCTATCGGATCTCATGATTTATACACGGCCATAGATGGACTAGGTGTTTAATTGGATGAATTTACCCCATTTTTACACCCTGTTTATAGTCATCAGCTCAATAGATTATTTATGACTGCTTTTAAAGGGTGACAACACCATTGTAAAACCCGAGTCAGTCTTTCCAAATAAGGGCTACTATTAAAGGAAGTATATACTGGCAGCCGAAAAAGCAGCTAAAATGTTTTCTGCTGATATCTGTTGATGCATGTTTTCTTTTGCAGTAGATAATTTTTTAACTTGCATGCAAGCAGTATGAAGCAGAGGACTAGGCAGATGACTTCAGTTATTGAGGCAGTCCAACAGCCGATAACCTTATCGGCTACTTGGGCAGTCACAATAGTAGTCTTCTATTATACGCGGATACAGGAATTTTCGCCAGGGGGCTCCAGGCCCGACTGCATATTTCCCATGACCAATTTAGCATATAGAATTCGCTTTGGAAGCGAATTCTATTTGCTAAATTGGTCATGGGAAATATGCATCTTAACACACTTGAATACCTTGCCGATTTTGATGTTTTATAGTCATAGTAGTAGAGTACACATACATATGTAACAGGTATTGATGTTGTGGAATGTGGATAGATTGAGATAAACTGCTGCTTGTAGCACCTGTCCAGATTATTGCCAATAAAATGTTGCTTGCAATGAATGCCCTATCTCCTGCAGATGTTCACCTGATAGAAGATGCCAGAGGTGAAAATGTACCTACACTGAACCCACAAAAATTGATCTGTTAAAGCTACAAATGAATTGAACATGTGCGGATCCAGAGGGGGGGACAGAGGGTCTGGACCCCCCCCCCCCTGGAAAATTACAAAAATATAGGGTTCCTTAGCAATACTGGTCCGGATCCCCTTAAAATCACAAAGCTATTAATCCAGCATTCCATGTTGGGCCATCATCGGGCTGCCAGCGAAACGCCATTTGAATGGTGTTTTGCTTGTGAGCCGTTGATGGCTCGCTAAAAGTGGTATTGGAATGCTTCCTCCCCTCATCAGACTAAAAAAAAAACGATGTCATAGTTGGACCCCCTCTGACAAAACTTTCTGGACCCGCGCATGTTGAATCTGCTAATATGAAAGTGGCTTGAGCTCACCTGAGCCGAAGGCACTGATAGTATATTGTTTACTCTGGGATCCGGCCGTCAACATTTTCAAACTTCACTTCTGAAACCACAAGGCCAATTGAAGTCCATTTTCTTTTGGAGACTCCTTAGGATGTGGGAACGAAAAGTTGTTCAAATGGTCCAGGTCACATGACTGAGATGGCCGCCATGGCTATATATATGGTAAAAACATTTACGTATATTTGGACATTACTTCATTGTTCGGTTCTCCTGAAAAATTGAAAAAAATTAGAACCAGAAAAAAAACTATGTCAATTCATGACTTTGAAACAGCTTGTTCATTGCCTTAGCAGAAGCAGGTTTTGTTGAAAGAACATCAAATAAACAGATACAAATCAATGATAGCTTATAAAAGTGCAGATAAGAAATGTCTGGAAAAAATGTATCATAAAAAGAATGATTTTATTTTGGCGCAATGCCTACCTGTTGCCAAAATAACCTTTAATTCTTTGCATGCTCGGTAATTTTTCGTGCTTCTTATTAACAGTTGTTGTATGCTGACTTTTTTCAAAATTAACTTTTTTAAAAAATTCTTTCAGGAACACATCAGAGTGTCAAATGGTTTGGATCCAGATCTGAGGACCGACATTTTATTGTACCTGATGTTTGCAGAGGTTATCAGCAGATGACAAAAGTCGCAGCTAGCAAAATTTGAAATTGCGATACATATATTTTAATTAAGTAGGAAAATCAGGCTGACTTTTCATGTGAATCATCTGCCAGCATATCAGCCTGATTCAGTTTGCTGTTTGAAAATGTGGTAAGCACTAAGGGTAAGAATTTTTAAAATAAAAAAAAAAGAAAAAAGATTGAATGTCAGTTAGTGTTGGTTATGTCAGCTGCAGAAATAGCTGTTGTATATTATAAAATTGAGCCAGTTCTTATGATAACGGCACTTATCACAGACAAGAAATGCATAATTTAAAATTAATTTTCTTATTTGTTAGTGGGCTCAGTGGATGAGTGCTTGACTCGAGACCGAGGGGCCGCGGGTTCGAGCGTCACTGTGTTGCGTCCTTGAGCATTTAGACACATTAATCCTAGCTTAGTACTGGTTCAAGCCAGGAAGACTCACCCCTTTATAACTGAAAGATTGTTGATGGGACGTAAAGAAACAAAACATGTTGTGGATAATCAAAAGAACCGTTTCAATACCCTACTTCATTTGAGTGGTCAAACCCCCCTATATTAGGAACTTTGGCCATTGCTAGCCAGCAGAGTTGCTGTGTTGTGTCCTTGAGCAAGAGTTCAACCCAGGAAGACAGAAAATCGTCTCAACTTGACTAAAAAATTGTTGACTGGGACGTAAAGTATCTATATCAAAACAAACAAAACATTGGCCATTCATCAGTCTGCACATTTCATTTACAACCATTGCTGAATTTAGTGTGCTCACAAAATGACTTTGCATGATGATAATACAGTTTTTATAACGTATATCCTTCTAACAAACAAAAAACGAAAGTTGTCATTGAATTTAGTAAAAGTTTAAAAGTACTATAGAAACGTTGTCCTTGTCTTTAAAACGCGGTGTCAAAATTGAGACATGTCTGAAGAAAAGAAAATTCAGGTATACATTTTACCTTTTTCGTAATAATTAACAAATTATTAGTGCCCAAAACAACAGCATTTATGTTAAAAATTAACTGACTAGAATTATTGGAGGGACGTAAATAACTACAAACAAGAGAAAAAACACCTGTTTTTGTAAGATAATTCACTTTTCCATGCAGTTTTCAGCTGTAGAAATTAGATATATTGTGACAACATAACTTTATTCTACTTTTACAAATGATTTAAAAAGATTTTTTTTTTTTTTTTCGAAAAATGTTCATAGTTACAGACTGTGCAGCATTTAAAGTTATAATACATAGAAAGAGAACAACAAAGGTGCTGATCAGACTGCACAGATG
The DNA here is from genome assembly GCA_964019695.1 of Loripinus fragilis. NCBI lineage: Eukaryota > Metazoa > Mollusca > Bivalvia > Lucinida > Lucinidae > Loripinus > Loripinus fragilis. The sequence goes on from OZ026520.1 coordinate 50,941,355, forward strand.
TGCAGTCTGATCAGCAACTTTGATGTTCCTGTTTGACATATACAGTAAGTATACAGGCATAGGTTTAGATAAACAAAAATCTTCAGCGTAAAAGTGTTAATATTTTCTTACCCATAATTTTTAGCATTTGTTTTGGGTGCTCAAAAGAACCGTCTCATTGAGACAGTCCTTTTGAGTACCCACAACATGTTTTGGTTGAGAAATAAGATAATTATTTTTCTGGTACGCACTCTTAACTAAGGGCCTGATACAGGGTTTCTCATGTCCCGTCCCACCAGGTGATACAGATCTTGCTATCTTCAACTTGATCAGAATGTGTGTGATCGTTTTTTTGTTGGTGGCCTTCTCTTCTCACTACTATACAGATCCTTCACAGATCTAGATCAAGATAGGGGAAAGTCATGAAAAATAGGTCCTACATATCTACATATCTGAATACACATATTACTCCCTTATGTTCTTTATTGTATATGCTTAATTTTTAAAGGACAAGCAGGACAAGTGAAAATTGTAAATCACTCGTTCTGCAGCACGGCCTCCAATCTCGGCCTCCTTCTCCAAAAAGAGCAGAACGTAAAGTGAGGCGAAGGCCCTTCCGGGAAGCAGGCAGTGGGCAAAACAATGGAACACGGTAAGTTGTGTTGACACATTTTCAATCATAAGTAAATTTTCAGCGCAAAACTCGAAAATCTAAGAATGCTATGCTTCGGGCAATTGTTCAAGCTATCCGTAGAGCATGCTGTTTGCACATTTGAACTTAGTTTGTAAGCGTGAGAGTTTTTCTCCCGTTGCACAGTTGTCCAAGAAACGGTGGTTCCCGCATGGTTTTGCCTTCTAACCAAACGTATAGTAGCGTTTGGACCCTTATTCATACTACCGAGGCCCCTCCACACCCATGTTGTCCCAAATGCAATTTTTCGAGATATTTCAATGATAATTGAGTGATTTAGAGCCAAATTTCTTTAGGAGCAGGAGGCGAAGGGCAGGAGAAGCAGGCTGGGAGAGGAGGAGCAGGCGGCGATGAAATCAAAATTTGCATTGATTTTGCTTGTTTTTAATAATATACTTATCCAATCTATATCAAACTTGCATTATTTAAATGGTTTGAAAAATTCATACATGCAAGTTTGATATAGATTGGATAAGTATATTATTAAAAATAAGCAAAATCAATGCAAATTTTGATTTCATCGCCGCCTGCTCCTCCTCTCCCAGCCTGCTTCTCCTGCCCTTCGCCTCCTGCTCCTAAAGAAATTTGGCTCTAAATCACTCAATTATCATTGAAATATCTCGAAAAATTGCATTTGGGACAACATGGGTGTGGAGGGGCCTCGGTAGTATGAATAAGGGTCCAAACGCTACTATACGTTTGGTTAGAAGGCAAAACCATGCGGGAACCACCGTTTCTTGGACAACTGTGCAACGGGAGAAAAACTCTCACGCTTACAAACTAAGTTCAAATGTGCAAACAGCATGCTCTACGGATAGCTTGAACAATTGCCCGAAGCATAGCATTCTTAGATTTTCGAGTTTTGCGCTGAAAATTTACTTATGATTGAAAATGTGTCAACACAACTTACCGTGTTCCATTGTTTTGCCCACTGCCTGCTTCCCGGAAGGGCCTTCGCCTCACTTTACGTTCTGCTCTTTTTGGAGAAGGAGGCCGAGATTGGAGGCCGTGTGCAGGACAAGTGAAAATTGTGAATCACTCGTCCTGCAGGACAAGTGCAATATTGAAATATTTTTGGCCCCTGGTCAGAGTAATTGGACACTGGATGTGGTGGAGTAGGGATTCAAACCAGTAACCCATGCAAAGTGGGTCTTAAGGACCTAAAGTTTTTAAAAAACTATAGACAGATTGACCAGATTGGTGGAGGAGTTACATGTGGATCAAACCAGCGAGCCTTGGCTCCCAATAGACAAACAAATTTCTCACTACGCGGAAAGTTTTCAACAACACGTATATTCCCTATTTGTTGTCTTTATTGCTGTTTATCCATAAAGTTGGAGGAAGGGGGAGATTGAGGTGAGGAAAGAATCAAAGCATCACCATCAATTAGGGCCTTACACCCCACAGAAAATAATCGTGATGGTGTTAGCCGGAAAATGGTGTAACTGTTGCCACGACTTTGCCCACCATCTCGGAAACAAGTCAGTAGTCACGCGAAGAATTTCGAGAAAGAAGAGTTTTTAGACAGATGATGTCTAGGTCAATACCATATCTAGAGCACTGAGTCAACAGTGCCAAGCAATTAACTTAATTAATCTAATTATAGCAGGGCAGCCATTTTACTACCACTTTCTCTTCTAAACTACCAAATAGTCCATTAAATAACGGTAATTATCCTGAATGTAATTTCTTCTAATGGTCATGAGAATATGAAATCATTGGAAATTGTGATTAAAAAGCAATTATATACAAATAAGCCGCAGTTCGAAAAAAATGCCCGTCATATGCATGAAGCATTTTTGGTGCTGACCTTGAATGATTTTCCCTTTTAGGACAATGGCCGGCCCAATCTTAAAGGTTCATATAAGTAAATAATTATTATGATTTTGGAAGACATGTATGTAGACTCAGTGCCCTCTATAGCCTCTTATTGATCCTTAAAAAATAATGAAAAGGGCAGAAAAAGGGGCGCCTGATATGAGGCTGTACTGCTTTCTATATTATTTCTCTTGTCAAATGATACAAGACCCACGCAAATGGAACTGTCCATTGTGCAGCTAAAGGGTAGGTTCACTAGAGTATGATGGGGGTTAACTGATATTTAATAGATCTCAGAAAGCATGACCGAATGTCAGGTGCGCCTGACAGATCACAGTTATCCTGACACCCTTCAAAAGGGAGATTACTGCCAGCTGTTTTGTGTCACCCAACTTGTGGAGAGAGATAGGGTTTATCTCTGACCCCCATTAAAAGGGGGAACATCATCATTAAACTGATATCAGACTGTAGATGTCATGCTGATTAGGATACATATTCCATATGTCTTCATAAACAACTTCAGAACATAACTTTGATAACTCTTTGTATATCCTAAGTAGTTTTGCTTGCTTTATTTTTGTCATTTGCTGATTTTTTCCTTCAAAATTAACTGTTCAGGAATGCCATCAGAAAGGTGAAGAGTTTGGATCCTGTTTAGACTCAACAAGATTTAGGGCCCTAATCTGGGTCCAAACTTTTTGCAAAAGTTTTCAACATCAAAATGTTTTAATGTGCAATTTATGACTGCAGCATGACTGCATCTTTTGTGATATTTCTTCATTTTAAAGGAAGATAAGGTTTGATATTTGATGTGAATCATCTGCCAGCGTATGATTCGCATGTAATATCAAACCTGTTGGTTTCTAATTTAAGGCCAGCAAAAGAATTTAAAAATGTAAAGGCCAGCAAAAGAATTTGAAAATGTTGCCTAATTTTAAATGGCCAGCAAGAAATTGAAAATGTTGCCTAATTTAAGGCCGGCAAAAGAATTTGAAAATGTTGCCTAATTTAAGGCCAGCAAAAGAATTTGAAAGTGTTGCCTGATTTAAGGCAAGCAAAAGAATATGAAAATGCTGTCTAATTTAAGGCTAGCAAAAGAAGTTGAAAATGTTGCATAATTTAAGGCCAGCAAAAGAATTTGAAAATGTTGCCTAATTTAAGGCCAGCAAAAGAATTTGAAAGTGTTGGCTAATTTAAGGCCAGCAAAAGAATTTGAAAATGTTGTCTAATTTAAGGCTAGCAAAAGAAGATGAAAATGTTGCCTAATTAAGGCCAGCAAAAGAATTTGAAAATGTTGTCTAATTTAAGGCTAGCAAAAGAAGATGAAAATGTTGCCTAATTTAAGGCCAGCAAAAGAATTTAAAATGTTGCCTAATTTAAGGCTAGCAAAAGAAGATGAAAATGTTGCCTAATTTAAGGCCAGCAAAAGAATTTGAAAATGTTGTCTAATTTAAGGCTAGCAAAAGAATTTGAACATGTTGCCTAATTTAAGACAAGCAAAAGATGTTGAAAATGTTGCCTAATTTAAGACAAGCAAAAGAATTTGAAAATGTTGCCTAATTTAAGACTAGCAAAAGATGTTGAAAATGTTGCCTTATTTAAGGCCAGCAAAAGAATTTGAAAATGTTTCCTAAAAGGCTAGCAAAAGCAGTTGAAAATGTTGCCTTTACTGATTTAAGGCTAGCAAAAGAAGTTGAAAATGTTGCCTGCTGCTAACATTTTGTTCGACTTCAAGGGTAAAAGAAAATAAATTCCACTCCAGGGACATTTTGTTTGCTTCACTCAGTCAATTACAGTAAATATGACTGCGGTCACAGGGTCATGTCCTAATGTGTCTTAGGTATGATACTGCAGTGAAGAATGCTACATTTGAGTCACCAAAATATTGTTGAAATTGAACAGAAACAAACGTTCAAGTTAGTTCACGGGTGGTAAACCTAGGAACTACCACGAAATTGTGTTAACGTAATTTTGTTCCCAAGCCACATCCGGGACACGTCGTGGTAGTTTCCAGGCCGAAAATTGGATAAAGAAAGGTTGGTGTCACTTTTATTTTTGTTTTATTTTACAACTTAGAACAAACAATGGTAAAATCCGACAATGTGGTTCCGTGTAAGTATGTCTCAGCGTCCCCTCTAGCCCAAAATTTTGTTTGAAAAGTTATTTTCTTTCTTTTGGTACGTGTTTCCCCACTGAGCATTGGACCAACTTTCCCCAAAGTTGGAAGGATTTTAGCCCATATCTGTCAAATTGAATGGAATTTGATATCATTTGACGATGGAAATGATAAAAAGACCCTGAATAAACATTCCTGCACAGAAAAAAATCTGAGCATTTACTCGTAAACGATTCATGCCCCGTTGGTCCTGTGTGGTAGTTTCCAGCTCATCGTGGTAGTTAAAATGCTATCGTGGTAGTTTCCAAGACTTTATAGGATACGTTTCTGAAGTGTTACAAAACATTATAGTGGTTGTTTGTTTCGCATGATAACCCTCGAACTCGTCAATTATTTACCACGGTAAACAAATAAACAACATTTCAACACCAAGAGGAAGCTAAGCTGAGGACTCGAGATTCAATGTGATGCTTGACAGGTGGAGACCATGCCCTGGACTGCCAAACAACACCTCTGGAAATCTAAAGCAAAAGAAGGTCATCAGTTGAGCCGTGGTGTCCCAAGCAACAGACAAAAAAATGATATAAAAAATTGCGTCACTCGCTACGTTGTTCCATGTTCAGTCAGCTTTAAGATAAAATGGCAGGCTAAGACTACTGGCCCAAAGTATTGTTAGTACTTGCGCCTCGGAAAAAATGGAAATATCCTCGGGTTAGGACACTTTTTATATACATGCGAGTGTGACGATGAACGGGCATGTTATTTGATAATTAAAAAGCATGTTTATTCAAAAACAAAAAACGTGAATATCCCTTCTTTTCATTCGTCTCATCATTTCAATAGCCAACTAAAATTAAAATTCAGGCAGTCGTCATTTGTTATCTGACAAAAGGTTATTTGAAAAGGTCTTCGTATGAATAAGAGGAGTATTCAAGGTTCGGCCCGCACACCCTGTCTTTATAAAAATGACTGACAAACAGTGAATTATTACTCAACAATTCACGCAATGGAGCTGATCTATTTCGATTCTAACACACAATAAACGACGAACACACATTTGAAGTCTTCAGCTTCTTCCAACTTTCCGCCATTGCACTGAAGAACTCCCGCCAATACCTAGACTACGTCGCATACGTTTACATGTAATTGTAATGTCTTTCAAGCGTAAAAACGACGTTACACTGTCTAACGCTATGAATGGCGTCATTTTCCAGTGACGTCAGCTATCACACACTTTTGCAGTGAATTATTGTCCGATATATCACAGTGTGTTACCGTTGGCTCTATAGGCGAGGTGTGCTAGAATATCAAATAACATGCCCGTTCATCGTTGCACTCTCATGTATATAAAAAGTGTCCCAACCCGAGGATATTTCCATTTTTTCTGAAGCGCAAGTACTAACAATACTTTGGGCCAGTAGTCTTAGCCTGCTATTTTATCTTAAAGCTGACTGAACATGGAACAACGTAGCGAGTGACGCAATGTTTTATATCATTTTTTTTTTACTGTTGCTTGGCCAACCAAGGCTCAACTGATGACCTTCATTTGCTTTAGATTTCCAGAGGTGTTGTTTGGCAGTCCAGGGCATGATCTCCACCTGTCAAGCATCACATTGAATCTCTTGAGTCCTCAGCTTAGCTTCTTCATGGTGTTGAAGTGTGATTATTTGTTTACCGTGGTAATTAATTGACGAGTTCGAGGGTTATCATGCGAAACACACAACCACTATAATGTTTTGTAACACTTCAGAAACGTATCCTACACAGTCTTGGAAACTACCACAATAGCATTTTAACTACCACGATGAGCTGGAAACTACCACACAGGACGAACAGGGCATGAATCGTTTACGAGTAAATGCTCAGATTTTTTTTTCTATGTACAATGTTTATTTAGGGTCTTTTTATTATTTCCATCGTCAAATGATATCAAATTCCATTTAATTTGACAGATATGGGCTTAAATCCTTCGAACTTTGGGGAAAGTTGGTCGGATGCTCAGTGGGGAAACACAAATCTAAAGAAAGAAAATAGCTTTTCAAACAACATTTTGGGCTAGAGGGGATGCTGAGACATATTTACACGGAACCACATTGTCGGATTTCACCATTGTTCGTTCTTAGTTGTAAAATAAACAAAACTGAAAGTGACACCAACCTTTATCCGATTTTCGGCCTGGAAACTACCACGACGTGTCCCGGATGTGGCTTGGGAACAAAATTACGTTAACACAATTTCATGGTAGTTCCTAGGTTTACCACCCGTGCTGCAGTAGCTTTTTCTTTAATTTGATTAGTTGGTGCTTTGTTGGGGAATTTACCTGTGAAAAGACTGACAGCTCTAACCAGCTCAAGGTCTTATAAGCTAGATCAGGTCAGTGGTCTTATCTGAACAGTTACTAAGCTCCGCCTACTAAAACTCATTTATTACCTCGTACTACGTTTTTATTCTGTGCAGGGGGCTCAGTGAGGTTTACAGGAATCATGCCTTTAAAAGAGTGACTTTTAATACCGTATTCTCATGGGGCTGTCCTGTAATGTTGCTTCCCTAGATAGCTGCTAGTATATGCAGAAGGCTCTGGAGTCAGTTTAAATTAGATCCCAGTAATAAAATCAAAAATGTTAATGTGAGATTATTTTTGATTCCCATTAAGATCTGGCTTCTTTCAATATAGTTCCACTAGATCAATAAAGTGATGTTTTGCAGCTTATTTTTGTGGTGACCATCTGTTTGCACTAGAAGAGCAGGAATTTCTGGTGAAAATCAACTTAATTTTTATTAGCTTCAGCAGCCATCTAGCTTTCATGGATGCTATTCTGATCTTTGTCTTCTTCAGTATCACGTTCCCTCACTGCAGCCATGTACACTCTAAAGAGAGCTTAGAAACCAAGGCTTGTTCATGTGCACAATGTGGCTAAAATGCTCTAGGAGTGCAGTTGCAGTGTAATCACACCGGATAGGCGGCAATCGAAAATGCTCTTGACAATCAACAAATGCGGATCAAAAATCCCTAGAAACCATGTTTTTGATTGCCATTTGTATTGGCAACAAATGGCAATCAAAAACTCTGTTTCTAATGATTTTTGATCTATGTTTGTTGATAGTATTAACATTTCTGATTGCCGCCTATCCAATGTGGTAGTGTAGTCCCTGAGCACTGAAGGCCATCCTTTTTTGTTGTTCAGTTATAAAGTACAGTGTTTTGGTATGGCAGTTTAATGTCCGTTTTACAATTTACTGCAAAAACAAGGTGATCTTTGTAGCAGTAATATATGCGTGTGCATGCGTTTCAGTAAAATTTGTGTGTGTGGTGTTCGGCATATCATGCCAAAGTTCATTAATAAGACCCCCTGCACTGAGTACTTTCTGTCTAAGCTGCACAGGTTGATCTGTGTCCTTTGCTATTTACAAAGGCTTGAAAATACAGTTTTGCCCTTGTTCTGAATACTTCAGGCCCACTGTCTCAGCCATGCCAGTGTACGTCTGATACATGTATAAATAATTCTGCATGCTTACGACCCTTGATAACCTTTGCAAACAGCTAGGACCAAGATCAGGTCCTGATCTGGATCTAAGCTGTTTGACACTGTGATAGTGCTCCTGAAAGAATTTTGAAAAAAGTCAGCAGACAACAAAAGCATGAACAATTACCCAGCATGCAAAGTGTTAGGTAAATAAGGGTGATCATCTATATGACTAGTGTTAGGTAAATAAGGGTGATCATCTATATGACTAGGCTGTTGATTCAGATCACATGTTTTCTCTTTTGTGTTGTCAAGGATATTTGTGATATTTCACTAGAAAACTTGCTTATGCTTATATGCCAATACCATAGAAGATCAGAATGGGCAGATGCGCAGTCTGAACTGCTCCTTTGTTATTTGGTGCTTAAATAGTTGCTATGTGCAAGTCTCAAAAGCTGAGCGGTCTGGTTCAAGTATTACCTGGTCTCAGATTTTCTGGTGGCGTGGCCCCTGTTTGTTCTGATATACTGTTCATGGTGTCAGAAAGGAAGATATACCCCCTACATTACTATATAACAAGCTACTTGAGTGACATAAAAAGAAAAAAAGGAAGGAAACATTATCTTAAATCATTTCTTTGAAATGTGATGAGCCGCAATTTGTAACAATAAAGGCCATAAATAGAGACCGAAAAATGAACTTTGGTTGGCTCGTTCAGCCTCGTTGATCATCGGCACTTTAAGGTAGCTTTAAAATGACATGGTGTAAAACTTGGACTAGACAGGAATATAAGGTAAAGGTGACTTGTGTTGACGATCAGAAGCTAAATTGGTTCCCACTTAATGTATCACAGACAACTGGACACAAGTATAAACTTTTCTAAAAAGCTTGCCATCGTTCATCGCTTAACTAAAGTGGGTTGAAAGTACTGTAGCCATTTGAAAGGAATATTTCAGTAGCTGTTTCAAACGAAAGTGATGAGCTTAAATGACACACCCAACTCATTGCCATATCCGCTCATGGAGATGGTGATGAGCTGGGTGTGTCATTTTAGTGTTGTAGGCTCTTGTGATACCTTGATGTAATAATCATGGAAAGGGCTATATATATCTCATGCTACACTACTAATGGCCGGTGCTACCATACAGGTTGCAAACTTAGTCAATTATAACTGCCATCCACTTGAGGATGTGGACAAGTTTATTTTTCTCAATAAAATGCTCTATTGGTATTTTATAGCCATGATTAAACTCATTGATATTGAATGTTCTATGCAGTACGACTAGTTTTCACATATCCGTATTTAGACCAGGGTAGTCCCACGATAATAAGATATATACTCTCAACAGTATATCACTCAGAATACTAGCCAAACTATCGGTCCAAGCATCTAGGATCGATATGGTTATAGAGTTCAATGAATTTGTGTTCCATCATTTTAATACTTACAGAAAAACCTGTGTAAAACCGCCACTCAAAAATAGACAAAACAAAAAGATCTTAATGGCAAATGGTAGCTTAATGAAGGTCAAAAGTATTGCAGAATGCTCCCATTCTGCAATACTTTTGACCTGCATTAAGCGATAATTGGTCTCAAAAACCAATTTTCAGTCTTTTTGAGAGTGGCAGTTTTACTCAGGCTTTACTGTAGAGTTCAATGATTTTGTTTTCAATCATTTTAATACTTACTTACTAAATATTAGAACATGTAAGGTAAGGATGATAAATAGGGTGCATTGACTGTCACACCATCTTTTTATGTATCTATCTTATGACAGGTTTTATCTTGTTTTTGAATACAAAAATACAGCTTTTGTAATGAAAACCCTGGTTTAAGGTTTTATTGACAAAATTAGATGTTGCAGCAGATGTAAACGCTTGTTTTTTATGCAATCCAGACATGATATCCAGAACAGTGATACTTAACCCTTTATGTACCACCAATGCCTTTCAACAAATAAAGTCTGAGGCAGTTTTTGCCATTTTTGAGAAAAATAAGGTGTGATATATCGTACTCATGCAATTCATGTGAAATATAAGACATGTGTGATCTGAAAATATAGATGAATGTTGTGAATGTGTCTCATGTTGCAGATTTGTGAAGTTTGCAGCCTGTTAGTGGAGGTGGGGTGAGTTTGCAGCTTGTGAGTAGAGGTGGGGTGTGCTTTCAGTTTGTTAGTGAAGGTGGGCTTGCAGTTTGTGAGTAGATGTGGGGTGGGCTAGCAGCTTGTGAGTATAGGTAGGGTGGGCTAGCAGCTTGTGAGTAGAGGTGGGGTGGGCTAGCAGCTTGTTAGTAGAGGTGGGCTAGCAGTTTGTTAGTAGAGGTGGGCTAGCAGCTTGTGAGTGAAGGTGGGCTAGCAGCTTGTGAGTATAGGTAGGGTGGGCTAGCAGCTTGTGAGTGAAGGTGGGGTGGGCTAGCAGCTTGTGAGTGAAGGTGGGGTGGGCTAGCAGCTTGTGAGTGAAGGTGGGCTAGCAGCTTGTGAGTAGAGGTGGGGTGGGCTAGCAGCTTGTGAGTAGAGGTGGGGTGGGCTAGCAGTTTGTGGGTGGAGGTAGGGTGGGCTAACAATTGTAGTTGGGGTGGGCTGGGCTAGCAACTTGTGGTTGGAGGTGGGGTGGGCTGGGCTGGGCTAGCAGTTTGCATTGGAGGTGGGGTAGGCTAGCAGCTTGTTGTTGGAGGTGGGGTGGGCTAGCAGCTAATGGGTGGAGGTGGGGTACGTGTTTGGAATCTTTACTCTAATTAGATTCAATAAGTAACATGGGTGACAACATGAGGCAAGAGAATATTGTGCCAGCGTCCATGATGGCAAGATCAATGCTCAATAGCAGAACAGCCTTGCAATAGATATGACTGAGATATTTTGAGCATAAATGAGAAGCTATAATTACTTAGCCTAGTCACTATAACACCAGTTTGTCGTCCTCTGCATTCATAATCAGTGCTGTTTAAGGACAAAGAAATAAAAAATCTTGTGTAACTAACTTACAGGACAAGTAAGAACAGAACTCTCTAGACAATATCTAAATATTGGAAAAGATCTAATATAACATTCTGGAGTTCAATGAATTCCTGATAATTTAGGAATGGAAATAGTCAGACCAACATCAATGAATTTTTCTGACAGGTTATTAATGGGAAGGGTTGAAGATTTATATCACTCAACTGCTTTTGTTATGACCAAATATGTCCATAAACAGCCTCGGAATGACACACAGCCCTAGATAAAAGGTTTATTTTTCTCAACCTGATAAAGGCCGGCCTCGCATGTCTCTGATTTCACAATGAAGAGCCTAATAAGCCATTATAGTCACACCTTACCAAACAGTGGTAACACCATATCTGGCCGAATAAAAAAATAATTCATTAAGGCATGTGTTTTCTTTTGATTTTCATAAGAGGTTTCGCACTTCTTGTCATTCAGAGAGTTTTTCACATGTTCAAAACTTGAAAACCAATTGCACCAAAAAGGTACCCTGATTGGCTTCATAAGTGACAATAACTTGTACATTAAGACAATTAAATTTGTAGGCAGTCTTACTGTCTAATTATATAGTTTGCACAAAATAACTGGCTCTATCAACAGTCATTATTTAATTAAATTCATTAACAGCCTTTAAGCTTCCACAAGATGACTTGCTTCATTAGTAGCATTACCTTGTTAAAGACAAATAAATTCATTTGCAGCCTTAGCTTCCACAAAATGATTCATTTCATCAGCACAAGACAATTAGATTAATAAGCAGTCTTAGCCTCCACAAGATGGTTCACTTCATCAGCAGCCCTAGACTGGCATCAGTCCAGTAAATATATATAATTACATTTAAAATTATATTTAACAATGAAAAAAATCACCTAAAATTTTTATCCTCTCTGATAGTCAAATTTACTGGACTGGAGAGTTAGCTTGAGCTGTTATCTAATGCAATAAATTGGTTTGATGGTTTAACAGTAAACTCTGCTGGAAGTGTCTCAGCATCAGCATCTAATGGCCTGTGAATAATTAGATTTATTACCTTGTGGTCAGTTTGATCTGTGTGTATTAAGTTTGCTGAGAAAGTGTGTAGTGTGCAGAGAAATTTTACAAACTGATATGATTCTGAAGGGTTCTTCTTTTCTGTTTAAGCTGAAACACGGAGTTACTAGTGTAATTTGCTTTACTGAATTTTAACCCTTTGTAAACTAATGGATTAGTCCATCTGGTTTGATACAATAGACTAGGGATAGTCCATTGTACAGTTTTAGCGGTGGCAGATTATAATTTTCAAAAAAACATTGTACTCTTTTTTTTACCTTACAAACAGTGTAGGCCCTGATGAAATGCAGTCTCGAGAATGCAGTATTATGCTGCATTTCATCTTGGTTTTCACTGTTTGTAAAAGTTTTCATTCTGGTTTCCGGAATACAAAGGGTTAATTAATGTAATAAATGGATTTTTTTCTGATCATATAAAGTTACTCGAGATCGAGGGGCTGTGGGTTCGAGCCTCACCGGCGTCACTGCGTTATGGTCCTTGAGCAAGACACATTTATCCTAGCTTAGTACTGGTTGAACCCAGGAAGACCCGTCCTTGTTTAACGGAAGAATTGTTGATGGGACGTAAAGAATCAAATCAAACTAAATCATATAAAATTGATAGCGCCTTGTTGTCACAAGAAAACCGTTGCTGGGAAATGGCAAGATACTTGATATATCGGCTTAAGACAGTTTAGTAGGTATGTAGTGCAAATCAAAGGCATTGGTCAGCCTGTGCGATTGCACAATTTGTTTTCCGCGTATTTTATAGAGATTTTTACATGATGGGGGCTCAAATATAATTTCAGTTGATTGGGTGTGTCAATATAAAAATGGATAAGACAGAGACACCTGTTAAAACTTTCACAAGAATACATTTAACTCCTCTTGCGAATTGTTTGTGGTGAGAAAATAGAAAATGCTCAATATAGACTTAAATTGTTAAACAAAGATGTAAAAACATCATATTTTGAGGAAAAATCAGCACACACAACTTATCTTTGAATAGTTTTTTCTGATTAAAAGATTAAATCAAAGCATTGCAATGCCTGTCACCACGGTGTTAACGCAATGTGATTTCTGCCCAGTGCTCTGAATGTCAAAGTGAAGAAACTCAACTAGGCGTGGGTAAACGGCGGCAAACGGTTTGGACCCAGATCAGACCCGACAAAATCGTCGGGCCCGATCAGGATCTAAACTTTTTGACGTTGTGACATTATAATTGAAATCATTTTTCAAAAAAATATTTTGAGACAATCAGCGGACGACAAAAAAGCATGAACAATTAATTACATATCAAGTAGGTCATAAACATAATATCTAGTGATGCTTGCACAATATAATGCACATCAGCTACAATGAGTAGCATATCTTTTAGAATTTGGAGTTGTAGTTTTTGTGCCCTTAATGCGCCAATCGCAACAAAAGTCGTCTGCTTTTCTCGTCTGCTGAAATGTTTAAGAAGCCTCTGTGACAAACAGTGTGGACCCAGATCAGACTGCTCCTATAGGAGCAGTGTGTGCTGGGTCCACACTGTTTTATTTGCAGCAGACGACTTCAGCAGACGACATTTTCAGATGCATTTTTCTTGGCGCTTTAAGGGTTGACTCTTTTTATCTACCAGTGTCGTCTGCTAATAACCTTGGTTAACAGTTTGGACCCAGATCAGGTTTGACAAATATTCGAGCCTGATCAGGGTAAAAAATGTTTGAAATTGGAATACATAGTATTATGTTTGAAAGAATTATTTCAAAAAAAATATTTTGAGGAAAATCAACAGACGACAAAAAGCATGAACAAGAACAGAGGTATGGGTGCTAATTCTGTCATTTACAATATATAAAGTAATATTTGCACAATATTATGCACAACAGCTGTGTTTTTCAATTAGGAGGTTATGTGTGCATTCTGTCTATCAGAGCCGTCTGCTGATACCTTGGAAAACAGTCTGAACCCAGATCAGGCCCGACAAATTATCGAGCCTGATCATGATCCAAACTGTTTCATTTTAATTTTGAAAGAACTTTTTAAAAAGGGATGTTTTGAGAAAATCAACAGACACCAAAAACGCATGAAAATTACCCAGACAGGTACTGAAGAATGAAACAGAGGCTTGAAGATTTGTGTAGTCATAAATTTCTGCAGGTGGTATTAGATAACACATGTTAATGTTCCAAAGTACACTGACCGCTTGAAAAAGGTCAGGATAATAAAAGTGATAAATACCTTGTCAGCATCGACCTGTGAGTTGGTTGATGAATACTCTAACTCACCAGTCTCTGATGTCCAAACTGAGAACTTCTACTTCCAAGTAAAGTTTATAAATTGCTATCTTAGAGAGAGTATCAGTTTTACTAAAAAATTGACATCAGGGACTGGGGCCAGTCTATAACTTTATATATAAGACAATTAAATTTATAAACAGTCGTAGCCTCCACAAGATGACTTGCTTCATCAGCAGCCTTATCTTGTACAAAACTATTAAATTCATTAGCAGTCTTAGCTTTCACAAGATGACTTGCTTCATTAGTAGCCTTACATAAATTCATTAACAGTCTTAGCTTTCACAAGATGACTTGCTTCATTAATTCATTAACAGTCTTAGCTTCCACAAGATGACTTCCTTCATTAGTAGCCTTACCTAAATTCATTAGCAGTCTTAGCTTTCACAAGATGACTTGCTTCATTAGTAGCCTTACATAAATTCATTAACAGTCTTAGCTTTCACAAGATGACTTGCTTCATTAGAAGCCTTACCTAAATTCATTAACAGTCTTAGCTTCCACAAGATGACTTGCATCATTAGTAGCCTTACCTAAATTCATTAACAACCTTAGCTTCCACAAGATGACCTGCTCCAACAGTAGCCTTACCTAAATTCATTAACAGTCTTAGCTTCCACAAGATGACTTGCTTCAACAGTAGCCTTACCTAAATTCATTAACAGTCTTAGCTTTCACAAGATGACCTGCTTCAACAGTAGCCTTACCTAAATTCATTAACAACCTTAGCTTCCACAAGATGACCTGCTTCAACAGTAGCCTTACCTAAATTCATTAACAGTCTTAGCTTCCACAAGATGACTTGCTTCAACAGTAGCCTTACCTAAATTCATTAACAGTCTTAGCTTTCACAAGATGACTTGCTTCAACAGTAGCCTTACCTAAATTCATTAGCAGTCTTAGCTTCCACAAGATGACTTGCTTCAACAGTAGCCTTACCTAAATTCATTAACAGTCTTAGCTTTCACAAGATGACTTGCTTCATTAATTCATTAACAGTCTTAGCTTCCACAAGATGACTTCCTTCATTAGTAGCCTTACCTAAATTCATTAGCAGTCTTAGCTTTCACAAGATGACTTGCTTCATTAGTAGCCTTACCTAAATTCATTAACAGTCTTAGCTTCCACAAGATGACTTGCTTCAACAGTAGCCTTACCTAAATTCATTAACAGTCTTAGCTTCCACAAGATGACCTGCTTCAACAGTAGCCTTACCTAAATTCATTAACAACCTTAGCTTCCACAAGATGACCTGCTTCAACAGTAGCCTTACCTAAATTCATTAACAGTCTAAGCTTCCACAAGATGACCTGCTTCAACAGTAGCCTTACCTAAATTCATTAACAACCTTAGCTTCCACAAAATGACCTGCTTCAACAGTAGCCTTACCTAAATTCATTAACAGTCTTAGCTTCCACAAGATGACTTTCTTCATCAGTGAGTGCAGTGGCTCAGTGGTAGAGCGCTTGATTCGAGAGCGAAGGGCCGCGGGTTAGAGCCTGAGCGGCGTCACTGCGTTGTGTCCTTGAGCAAGTCCCGACATAACTGAAAGATTGTTGACTGGGACATAAAGAATCAAATCAAACAAACAAAACTTCCTTCATCAGTAGCCTATTGGGCAGCACTTTGCATTAGTTTCAGATCAGCTTTGATAAGTACATGTACAGTTATTAACCTTTAATTGTGCATAATGATGCAAGACACAGTAAATGTACAGAGCAACAAATATGATGCCTCTCTGGAGAAACTTGAAAATTAAATTGATTTAAATTGTCATTTTAAGATTCTATCAACTTTTAAATTATAGTCCCGATATATATATTAAAAATCAATAGCTGCAGATAAACCTGACAATAATTTTGTCCTGAAAATATTGTCTGCTTATAACGTCTGCTACATAAAATCGTCTGCACTTAAGACTACTATTGATCATGGGAGCAAACTCTGATCTGACTGCTCCCGAGGATCTTCTCTGTTGGCTATAAAAAATAAATCTGACAGGCATTTGTGAATTTCAGCCCTGATAACCAACAGTCTATTTGAGATAGAAAGAGAAATGTGTTCGAAATTTTACAACATCTAGCGTAATTTGTCAGTTGGTACAGTAAAACCTGTGTAAAACAGCCGCTCTCAAAAAGACCAAAAAATGGCTTTCAAGAATGCAGGTCAAACAATACTTTCGACCTTCATTAAGCTACCAGTGAATTTTCATTGACATTTGTTTTGTCTATTTTTGAGTGGCCGTTTTACACAGGTTTTACTGTACTCATTTTTCTAACAAAACTGCAGTGTTATAAATGAGAAAACGAGGAGAAAGCCTCCTTTAAGACTTATGTTATAAAAGAAGAAAAAAAGTTGAAAATGAATTTCATTGTTGCATTGTAAATATCAATATTTCACCCTGTTGCTGTATTTGTAACAGGTTTTTATTGATTCACAACGTCGCGACCCTGTGTGGCGATAATTATAGTGTTTTCACCTCCTCTTCGTACTTCCTGAAGAGCTAAATTAATAAGTTGAGGTTTTTATAATAACCTTAAGATACCCTGGTTTGCCAATATTTGAATAAGTCCAATCTCAAAATCAAACATAGGAGAGGAGGGCAAGCCGGGGAAAATATACTTTCTCTAACTAATGCGTTTTTGCCTATATTTGCAGATGAAATGGCAAAATTTTAAGAATGAAGAAGGTTTTCTTACATATCAGATTTAGAATTGAATAATTGCTTTTGGATCTAGGTTTCACTGGGTGCTCAGGCCTAATTGTGTCAGAAGTATGTAGGGTAAATGGATCAGAAACATGCAACATATGATTTGGAAAGGTGATCCCAGAGAAATATAAAAAAATGAGCCATGACATGTGAATTTCCAACAATGTGGCATTTTGACAAGTGTAGACTCAGACAAGCCTATGCAGCCTCCTTTTAAGCTTAGAAACTCCACATTATCTTCAGTCAGTAGCTTAACAGTAACAGAATATTCAAGTGACTAGCAAAGGCTCTGATCAGACTGCGCATATGCCCAGGCTGGTCTGAGCCTTTGCTAGGTCGCAAATGCCAAATTGTTGGAAGCTCAAATGTTATTGAAAATTACACATTTTTTGAACTGGCTGATATTCAGAAATGGGTTTTGTAGCTCATATTGCAAATTATGTTTTTGAACTGGCCAAAAATGAGATGGGGCATATATAATATTGTAATTTCTCTGAGATAAATTATCTCAGAGAAATCACATGCCCCTGGAAAAGCTAATATACCTCAGAACAAAATTTTGGCTTGATTAAATTGGGGTTACCAAAACGTTAAAGGGGCTGTCAGATATGGATGCTTAACTTAGATGATCCTGTTGGCAGATCTCACTGACCATCCACTGACAAATTGATGGATACATGGCATCTCTCATCCTAGTAAGTGCTGGATGTTTTGGTTAACATGATTAAGTCCAAACCAAATGTATCCAGATCTGGATCCAAACTGTTTGAAACCCTGATAGTGTTTCTGGAAGAATTTTTTGAAAAAGTTAATTTTGAAAAAAGTCCGCAAACAAGGACAATAGCATGAAAAATTACCCAGCGTGCAAAGAGTTGAAACTACTTTATCAGGGGTGGTCAAGTCTGAATGGTGCTTACAGAAGTGCATTAATCTGCATACTGAATGCATACTTAATTAATCACTGGAGTCTAGTCAGGGTTAAAGGTACCTGGTTGTAAGTCTCTGTCTCCTTATAAAGCTCCAATCATGACAAATTTTGCGACATGTTTCCTAATTTTTGAAAAAAATAAGGTATGATATTTCATGAGAATGAGATGATTCTTATGAAATATCATGCCTTATTAAAACAGCAAAATTTGAAATTGTTGTCTGCTGCAAATTATAGGTGGCGCTTTACAGAAAACATAGGCTAAGGTCAACCTGCACAGTCTCAAAATAATAAATCAGGGTCTTTGCGACAGTTGAATGCATCAATTGCAAAGTTCACAATAGGCAAACAAAATTCAACCTTGATTGCAATGTTGACTGGACCCTATAAATCTTCAAACAGATTGGCCAAAAAAGCAAATAGCATATGTAAACTCAGATTAGACCGCTCCTGAATGATCAGAGTTCACAAATTTTTTTTTATTTCAGTACTTTACTGTGACCTTCACACACTTGGCATGGATGTTAGTGGCTCAGTGGTAGAGTGTTTGTTCTTTCTTATCCCGTCAGGACTGAGAGTTCTTTAAAAGCTGGCTTTCTGGACCCTAACCCCCTGAGTCCTCCAGCGGGGAATGGCTATGATATGAGGCAAATTTGCCTTTTATAGTCCGCTACTGCATTAGATATTCAAAAGGCCTGCCTGGCAGTAGGTTCCTTTTAAGGTACATTTTTGCCTGATTTGGTTTATGTAGCTTTTATCATAGGGCCCTATTTATCATTTCCATCACTAATTGATTCTTAATTGTTCATGTGTTTTTATAGTGAGGGTCCATCAGATAGCTGCTGAGGAATAGGAAGAAAATGATAAATTTGTGCCTTTGATGATAGAAGCACCACAAGTATAAGCTTTTCAAAAAAAGCTTGTCATCTTTGAGTAACTAACGTAGGTTGTTGTCTACAGTGAAATGTCACGAAAGTGGTGTTCATTTAAATGACACACCCACCTCATCACAGTAACCATTTGAATGTGTAAAGCTAACCACTGGTTTCAAAGAGTATTTTTAAAGCAAAAGACCACCAGCAGATCGAGCAGGCCCAGGTGAGCTGAAAAATGATGAATGAAGTATGAAACTTGAGAAGTAGTGAAACCAAAAGTACTTGATATTTGAGAAGTTGTAAAACCAAAAGTACTTAATATTTTGAAAGATATTGTTGAGATGACGTGGTGTGAATAACAGTAATCTAGGTATTACTTTACTAGGAAGGTCTTCAGTTACATAAGACACTGGGTTTCCAGTTTCAAGTATTGCGTCAGTAAACATGAGCCAGTCAGCAATTTACTAAACTTCCCTATTTTTGGAAATAAAATATCATTATGAACCAAATGCTTATGTCATATGCTGAAACGTTTGCCCATCTACGCAGCAAAAAGAGAGTAAAAGAGCAATTTTACTCTCAAGTAGCATCTGAATTTTCAAGATCAATTCTGCAGCCTATTAAATTATCAGAGGCTGGTTTGAGCTTTACCTAGGTTTCATTCCTCATGATGATGTCAGGGCAATTGGGAAAAGATTTAATTGTACAGAGCTTGAAAAGGGCGTTAGCTCTTAAAGTCCCCTGTGCATTACAATATATAAGTTATTTGCTTGGTCGTCTCAAGGTCCATAGTGTTTACTTTCATGATAATTTAGGCCTGGAGTACTTTTTATCCCCCGACAAAGTCGGAGGGATTTAGTTTTGCGTCGTCCGTGCGTCCGTCCGTCTGTCTGTCCATTCCGTCCGTCCGTCTGCACTTTTTGTCTGTCCGGAACCATATCTCAGTATCTATTGGTCAGATTTAATTCATTCTTGGTACAAATGATTAGTACCATGGACTCTTGATATCCTATAAGTTTGGTCAAAATCGACCCCTTAACACTTGAGTTATTGCCCTTGTTTAAGTATAGGCAATTATAAGGCAAAACCTATATTAGCTTTTTTGTGTGATGATCTTCACATTTCATCAAAGCTATTATATTTGACAACTTCTTGCTATAGACCATGATTGCCAAGTGCCTGTAGATAAGAATGGCAGTGTCAAAGTTTTACAACACCCCCTTTGACCCCACCTAAGGGGTCAAAGGTCAAATATTTAAATTTCGCAATAATTAAGGCAACTATTAATATTTTTTGCTGAAATTGTGCATGCAGGCAGATCAGCAATAGATATGAAACATATCAAACGGGATTTCAGTTTGAAGGCCTGGTTCCGAGCCCCTTTGGTGGACTTAGGGGGTGGGGGCCGAGGCCAAAATTAAACTTTTTGAGAATATGGTCATGTTGCATATCAAATTAAAGCTGACGACGCTGGCAGCAACATGGTAGCAAATATTTTGCCCACAGGCACACCCTCGACCCAGGGCGTGGGGTCAAAAGGTCAAACTATACATTTTTCTGAAAGTAGTCATGATGCATATCAAATTAAAGCTGACAACGCTGGCAGCAACATGGTAGCAAATATTTTGCCCACAGACACATCCTTGACCCAAGGGGTGGGATCAAAAGGTCAAACTATATCTTTTACTGAAAGTAGTCATGTTGCATATCAAATTAAAGGGAATTGAGCACAGAGCACCATGAAAGCAAGTGTGCTGTCATTACACACACCAACGACCCCTGGGGTGGGGTCAAAGGGTCATTTTTGTTCTTTTCTAAAAGTGGTCATGTTGCATATCAAAGTAAAGTGGAAGAAGTGTAGACCTACATGCAAGGTAACACTTTGAATTTACACACAATCTTGACCTCTGAGGTTGGGTTTAAAGGTCAGATATTGAAATTGTGCAGACGTAAGTATATTTTTTATTGAACTAAGCGCTAAAACATACTTGACAGGCGTTTGTTATGATCTTAATGATACTGTAGGTGAACTAAGGGTTAGATAAATGGGATTTATGTTTTGTGATTTACATGTTTCTCTCAAATAACCCTTTGTCAGGGGATATAAATTCATCGAATTTGCCTTGATTTGATTGATTTGATTCTTAACGTCCCATCAGCAATCTTTCAGTTACATAGGGACGGGTCTTCCTGGGTTGAACCAGTACTAAGCTAGGATTTATGTTCTTTCTCAAGGACACAACACAGTGACGCCGGTGAGGCTCAAACCCGCGGCCCTTCGGTCTGGTGTCAGTGCCATTGGCTCCCGCCTGGAGTACTAGTGCATTTGAATATATGCAGCAGACTCAATAAGCAGACTACATTTTCTAGACATAATATATAAGCAGGATATGTGAAGAACTGAGCATAATCAAAAGATGCCTGATCAGATCAAAGCAGCCTATGTGCATGCTGATCATCTGGCTTTGTGGGACGCTCTGATAATCTTGCTGTATGAGCTTTTAAACTTACAGTTGAATCAAAGATCGCTTTTTTTATGACGCTAACTTTTCAAATGTTTACTTCAGTGACCACTGGAGTGTCACCAAATTTGAAATAATGAGACAAGATTTATTTAGAACCGCCAGCCAAAGATATTTACCCTTATCCTGCTGGATATTTTAGTATACTACACTCTGCCGCGATTTTATCCTTTAATCTTGTAGGATTCCAGTTATTACAAGCAGTGGAAAACAGATCAGCTGGCTTCTCTAAGAAGCAAGCTGATTTGCATATACTCTGTTTACAAAACAGGATATGCAGGTTTATAGCATGGTGAGGGTTTTAATAATATGTGTATTTTTAAGGCTTTAAACTATCGAAAACACTGTAAAAGGTAAAAAAAAAACATGGTAGCAATGTAACAACTTTTTATGTAACCCAGTAGGCCTTGGGCTGAGTCAGTTTTATGGGTGTTTCATAAAACTGAATGACTGATGTATCATAATTTTGACAGGGTGTGGCTTTTTACTCTTTCTCTGCTAATAGCGACAACCTTTGCAAACAGTTTGGAACCAGACCAGGCCTAACAAAATGTTGGGCCTGATCTGGATCCATACTTTTTGACACTCTGACACTATTCCTGAAGGTATTTTTATAAAAAGATAGTTTTGGAAAAGTCCAGCAGACAACAACAAAAAGATAAACTGATCATCACAGGTAGCTTAATGAAATAACAAGCCCTGGTAACCGAGACTTAGACCAATGCAATACCTTTGGCAATTTAGACCAAGACTTACCTTCTGCAGCTTAGACCAAGACTTACCTTTAGTTACTTAGGCCAAGACTTACCTCTGGTAGCTTAGACCAAGACTAACCTTTGGTAACTTAGACCAAAACAAGACTTACCTTTAGTAACTTAGACCAAGACTTACCTTCAGTAGCTTAAACCAAGACTTACCTTCAGTAGCTTAGACCAAGACTAACCTTTGGTAACTTAGACCAAAACTTACCTTTGATTACTTAGACCAAGACTTACCTTCAGTAGCTTAGACCAAGACTTACCTTCAGTAGCTTAAACCAAGACTTACCTTTGGTTACTTAGACCAAAACAAGACTTACCTTTAGTAACTTAGACCAAGACTTACCTTCAGTAGCTTAGACCAAGATTAATCTTCAGTAACTTAGACCAAGACTTAGCTCCAGTAGCTTAGACCAAGATTAATCTTCAGTAACTTAGACCAAGACTTACCAACAGTAGCTTAGACCAAGATTAATCTTCAGTAACTTAGACCAAGCTTAATCTTCAGTAACTTAGACCAAGACTTACCTTCAGTAACTTAGACAAAGACTTCTGTAACTTAAAGCAATCCTTACTTTCAGTAACATAGACCAAGACCTATCTTTGGTAACTTAGACGGAGGCTTACTTTCGGTAACTTAGACCAAGTCGTAACTTTTGTAACTTAGACCAAGACTTACCTTTGGTATCTTAGAGCGTGACTTACCTTCGGAAACTTAGATCAAGACTTACCTTTCGTAACTTAGACGAAGACTTCTGTAACTTAAACAAAGCCTTACCTTCAGTAACATAGACCAAGACTTACCTTTGGTAACTTAGACCAAGACTTAGCTTTTGTAACTTAGACCAAGACTTACCTTTGGTAACTTAGACCAAGACTTAGCTTTTGTAACTTAGACCAAGACTTACCTTTGGTAACTTAGACCAAGACTTAGCTTTTGTAACTTAAACCAACACTTACCTTTGGTAACTTACCAAGACTAACTTTTAGTAACTTTCAATAAGACTCACCTTCAGTAATTAAATGGACCAATGCTCCCAAAACTTCCTTAGACTTGCCTACAAAAACTTACAATGCCCAAGTCTGTCATACAACCTGTGTTTGATAGCTAATGCATGTATTCTCTGAAAAAACATCTGCGAAATTTCATTGATATTAATGTTTTGAATTTCAAGTATACACTGATAAAGATCAGCCTGGTTTAGCCATCTCCTGAGATTGCTATCAGTTTTTCAGAAGCATTTGGTGTGTTCCCACATTGCTATGTTCCCACATGATTCTGAAATTAGCAATTTTTAAAATAATAATCCTATTGTACTCAGAGTGGTCAAAAATTCTGACCACTTTGTCAGTACAACTGAAGCTCAATTTCAGCATCAGCTCAATGCTGCATACAAAGTTGAGAGGTTGGGGGTTTTTGAGGGGGGGGGGGGGGGGGGGTCCCTGGTTCGAGTCACTCAATGGAGGCAGAGTATTGTGTCCTTGAGCAATATCCTTATCCTCTTATCCTAGCTTAGTACTGGTTCAACCCTGTAAGACCCGTCCCTTTATAACTGAAAGATTCAGTGGCTCAGTGGTAGAGTGCTTGACTCGAGACCGAAGGGCCGCGGGTTCGAGCCTCACCGGCGTCACTGCGTTGTGGTCCTTGAGCAAGCCACATTTATCCTAGCTTAGTACTGGTTCAACCCAGGAAGACCCGTCCCGCATAACTGAAAGATTGTTGAGTGGACGTAAAGAATCAAATCAAACAAACAAAATAACTGAAAGATTGTTGATGGGACGTAAAGAATCAAATCAAACAAACAAACATATCCTCTGATTAGGACTGGGTCAACCCAGCAAGACAGCAAAATGTCCTGACATGACTGAAAAATTGTTGACTGGGACGTAAAGCATCAACATTAACAAAATCAGTAGCTGCTTGCTCATTACAAATACATATGGTAATTAAGTTCTTTAACCTCAATCTCACTTTTTTCTTGGGTCTGAAAACATATAACATTGTTTTCTCCATCATTCAATCTTTTTCAGATGATACACATGCGGAAGCAGTTTTTTCTGGTGTAGCTCATTACCCTAGAAGAGAGGGCATCCAAATTACAATTTTCTTATTTTTTCATGAAAGTATAATTATGTTGTGGTGCTCATTTGAAGCGTCTCAATGAGACGCTTCAAATGAACACCACAACAGATGTTTTCGTGATGAGGTAAGAAA
This sequence comes from Loripinus fragilis, assembly GCA_964019695.1. Taxonomy (NCBI): domain Eukaryota; kingdom Metazoa; phylum Mollusca; class Bivalvia; order Lucinida; family Lucinidae; genus Loripinus; species Loripinus fragilis. The sequence continues at coordinate 50,965,722 of OZ026520.1, forward strand.
AATATATCCATTTTTCAGTTAAAACTCATCTTGTCTGGTTCCCTGTGTGGTTGTCATTATCACCTGTACAGTTGTTGAACACTTGTTTTGCTCATTTGTCAGAACCAATCTATACAGAAGTTGGAACTGGTGAACTAATTATCTTCAGATGCTTCTGGACCCTTTACTCTTTCCATGTTGGGGGGGGGGGGACTTTGTAGTCTAGATCTGCTGATAACCTTTTGAAACAGTTTAGACCAAGATCAGGATCGACAGATCTGGATCCAACCAATGTGATTATTATTATTATTGTACTTTACAGCCCAGTCCATGTTGGACACAGTTAAACTTATGCACCAACAATCTGTACAATGTGTAACTTATTGCTGCTTGGCACAAGGTATAGAGCTACAGCAGCCGAAGTAGATGTTGACTCTTTGACTTTTACAGGATTTATGAGGAAAGATGGCTAATTTTGCCTCTGCCTTGAAGTGAAATGTAATTGGTGCTTACCAAATTATCAATATGTAGCAAAAATGCTAAATTAGGCCAATTAAAAAAATAAGTGTGTTTCGGGTAATGGGTCTGAAAAATTTTAGGTAGGGTAGGCACACTTTTTAAAAAAAAAATCTGGTAAAAAATACAATTTTATGCATCTCGCCTTTCAAAATGCATAAAACTATATTTTTTCCAGTAAATTTAGGTAGGGTCGGGTTACCCTATAATACGCTGGGTTTTTTTATTAGCCTTACCCAGCATGCAAAGAGTTAAAGGGTCTAAAAAGTACCATTATCTTGTATGAGACAGCTCTGTTAATTTCAACATTTTTTTCCGACTTAGGAGTAAGGAACTCTTGAAAGACTGTGTGCACTTTCACACAGAGGGCTTTTGTCTGGAGATTCAATAATTGCTCTTGATATGAAGTGTTTTCTTGAGATTTTGACTGTGTCCTTGACTTAATTTTTCATTTAAACCATACTGTACTGATAGAATCTTCCAACCAGTGTTGAGTTGTCGAAGGTTGCATCCTGTTTCATTCTCTGTTGTAGTCATCTCAGCATAGGTGTTTAAAGGCAGAACTCCTCAGCCAGTGGATCCCGTATTAATGTCTATACTGTAAATTCGGAAATTTTCGCGAAGGTTTTATTTTACTTCGCATATGCGAAGTTTCGTGAAAATAAAATCCTCGGGAAACGGTGAGATCACTATGTCTTTCACTGATATAGGTAAATCATGCCCTAGTCACTATTTTTTATAACGCCCTAAATATGTCTTTAAGCGCTATTTGTCATGCTTAGGGATGTCTGTTACAACGCAAGGTGGTTCTGGACGACAGTACGTTACGGGTTCCAGACGAAATATTTCTGAATAAAGGTTTGTGCTATTGAATGTGTATCGTTTTCGGGAGACTTAAGACACAATAAACCGCTAGCATCTTATTTTGTCTTTGTATATTTGTCCACGACCCTTATCTAAACTTAACCAATCCTGTAGAGCATGGCAACTGTATCCAGTTAACGCGTATATGATACATTATTATTCTTGAAACTGTATTTTACTACTACACATGTCCTCATACCCTTATTTAGTACTTTCACTTTCGTATTCTTTGAAAAATTTATGGCTGATGTGATTAGACATTGTATTGTCCATCATATAGTCCAAGAAATACCTTTCTTATAAATCTGCTTACTTTAGACAAACGCGTTTTTAAAACCAAAACGAATGTACTGCAGTCATTTCTCCAGGTTACAGATGTGTAACGACTGCAAATATTTTGTTACAGGTTATTGTCGACAGCGTAGCAGGTGGAGACGACAGTGATGGCTTTATTAAATATATCTTACACTGAAGAATCATCTGTTTTGACCGAGGGTGAAATATCATTTACCCTGTATGAAAATACGAATATGTCCAATACTTGGATTATGTACTGTTATTTCGAGACGCGCACGACTTGACATCGTGGCCTTGTGCTTAGCGTGTCAGACTTTGGTACCAGAGGACAAGGGTCGATTCCAGGGTGGGCACTTATAACAAATTGTTTTTTTTTCTTTTTCTTTTTTCCTCTTGTAATGCAAAATTACTTCATACAAGAAATATGGAATTATATAAATGACAAAAATTACACTCTTTAAATTTTTAAATTGAATTATCCTCGAAATTTGTGGGGGTGGAGATAACTTTGGCCCTCCTGCAAGATAATTAGTCTGGTGACCCCATTTTTTCTCTTTTTTCTAAAATGTCAATGATAGTCCATGAAATATAAACAATAAATAAGATTTTTTTTAATGTCAGATTTTTCTTATATATAATATACTCAAAAAATCGAAATCCTTTCATGGGGGTATAAACAAAATATATCATGCAGTATCTTGACATGGCTTGGGAAAACAAATACATTTTCACATTTTCTAGAAAGCTTGAGGTCATGAGCAATAATTAAAATTAAAATAAAGAAGCTGGATGGCGATTACAAATATTTTAGCTTAATATTAAGGACTTGGATTTTTTTCAGAAAATTTGTAAAATGCTGAAAACTTCCATGTGAGATTATGAAAAATTGTGTGCGGTGACATATCCTTTTTATTTCATAAATTGACAGTTCATGCATAAAACAAACTGTATGCAAACAATTAAAAAAATTAATGTGGGAAGTATTACCCGCAATTGCCCTTAATAAGCTCCAGGTCTGACAAAGTGCAAGTCACATATCATACATGATCGAATAAAATAACGTTTTAAGCGTACCAAAGCTGAAGGATTTGAGATGAGCTAATAGTTTACAAATGACTCCAGCCTCCATCCATCTGTCTGTTCGTCAACATTTTTAAACATCTCATTTGAAACCACCATGTCAATCGAATTTCATATGGAGACTCCTTAGGATGGAGGGGCGAAAGTTATTCGAATGATCTTAAAATGCATTTAAGCCCCCACCCCTGTTGCTTAGGCTGTTGTCCATTCTGAGGCGGTGATTCTCTTGTTGTTGATCTATTGTTTAATGTACTTCTCATTATGGGGGTTCTGTGTTTGTCTTTGTTTTTGCGCCCTTCCTAGTTTTGCAGTCATCTTGAAGAGGAAGAGAGAGCTGGTAGCTTTGCTTTTATTGCCTTTCGGATATCTTGTTACTGTAAATGTTCAGTGGCTTTTCCTCATGATGTAGTGGGTTGGTCTGGAGTTTATATTTGTTGTATTTCGTGATCGTACTCACTAACTTCTTGTTCTTGTGACCAAGATGCCACCATGCTCATATAAGTAAAACCCCTTTTAAATATTCTCTGGAACCAGAAGTTTAAATTGCCACCAATCCCATATATCCTTGGGCTTGGTATGCACATTCGATAGGAGGTCGCACAATGCTGAACTACTTCTTCAGGCATTGAATAGGCTTCAGAGCAGTATTTACATCTAGTGTTTATGAAAGAAAGGAAAATGTCGTCTCACATCTGTTACAGAAAAACTGATGTCGTCTATTGCCTGTTACACAGTCGTCTCTAACCAACATCAGAAAAATGAAATTTTGAGTTTTTCAGTTTTATTTTAAGAAGGACAGGTTAAAATTGACTGAAAAATCATGTGAGATCTATTGACTGACCATTTATGCTTATTTCATGATGATAACGCAAGTAATTAATCACAAATTACACATTTCTGAAGTTTCTTTTCTAGACCACAATTTTACAATTTAACTACAGATATCTATGGTGTTTGTACTTCTAATGTCAAACTTACTAACACTAATATGACAGGAATTATTTAAAATAGCCAAACACACTATATTATCATTTTCTGCGACGTCTGTGTGTGTTGTCCCTTTCCACTGTCGTCCAAAACCCGAAATCTGTCATCTTAAACCCGTTACCTGTCGTCCAGCACAGGTAAGCAGTCGTCATGGGCCCGTAACGAATTGTCGTCCAGAACCACCTTGCGTTGTAACTGACATCCCCAAGCGTGTTTGTCATAATTTTATTTTTGTGGAAATTTCAGAATTTACAGTATGAGGCAGTAAGTGGGGGAAGCTTATCTTTTGTCAGATTTGGTTAGACTGTTTGCCTCATCTAGCTGATAAACAGCATGGTCACTGAGCTGATAAGACCTGTCAATCATTTTACAGGTAATTTTCAAAGAGCCAATGAAATTAGATATTAGCGTCGGGAGCTGCTGTAGCTGTCAACTCTAGGACATTATTGGAGAATAGGTGACTAGTTTTACTTTTAGCACTGAATTTCTAAAATGGAATATCCCTGATTATCTGAACAACATGCTTTAAGTCAGCAATAAATAACTTGCTAGGAAGGCAAACAAATAGTCCCTGATCAGACTTTTGGCACTGTGGCAGACTAAAGTGTTAAAAAAGGACTTCACTTATCCATTTTGCCAACATATTAAGGACCCTTTTCTGATTCTGAGGTTTTTTCAAAAGGTTATGTTTAAATTGGCTAATTCTAGGGATTCCTTATTGTGTCATGTTAGTCATAGATTCACTTTAGCGTTGACAGACTGAAACGTGATCTTGTCAATGACAAGGAATCTTTTTCCACATTACCAGTTTTTCAGGCACTTTAAATTTCTGTCTCCCAGGGGACAGCAGTTCTATTGTGTTGTCATCCTGGGAACCATTGTGTAACCTTCCGCAACATTTAACCATTGTTAAGTCTATAATTGATGTCTTGAGCATTATGACTTTGGCCATAAAACGCCAACTATAATTTGCAGTAGACAATATTTTTAAACATTGCTGCTGCTCTTTAAAACAAATAAGACTTGATATTTCATGTGAATCATCTGCTAGCAGATGATTCACGTGCAATATCAAGTCTCATTTTCCTGGAAATTCAAGCAAGCTATCACAAAAATTGTAATTGGTTACAGAGGTTTGTGGCCCTTTAAGGGTTAAACATGCCTTGTGTCTTATTCAAATAAATTTCAGGCCTTTCATGAGACGGAAGAAAATATTTTTCAGCCCATGCAGAATGTCGTTGTAGATCCCACTCAGAAGCTTGCAGACCCCACTCAGAAGTTCTCGTCGCTAAACATGACTCTGCCCTACACAGAAGGATTTTATTCACCTTTTGAGATACATTTATATTTGGGAGGAGCTTAGCAAAGCTATATATGTAAATGGGCTCAGCCTATCTTAAATATATAAAGTGGGAGGAGCTTAGTTGAGATGTATAAGTATGATGAGCTTAGCTGAGATGTTTATGTGGGAGGAGCTAAGCAAAGCTGTGTAAATGGGCTCAGCCTAGCTTATATGTATGGGAGGAGCTTAGCTAAGATGTATAAGTAGGAGGAGGTCAGCTGAGATGTTTAAGTGGGACTCACTGGAGCTTAGCTTGGACAAAAAAGTTGAGAGGAGTTCAGCTAAAATATAATGTGGGAAGAACTAATTAGCTGAGGTATATAAGGAGGATGGGAGGTGCTAGGTTAGGATGTATAAATGGGAAGAGTTTACCTAAGATGTGTAAGTGGGAGATGCTTAGCTTAAAAAACCATAAGTAGGAGGAGCTAACCTAAGATATGTAAGTGGGAGGAGCATAGCTAAGATGTAAAATGGGAGGGACTTAGCAAAGTAGGAGGAGCATAGCTAAGATGTATCAATGAGAGGGGCTTAATTAAGATGTATAAGTGGGAGGATCTTACCTAAGATGTGTAAGTGGGAGGAGCTTAGCTAAGATGTAAAGTGGGAGGGGCTTAGCTAAGATGTATATGTGGGAGGGGCTTAGCTAAGATGTATATGGAGTAGCTAAGCTGATATGATAAGAAATGGCTATACATCTTTAAGCTGATAATTAAGATCTGTGAGTGATTCCCAAAGCAGAGTTTTATGGGGTTATTTCTTCCATTGAAACAGATACAATATTCACTCTCATATACTCAAATAAGCACACACTGGGCAGTTTACACATTTGTGGTGTCATTTCATTTGATTCGTCATGTAGATTCTGATCAATTCAAATTCAGTATTTTCCTTCCTAGTTCACTTGTCATTTTCTTTAAGAGTACACAACCATCAATATAATAATTATAAAAAAGAGAAAAACAATTGATAAGAGAACCAGCAATATAATTTGATATTGAAGCCAAAAAAAAAATGAAAATTTTATACTGTCTTTTAGTATCTTAGTTTTAAACTGGAACAAATCTGCTGAATTGAAAAAAAAAAGATATAAACCTCATTCAATTTCATCAGAAGACAGAAAAAACAAACATTTTTATTCTTATTTCTGGTACTCTTGAGTTTGCAGATGTTAAAACAAGTATATTAATTCGTATTCTTGAGAAACTGAGTCCTGATTTTATCGCATATTAAGATATTCTGCTAATATTCAAATACAGCATCATGATGGTTAATCCCTCTTTTATTGCTGTTTTATTGAAAAAATCTCAATTTCCTTAATGAAATTCTGAGAGAAAATATTTGTTCCATTGAGACTAGAGGTCAGAATTGAAGAGAAAATTCTAAAATTGAAATTGCTCAAGCCAAGCCACTTTTTTTAGAAAAGGGTCTGTGCATTTGAACCAAAATAATGGTATGGGGTAACTGCATTTGCCTACCATGGGTTATCTTCAAAGAGCCATCTGAAATTTTCAGGGACATTTTTAAATTTTTGCGCTTGTATAAGAAACCAATTATGGTTTGATATTTCATGTGAATCACCTGCCAAGCAGATGATTCAGAAGAAATATTAAACCCAATTTTTCGAGAAAGTGAAGAGCATATCACAAACTTGTCATTTGCTGATCGAAGTCGTGATCCACCATTCAAGGTTAAGCCTAAATGTATTCGGGGAACTTTTGCAAACAGTGAAGACACAGATTTCATCGGGGTCTACACCATTAGTAAAGGTAAAAAAGATTTTCAGACAAAAGAATACAATATATCTTTAAAGTTATAACATGACACCCCTAGATGATGTTCAATGGATTATCCCAAGTTTTTTTGCATCAAAGACCATAGAAATTTAGGGCCCTAAAAATGTGAATGTCAATAATGTGCCAATCAAGTACACTGGAGCGGCAATGCAATATAGTTTTGGCCGTTCTGAATGCAATTGGATGGAGAGAATAATGGTCTTAGATGTTCAAAGGTTCCTTTTTCATGCATTCTAAAGCTCAAAAATAAAAAAAACAATTCTAGGAAAGTGGAAGCATTAAATGCTATGTTGAGATGGACTTTTATTTTTAAAGGCAGATTCTTATTTGCATAATAAAAGCCATTTATCCCTCAATTGCTTTAATTCTTTAAGGATTTTAATTAATTTAGACAAACTTGAAGCTTATACTTCAACTTTCGCAATAAATTTAAACGGAGCATTCTGATGTATACCATAGTCTCTCTATTATAGCTCGCCAATGTCATTTGAAATTATGAGTGGTCAGTACTCGTCACATTATTATAAATCATTCTTTCAAGGACATGCATGGTTATTTCTGAGCTACCTTCTCAGAGAGGCTGTTACTTCATAATGAGCATATCATAAGGGGCATATAGTTTATAGATTTGCTCAGTTATACCCTTGTGAGGCTGGAATGTGTTTCAGACCAAGGTTTGAAGAAATTCTTGGTAGGTTTTCACCCCATTTGTTAGAAAAAATGTACTTCTTCTTGAAATGCATATAGAATATACCAAAGTGTGTGGTAGGTAATGGTGTTAATTTTCAGTGCATTGCAGCAACTGTTGCTTTCAGCATGCATTTTATTGTTCTTTTATTGGTTTTGAATGATTAACTTTTCATGCTTAAAACTTTTTTGAAAGAAAGCAGTTTCTCTCCTTGCAGAATGAATAAATCCATTTTCAATTTATAGACGGTAAATGGCACTATTATCCCCAGGCTTTTTTATAAAGGTAACTGGTGCTTCCCTTCGTCCATCTGGCCATTTTGCTCTCCTAAACTGCTGGACTAAATCCAACTGGGCATGGGGGGTGTAAGCCCGATAGCTATATCAAGAGTGTGGGATTTGCGATTTTATTTTATTGATTGAATGCAGAAAGTGTTCAACGCCTCACGGGCGTCACTGTTTCTTGTCTTTGAGCAAGACACATTAATCCTTGCTTAGTACTGGTTCAACCGAGGAAGACCCGTCCCGACATAACTGAAAGATTGTTGACTCAGGGATGTAAAGAATCAAATCAAACAAAACATACTAAGCTTGTCAGATCCACTAGTGTAGGATCAGATATTATATTTCCATAAGCATACATAGTAGACCCAGATCAGGCAGCTCTAACAAGAGCTGCCTGATCTGGGTCTGCTCTGTTAATGTGTCTCTATGCATGAGGTTAAGAGTTAAGGGCCCTATGCATGAGGTAAAGAGTTAAGGGCCCTATGCATGAGGTAAAGAGTTAAGGGCCCTATGCATGAGGTAAAGAGTTAAGGGCCCTTTTGCCATTTGACACTCAGATTTTTTTGTATCTCATTCATCACTTTAATATGAGTTTTTTATCTTGGGAGTTGGACAGAATTGATGGGTATAAAGATGTTCTTCAAGCCACTTCAGGCTTATCAGCAGCTAAATATAGATTTAACTGCATACCTGTGAGTGTCGTCTGCTGATAACCTTTGCAAACAGCTCTCACCCAGCTCTAAGGCTCGACAAAATGTCCAGCCTGATCTGGATCCAAAATGTTTGACACACTGATGGTATTCCTGAAAATATTTTTGGAAAAAGTTAATTTTGAAAAAAAAGCAGCAGACGACAAAAAGCATGTGGAATATTACCCAGCATGCAAAGAGTTGATAGATAGTACTTTCTTTGATATTCATAATATAGCCTTTCACCTGATAATGTGTTGATGAAAAGGTCTCTATCTTGGTTGCAAGGGCATTTATCCATATTAACCCGCAACAAAAGTTGTCTGCTTTTCTCGTCTGCTGAAATGTTTAATAAGCCTCTTTGGCAAACAGTGTGGACCAAGACCAGCTGATATGGATCTACACTGTTTTCCACTATGCTTGTAATTTAAGTACAATTGCTAATTATAGTTGGAATCCTGCAAGTTATAATTGGATAAAAATTGGGGAGAAGTGTAGTAAATGAAATATCCAGCATGATAAGGGTGAATTTGGCTTCAGAGCATAGCTATAAAAAGATGTAAGTTGATGTTGTTTCTTGTAAGTGATTCAGATTGAATTATCTTTTTATAATGCAAAAATATGTTCAAGGTTCACTGATCAAAGGGTAAAAGCATAATACAACTTTTGAATGATGAAAAGTGATAGATTCTGGCTAGAAGTATGTTTTAGCTTATTGAGACAATCAGTGTGATTGTCATACTGAACACATATATGTTAGAGGCAAAATTAGCCACCTATTCACATGAATCCAATAACAACCAAAGAGTCAACATCTACTGGGGTTCTTGTAGCTTAAAATGTATCTCTGATTTGATTGGCTGGTCGAAATTACCTGTGAAATAATTGACAGTGACCATGCTAGACCTAAGCTAGATCAGGTCAGTGGTCTAATTTTATCTGACAGTAGCTAAGCTCCCCCCACTTTCTGCCACTCCGGCCGTAAAGATGTTACATAGCTATCCAGTGGGGCTAGAACTCTCGAGAACAGTGCTGCTGCTCATCAGCATCTACACTCTTAATAATTCAGTAACAATTTATAAGGATATTCAGTTCTTGATTGACAGAAAATCAGACATTCATTTTGCTGAAATAATTTTTGCTTGCTTTTTGAAAAATATAGTTGGCACTATGATATAGTGCTGTAAACTCAGCAAAATTGTAACTCCCTTTATCTTGTTCTCCCCACCCCTCTACCTCAATTTTAATGGTTATTGAGGTCACATTGTCCCCCCACGCACACACACACACATATGGGGATTATTGTTTTTTGTGCCGATTCCATCTTCATTGGCATCAGCGCAACACTTTCTTGTGTGCAAGATATATCATGAACTAAAGGGCAGATTGGCACCCAATTTGCATGGACATACATGTATTGCATTGATGAAGACTTGATTATTTTTTGGTAACCTTGTCCGAATTTTCAAGGTCACAGTTGCACAAAATTTGTGGTGGGGCACATCTCCTTTTCTTTTTTTCTCTTCTTTTTTTTTCTTATCGCTTTTCACCTGAAGATTGATATTACCTGCGAATGACAATAACACTATCGAGTGAAGAAAATAAATGGTACTTTTCTGGGTATTTTGCCAGATTCGTCAATGACTGAAAAAAAAATGGTACGGCCTAAAAACATATTTCACCTCGAAAACCCTCAGTTTACTACCGTGGGGAGTCGAAGAATTCAGGTTCAGAGACTGGGGAGTCAAAGAACTGATTCAGAGACTGGGGAGTAGAAGAATTGGTTCAGAGACACTGGAGAGTAGAACTGGTTCAGAGACTGGGGAGTAGAGTAAATGGTTCAGATACTGGGGAGTAGAAGAATTGATTCTGAGAGACAGGGGAGTAGAAGAACTGGTTCAGAGACTGGGGCGTAGAACTGGATCAGAAACCTAGGAGTTCAGACATAGGGGAGTAGAAGAACTGGTTTAAAAACTGGGGAGTAGAATAACTGGTTTAAAAACTGGGGAGTAGAAGAACTGGTTTAAAAACTGGGGAGTAGAAGAACTGGTTTGGAGACTGGGGAGTAGAAGAACTGGTTTGGAGACTGGGGAGTAGAAGAACTGGTTTGGAGACTGGGGAGTAGAAGAACTGGTTTGGAGACTGGGGAGCTAGAGACTGGAGAGTAGAAGAATTGGTTCAGAGACTAATGGTGAAATCAAGTGATTTTGTAGCTTTTCTTTCTACTCTTGATTTATGGATCCAAGCATGTCAAGGTGTTAAAGTTTAAAACGCTTTAATTACTCTATTATTGTCTGGTACAACACTTTAACAATAATAGTTAATTTGTCACTGAAGTGGATTAATTACATGTGACCTGGTGCACATTCTTAACATTTTCTTAAGGGTAACCCCAGCAAAGTTCAAGATATGACAATATTTTTGTAATAAATTGTATTTTTTTTTAATTGAAAGGTAAAAACATGACTTGTAGATATTCATTAGGAGTGCCTTTGTGAGGAAATTCCAATGGGTATCCTATAGCTTTTTTTTTCTTTCAGTAAATGGTAAATTTTGCATTTCAAGTGATCCATTTATCTGGGCTGACGGACGAAGAGCGTAATAACAATGTAATAAGGTTGTATGGTGTCTCGTGCAGAGAATACAGGACGTACTTCGTCTTCGTAACCAATTACCCCTTGCACAGACAGACAGACAGCCTCCAGGATATGCTCAAATTAGTAGTCCTAAGTTTTGCTTCCTGGGATGGGTGCGTTGTTCGACTTTAGTAAGATGCATTTGAAAGTTGCGGCAGACTTAAAAATTTAAGCTTAATAAATGTCTGTGGCGTGGTTCTTCATTTCTTTGAAGAAAGTGCCTCCATAATCCATATGTATTTGGACGCCTTAAAGCTTATTCTGCGAGGAGCTCAGTGGCTTAGTGGTGCTGAGTCTGCTCGACATGAATATGAGGGATCACTGGTTCAAGCCATACCGAAGGCACTGGGTTGTGATCTTAACCCATTTAAGCTGAATGGACTTGCCTACCCTTATAAGTAGGATGAGCCGACTTCCAGTTTTAGGGGTGCTGTAACCCAGTGGTATTTTTACTTTTTTCCAAATTTTAATAGAACATTCTGTAAGCAAACAGTGAAGACCCTGATCAGACACCGCATTTTGCGGTGTGTGATCTGGGTCTGCACTATTTGCCTAATATAATTGTCCCACAAAAAGGACGATAGGCTTATATGGATGACATTTTATCCAATGGTTCGCCCTGTCATGACTGCAAAATTGATGACCGAGACCGTAATATATTACGTAATCCTAATTCTGTGAATATTTTTACCTGCGTCGCTTTAGCAAAAGCAGGTCTAGTAGTGGGTCCACTCCGTCTGTCCGTCCATCTGTCCGTATGTCCGTTTGTCTGTCCGTCCGTTAGTCTGTCCGCAACACTTATGGGGTGCCTAGTTTGTGTAATCTGTAACTCCAACAGTTTTCATTCCTTTATATTCAAACTTTGCCTAATGATTGTTCATACATTGAAGATGTGCACCTCCTATTTTGTGCACATTTGATAAATATTTTCTCATTTTTTACGGGTGTTGAACTTAGACATTTTTTCCATCTGAAATGCATAGGGGGTGTCAGGTTTTTGTAATCTGTAACTCAAAAAAATTTTTATTCCTTTGTATCCAGACTTTGCATAATGATTGCTCATACATTGAAGATGTGCACCTCCTATTTTGTGCACATTTGATAAATATTTTCTCATTTTTACGGATCTTGAACTTAGACATTTTTCCATCCGAAATGCATAGGGGGTGTCAGGTTTGTGTAATCTGTAACTCAAAAAGTTTTCATTCCTTTATATTCAAACTTTGCATAATGATTGTTCACACATTGAAGATGTGCACCTCCTATTCTGTGCACATTTGATAAATAATTTCACATTTTTACGGGTGTTGAACTTAGGCATTTTTTCCATCTGAAATTGGCAGGGGATGTAGGGATTTGTGTAATCAGTAACTCCAACAGTTTTCATTCCTTCATATTCAATTTTTGCATAATGATTGCTCATACATTGAAGATGTGCACCTCTTATTTTGTATACATTTCATGATTTTTTTTTCATTTTTGGGGTGTGGAACTTAGACATTTTTTCTGTAAAATGCTAAGAGTGTGTCTTGTTTGCCAAAAGTTTTCATTCCTTAATTTTCAAACTTTGCATAATGATTATTCATACATTGAACATGTGCACCTCCTATTATGTGCACATTTTATAAATATTTTCTTATTTCTTAGATATTTTATCCATCCAAAATGCTAAACTCTTGTTTGTGTAATCTGTGACTTCAGCAGTTTCATTCCTACATACTTGAACTTAATATGTTATGATTGCTCACACATTGAAAATGTATCTACCATATATTTTGTGCACATTAGATAATATTTTTGGGAATGTTGAACTTGACTTATTAAGTCTACACCACCTTTGTAGTGTTTACATTGTTTATTTGTGTGTAATCTGTAATTGAAACAGACTTCATTCCTTTATATTCAAACTTTGCGTTATGATTGTTCACACATTGAAGATGTGCAAAGGCGACGCAGGTCCAGAGCAGAGTTTGGTCTTGTTTTGTCCAGAAAATGTTGTCTGCTTATGATGTCTGTTGCATATATCAGACCCATATAATCACAGAAACAAACTCTATGAATCCTGATCTGACTGCAAATCTTTAAGTCTGACTGCTTCTTTAAGGAGCAGTATGAGATGTGTCGGTAAGAGCAGCTAACTGGCTTGCTGTCAGGTCATATAGGGTTATCAGCAGTCATGATTTCATGAATGATATTGAATTTATGTAAACATGCACTTCATCTTGAAATAAGATCTTAAGATTTATAGGAGCAGTTTATCATGAAGAAACAGTTTAGTTGTATTAATTCTTTGCATGCTATTGCAGTCTGCAGATAACCTTTGCAAACAGTTTGGACCCAGATCAGGCCCGACGAAACCGTCGGGCCTGATCTGGGTCCAAACTGTTTGACACTCTGATGGTATTCCTGAAATAATTATTCGAAAAAGTTAAATTTGAAAAAATCAGCAGACGCCAGAATTGGTGAAAAATTACTAGCATGCAAAGAGTTTATAAATCAGATTAGATTAAATACATAAATATTAATGTTTTGAATCAACTGATTAAATAAGCCCTTGGTATTGTCCGATTTTATTAGCCTGACACAGGTGCATAATTTCACGGTTAGTGCACAAGATATTTTTACCTTCCGTCGACTTTCGGTATTTACCGTAAGTTTTGCGGGAATTTCGCAAGTACTAATGAGATATTGAAACATTTTGCACTGTCCTACTGACAAGTCAAGTGGTTATGGTACAGAGTTTACAATCAAAAGGTCGTGAGTTCTAGTCCAAATATATTCTTGTGTTTTTTATTTTTGTTTTTTATTTTTACTTCATTCGATTCGTTTAACTTCATTTATTATAGATGTACCACGACCTCTGATTAATGTCCTTTGGATCATTATATTCAAAAGGTTGATGCGTAACGCATACGCTGAGCCAGTCTGTCTGGAATATCTACGTGCTTCAAAATAGAATAGTATACGTAATAAAACGCCTGAAACCCCTATTTCTAGATCCGTATTTTCAAATTTTGTAATATAGTCACGCTTAAAAGTTATTTCTTTATCTATACTTGCATTTGTTATTGCTATTTTTTGTAGGATCCTCACCGAGACTGTTTACCGTACGCTCGATGTGTGAACTTGAATCGCTGTGCTTTTGACATATTTTTAAAGTAATCGCAGGTATTAAAAAATATCTGCTTTGCCTTAGTGCCAAGACTTGCTGCATACTTTTCTTCAGACGTTTTCCCACTGAACTTAAGTACAAACAACATGTACAGTGAAATTTTTTCAACGGTATGTTTTGGCTGTAATATGGAGCAATATTTTCACGTGAATCTCTGAAGATGTTTCGGACAGACTGACTCATTTTACGCGTTATGCATCAACCTTTTGAAATACAATGATCCAAAATTTCATTCCTCAAAGGTCGTGGTACATCTATAATAAATGAAATCAAACGAAATGAATAAAGGTAAAAAAAAAAGAAGAACACACGTGGACTCGAACTCACGACCTTTTGGTTGTAAACTGTGTATCATAACCACTGGACTAGTCGGTAGGACGATACTAAACGTTTCATTATCTGCATTTATTAATTTAGTACTTGCAAAATTCCTGTAAAAAAACTTACGGTAAATAACGAAAGTCGACGGAAGGCAAAAATATCTTGTGCACTAACCGTGAAATTATGCACCTGTGTCAGGTTAATAAAATCGGACAATAATCAGTCATGATACATCCAACAAACTGATTTTTTTGCATCAAGATGTGTACTTAACTTTTAACCTAAACTTTTTGTCTGCAGTGATAACTTCTGTCATCTGATGATAACTTTTGCAAACAGTTTGAACCCAGATCAGGCCAAACCGGGCCCTGTAATCCAGTCGGTAGCAAGTCTGACAGCTGATCCAGGGGTGGTGAGTTCGATCCCCGCCCGGTCTCATACTTTAATGGAGATTGATCATGAAATCATTTCTACATTCATTCAAGAAGGGTTGTCGTCAGTTACAAGCAAAAGTATGTGCAAGAAGTATGTACCAGTACGGTACTGGTCAAGCTTGCTCAGGAAAAAATTGTGGTTAGGTGACATGACCATAGCTATTGACTGGGATGTAAAACATCAATCAAACATTACATACAGTCTGTACAAAAAGAAACGCAAACTATGCATACTCTTTGATAACTAGAGCCCCTTTAAAGATAATCATTTTTAATTTGCCGGATACTTAGATTGTTATGTCTATTGACGGTAAATCGAATTTCTTTATGTTTCGGGCATTTTCACAAATTGTTTTCCTTCATCATGCAAGGGTACCCATAAAACAAAAAAGTCACAAACACAATATGTGATGACCAGTCCACATATCATTTAAATCCTTTAATTTACTGACGTCATCTGTCCCTTTCACATTTTTACGATTGTTTATCAATTTTCAAATGTCTGTCTGATGTCATGGCAACGTTTGCGAGTCATTCAGACAAATGGGCACTTTTGGAGTCATCGCCAAAAACATTGTAAAGAAGATAAACCTAGCATTTATCGAGTACGAGCTAACGAGTGTCCTAATGAAAAAATATCGCTCTCAGCCACAAACGCTTACGGTTACAACTTTCTCTAGGAGAATACTAATGTCCAAAAACACAATTGTATACTGTCCATAAAAAGTAACGCACCATAAATTTTAGGTTAATGGACAAAATTTAAAGGGCTTCTAAAATTTACAGTTCATAGAGTAAAGAATTGAAATCCATGCATAATAAATGTCATGAACGGAAGAATATTTGCAAATTATCATATTGAAAAAAAATCGCTTTGATGCCGATTTTATTGCCTTGAAAAATGCTATTCTATAAACCGGAAGTTCTTGAATCGGTTGTTAATTTAAATCACGGATAAGCATTAGGTGGAAGAGTGTGATATAGGCTTTCATTAAATTATCACAAAAAGCTCGCCAATTAGGAGAGAAAAGATGAAAAACGAATAATTTTTAAATCACTGCTGATTTTTAAGAAATTAAGTTAATTTAAGATCCCAGTAAAGCCTCCAGTTTCGCAAAATTTAAACTATTTGCTGCTTTTCTTATTCGCTAGGTCAAGAAAAACACATTCAAAATGAAATTTTTGCAAAAAAGGTCTTTTTAGCAGTTTTTTGGGGTAAAAGTCATGATTTTAGATTTTCAATCCAAAAACGGAAAACAAAGTCATATCTTTGACGAAACTCTGTTGTAAAGGTCTTTATTGAAGGACAAAGCCACTGATATAAATCATTTTGAAAATCAATATTTTTTACCTGCAAAAAAACTTATTTAAAAGTTTGCGTTTCTTTTTGTAGTGACTGTATAAACAAACAAGATCATCTGACCTTATCTGGATAAAAACAGTTTGACACTCTTTGGCAAAGGAACATGAAAAGCAATATAAATGGAACGAGTTAAAAACAGCCGTTGAGATGCCCACGTTAACATATGAGACAGTTCTTGTGAGCACTCTAAACAAATGTTTTGATGGAGAAATAAAAAAAAATGATATAATGCACTCTAATCTTGATGTCTGTATAAACAGGAAGTGGGAATATTAAGGGAATAAATTCGAACACAGAGACAGCATGTTTAAA
The DNA here is from genome assembly GCA_964019695.1 of Loripinus fragilis. NCBI lineage: Eukaryota > Metazoa > Mollusca > Bivalvia > Lucinida > Lucinidae > Loripinus > Loripinus fragilis. The sequence continues at coordinate 50,982,479 of OZ026520.1, forward strand.
TGATATTTTTAGAATGGCCATCTGAGCTCCCAATCCCACGACAACGTATCAGAATAACCCCGTTTATCTGAACGCATTGACTTTGATAAAATGTATCGTGATGCACAAATTGCAGTGGTTGCAATATCAAACTTTGCGAGTTAAACCCTTTGCCTGCTATGAAAAAAATGACATCTGCTGAAGTCTTCTGCTGCATGTAATTTAAATGCTTACGTCAAGGACCAATTTCGGTATACATACAGTGTGGACCCAGATCAGACTGCTCGTAGAGGAGCAGTCTGATCTGGGTCCACACTATTTGCTACAGAGACGTTTAAAAAGGACCAGCAGACGACACACAGCAGACGAGGATGAGATAATAGCTAAAAAAAAAAATTTGATTTTTTTTAATTCCTGAGCACGTACTACAGTTTGACTTTCTGCACCATGAAAACAACACATCTGAAGTACATATTGGACTCCTGATTGCATTTTCAAGCATGACACTGTGTAGTACATATTCTTGCACACATACTCTTGCACGCCAGATATTAGATATGCCAGGGATAGAAATTCTGCAACCCAGGCTGTTGTGCGTGGGCTGCATATTGCATGTATTGAAACTGGTAGTCACGTACATGGTTGTCATATGTCATGTTTGTAGGCTGTCCATTACTTTTATTGGTAGTCAAGTGAATTGTCTAGATCGTTTGCAATCAGGTTAAAATTAATCTAAAAATTTGCAGCAGCAGCAGAAGATATTTTCAGCTGTAGTAAATTATGAAATATGAGTACTTTCATTGGGTTACATGTCTTTCATTATCGCCAAGTTGCAGTAGCAGGTTTAACTCTTTGCATGCTAGGTAATTTTTCATGCCTTTGTTGCCGTTTGCTGATTTTTTTCAAATTAACTTTGTCAAAAAATTCTTTCAGGAACTCCATCTGAGTGTCAAGCAGTTTGGATCCAGATCAGGATAAATGCTCTGTCGGTCCTGATCTGGGTCCAAACTGTTTGCAATAGTAATAAGCAGACTACAAAAGTCACCGCAGCAAGGAAAGAGTTAAGCAGCAACATTTTTTTCTTCTGGTTGTTCTACTTGACATGCAGTGATTTAACTCTTTCCATGCAGGCAGTGACTGTTGTCTTCATCTGATAACCTTTGCAAACAGTTTGGATCCAGGTCAGGACTGACAGAATGTTGGTTCTGATCTGGATCCAAACCCCTTGACACTCAGTGATCCTGAAAGAAAATTTTGAAAAAGTTAATTTTGAAAAAAGTCAGCAGACGACCACAAAAAGTATAAAACATTCAACCCAGCATGCAGTGAGTTAATATAAGAGTTTTCTTATGTCACAGTTATATCTGCTTGTACTTCCTTGTAAATCGATAGTCATAACCCATCAAAGACGTGGTGAAAGTGGCACTTCCAGGATGCCGCCATTATATTTCTTCATTAAAATTAAGCCTATGTTGTGATTTATTATTGGAAATTGGCTTCATAAGGCAAATACTGTGGGTTTAACTCTGCCTGTTAGCGGCAAATTTTGTCGTCTGCTACAGATTTGACCAAGATCAGGCCAGACAGAATATTTGGCCTGATCTAGAGCCAAGCTGTTTAAGACACTCTTAAGTAGAAAAATATATGGCAGACGACAGAGGAGTGCAGTGGCTCAGTGGTAAAGTGTTAGGACTCATCAGGTTAGCAGTGTGATGTGTCCTTCAGAGCAAGACACTATAATCCTCAAACCAGGAAAATGTCCTGACATGACTGAAAAACTGTTGACTGGGACGCTGCAGAGGACAAAAAAATCATGAAAATATTACCCAGTATGCAAAGAGAGAGGAAGAAGTTCATACCCAGAATATAGCCACTGCTTTGTTGCAGCAATAGCGAAAAATAATCTCGTGTTGCCTCATTTGATAAGATGTATACAAATTTATCATAGCATGGGGAAATGTCGACATGCCTTAAATAATAGAAGGGGGATATCCCCGCCTCTCGTCATCTCAACTTGAACCCCTGATTTATCTATTGTGTAATTTCCATTTTATCAGGACGTAAGACTGATATGGAAATATTAAGACTCATGATGCAGAGTCAGAAATGAAATTATATTTTTAGTGATCAGACTATATTGCAGCTTCAAGCCGCTAAATTAAAGGACAACCAATGTCAAAAGTATGAGAGTTTTCATTTATAAAATAAGCCCATAATAATGCTTTTATAATGCTGATATAATTAATAGGGATATCTGGGCCTTAATTGCCAATTTGAAACCAGAGTCATCATGTCTGCATATGCAGTCATTGTTTTTATGCTGGAGTGTGAATTCAACAGCAACACTGACCTAACTCTCAATAGATCGTAAGCTCAATAGATAATAATTATCATATGACGTCGCGTATGAGAGTGATATAACACCATGCAATAAAATCGATAAACCACTAGTGGTTTACAGAATACAGGAAACATTCTGACATCCATAACGATGTTGCGTACATAATAACAAAATTATAACCTTTTTCAAGCTGCATAGTCTGTAACTTTTGATCTTTTCATTTTAGAAAAAATGTTTCTAGTTTTCAAGAACACAGTAAAAATACTAAAATTCAGGTATACATTTTACCTTTTTCGTAATAATTAACAAATTATTAGTGCCAAAACAACAGCATTTATGTTTAAAATTAGCCGAGGGACACATATAATTACAAACAAGAGAAAACACACCTGTTTTTATACGATAATTCACTTTTCCATGCAGTTTTCAGCTGTAGATATTAGATTTATTGAGACAACATACAGCTGTGGTCAATAAAGCGTTCAAACTGTCTCGAAGTCAGTTACAATGTATAGCTATTCAATAATCAATATTTTACTGTGATGAACCTATATTTACTATCCTAGTTGTCAGTCAGCGCTGAACAAACTCACATGATTGATGCTGATTGGATTTTATCGAAAAAGAAAGCAACGCCTTCGTGTGTGTACATATCCAACGTGTCAGCTAGATTTGGGTGTCAAATATCATGTAAACAAAGACATCCTAAAATAAAACTTACATCCGCTGCCCCTGTCATGTATATTCCATGCAACAAATCTATGTCTTGCGACCTTCAAAATGTTGACTTTTAAATTTCGTTGCCATCTTTGAAATTAAATGAAAGATGGTTCTTCATGTGAAGATGATTCATTTGAAATATCAAGCCTTATTCTAAATGCTGTATACTGGGTCCGGGTTGAAACTCAATAAAAAAGAGTGCAAAAGCCATCATTGTGAGATCAAAGTGGTACTTTCAAAAGACAAGCGGTACTTTAGAGTCTTATGATCTCCAGACAAAAAGATAAAACTCATAGCATCTACTCATAGCATCTACATTTAATACACGCTTGATGATGAGCATTTTTTCATGAGCCATACATATAATGATGATATGATGATGGTGATGATGAGCATTTTTCATGGGCCATACATATGATGATGATATGATGATGATGAGCATTTTTTCATGAGCCATACATATGATGATGATGATGATGATGATGATGATGATGATGATGATGATGATGATGATGATTAGCATTTTTTCATGAGCCATACATATGATGATATGATGATGAGCATTTTTTCATGAGCCATACAAATGATGATGATGATGATGATGATGATGAGCATTTTTCATGAGCCATACAAATGATGATGATGATGATGATGAGCATTTTTTTCATGAGCCATACAGATGATGATGATGTGATGATGAGCATTTTTATGAGCCATACATATGATGATGATGATGATGATGATGATGATGATGATGATGATGATGATGATGAGCATTTTTTCATGAGCCATACAGATGATGATGATGATGATGTTGATGATAAGGATGATGATAAGGATGATGATGATGATGATGATGAGCATTTTTTCATGAGCCATACATATAATGATGATGATGATGATGATGATGATGATGATGATATTGATGATGATGATGATGATGATGAGCATTTTTTCATGAGCCATACAGATGATGATGATGATGATGATGATGATGATGATGATGATGATGATAAGGATGATGATAAGGATGATGATAAGGATGATGATAAGGATGATGATGATGATGAGCATTTTTTCATGAGCCATACATATAATGATGATGATGATGATGATGATGATGATGATGATGAGCATTTTTTCATGAGCCATACGTATGATGATGATGATGATGATGATGATATTCAGCATTTTTTCATGAGCCATACATTTGATAAAATCTATTACATTTCATTGAAACTTTTAACTGGATAGCTATGGTAACAAGAGTGACTGGTCATTTGAAGCTGGACAAAAGATATTACAAGGAGCTGTCACTCATCCAGGTAGCTTTGACAGGACAGTGTTTGAATAATGGCTAAAATAAACTTTAATTGATTGACTGTTGAAAGGAAAGTTGTTGTGACAAGTCAAATAGTTGTAACCAGGTTCAACAAAGTTTGAACGCTTTACAGACCGCTGCTGTAACTTAATTCTACTTTTACAAATGATTTAAAAAGATTTTTTTTTTTTTTCGAAAAATGTTCCTTAAGTTACAGACTATGCAGCTTTTAGGCAGAAATGAGATTTCATAGTAATCTTAATGTCATATGATAAATAGAATCTAACATTCGAGCTCTTGTATTATTGAATTTATTAAACTTAATGCAAAAAGAGATAAAATGCTCGGCAAGCCTCGCATTTTATCTCTTTTCCCCAACTCGTGAAATTAATTCAATACAACATGAGCATTCATGTAAGATCCTCTATTTATAAGTAGAAATGACTTTGTTGCATTTACAGTTAAACTGTTAGTAATAGTATTCATAATAATCAAAAAGGCCAAAACTAGATGGAGTCTTAATGCAGAAACATCAATTGATTGAATTTTCAAGGTATAATCAATCAGTTATTATTATGTTACAACTAAAGTCAAAATTACTCCGATGAGCAGAGCTCAACGTCACCAAATCAAATCAGCTCTTTGGCAATTATGCCAATGGTTTGGACAACTGCAGACAATTTCACAATGTTTGTCTTGTCTATTTACAGTTACTGAAGGTGAAATTGTATGAGTGTTCCCAGTACAAGAGTTGTGTCACCTGTCTTGGAGCCAAGGACCCTTACTGTGGCTGGTGTTCTGTGGAAAACAAGTAAGGACTTTTGAAAATGTTTATCTATGGAAAAAGTGTGACTGGGAACTTAGTGAGTCCTGAGACTGGTGGTCCTTGGTGAGTGTCTTTTGATATCAGGTTTACCAGGCAAGGCTTTAAGAACGCTTATTGACATCGCGAGGCTTGCTGAGCGATTCAACATGCGTTCTCAAAGCCGAGCCTTGTAAGCTTGATACCAAAAGACACAAACCTGGTATTCAATTTATCAGTTTACCCATTGTTTCACTCTTCAAACTAGCAATTATGACGTAATTTTTGATTTTTGTGGTAATTCAGCGTCATAAGCGATGTCACTCGAAAAGTGCAACGTCATCATGACCTGATAAAGGCACATCAGGCAGCTAGCAACAGTACAGTTAATATGAGATGTAACTTAATAAAATGGGATACACAGTTGTGGCCTGTACAATTTGGGGATAGTTGTATTCAAAACTTTCATTTGGGGAGGTATATCAATGGATATATGGTCGGAAATTTAGTTTTACTTTGATGCGTCGGCAAAGTTGTAAAACGTGATTTCCGACAGTATATCCGACAATATACCTTCCCAAATGAAAAATTGGAATATAGTTATCCTTATTCTAATGCACTATAGTGTTTCCAGGTTATAAGTGACCCCCGTTTTTCTTTTTTTAAACAGCTTTAAATTGAACTTAGAAGAACGACACTTAGCATGTGGATTTAAATGCAAACCGCATAACTAAAACTTATTTTTGGGAGACGCCCTTATTTGTAACTGATCCCAGTCCCCTGTACAAAAGAATAACTTAGTTGTTTTTCCTTGTGAATATACCTATGTGTACCCCAATAGATACACGTGGTATATTTGCATTGCTATGATGATATGTACTAGCCTACAGGACTATCTATATCCGATGATTCAACGAAAATCTATTCCGCAAACCTCACTCGTCATCATTTTGACTCACACACGCACGCACACGCGCAATTATAAAAGTCGATAGGGGTCCTAGACCGTGCCATATTGAAAGCAGGTAAATATAAGGCTTAAGCATGAAACATGCATGTACATGTAGCACCTTCCATTTCAATTCATTGACTCTTTTTGCCTACGAGGTAATTTGTCCTGATTTTGTCGTCTGCTGATATTTTTTTCAAAATCAGTTTTTTTTTCTTGTTGTTGCTTTTTCTAAAATGATCTTTCAGGAATATCAGTAGAGTGCCAATCAGTTTGGATCCAGATCATGCCCAACGTTTTGTCGGGCCTGATCTGGGTCCAAAGTGTTTGCAAAGGTAATCAGCAGACCACAGTTTATGACGACAATTCAAGCAAATTAGAGAGTTGACGAGAAATAGCGAATTAGGGATATACATTAAACTTAAAGAGCATCAAATATTTGCCTGCTAAAGCTATTTCGCTGATAAACTTTGTCAACAGCCGAAGGCAAGTTCAGGTTAAAATGTTGGGCATTATCTGGGTCCATACTGGTTGATAACCTTCTTGTATCCCTGAAAGACATATTTAAGGAAACAATGATCTCGAAAGAAAATTCAGCCATTATTTAAGGTTCAGACAATACTGTTACTTGAATCGTTTTTTTAATACAGGCCATTTAAATGCATCGCCTTTAGATGTACAGTAGTGTTTATGAGCAGTGAATCATAGCTTAATACACGAAGATTGGGCCAGTTAAGCAATTTTAGCGTGAAGTTGCGATTGTTTTTATCAGTTTAAACACGTGTTTTGGGTGCTCAAAAGAACCATATCATCGAGACGGTTGTTTTGAGTACACACAACATATTTTTTGGTTGAGAAATAGGAAAAATAATTCTCTGTTACGCACTCTTATCTGTGGGACTGACGAATTACCTCCACTGACCTGTATAAGCCATGTTTTATTTATATCGCTAGGTTCACTTGGGGACTAATTCAAAGAAGAGCAGCAAAAACACACCAAAATTCCATCTAATCCCAGCTTATACAAAAACTCATATTTATGTGGAAAAAATAAATTCAATTACGTGGTATTTATCTAAATTCATTTCTCTAATTAATTTTTCAATTAAAATCACCATTTAAGAATAATTAGCAAAAAACGGGGGTCACTAAAGTCCTGGAAACACTTTAGTAACATTTTTTGCTTAAAAAGACAGTGAAAGCGTCCAGAGGCTGTAAAACCAATTGCCTGCCATTGAAAAGTGATATTAAGTAATGACGTCAAATTTGCGACAGTATATTTGTGACATACTGTCGCAATTTTTTTATGTTGTCTAATAAGGCGTCGTGTTACATATGCAAGTGCATTAGAATGGCAGTTTCTACGCACTTTAATTGTCTGGAAGCAATATAAGACCATTTTTTAAAAATCAATAAATGGCTATTGGTTTACATATTCAGTAATGTTATGTAATTCCGGCTATACCATTTTTACATACAAAAGGAAAAAATCTTAGTCATCATGCACAAAATAATTTTAATGTATGATAAGTTTTGAATGATTGAATTTATTAAACTGTGCAAAATAATATATGTCAAGCCTCACATTTTATCCCTTTTCCTCAAAACCATATAATATATTCAATAATTGTGAGCAATAATACACACCACATTAGTTTTTGGTAGGGGGTGGGGGTGCTGCTAAATTTGAGTCCCAGCTTGGTCACAGCCCCTGCGAAATGGTCTAGAACCATTCTAGAAGAGTTCTAGAATTTTCTAAAACTATGTTCTAGAACTGTTCTAGATATGTTCTAGAACGTTTATGGGACAGATGTAGAACGTTAAATGGGACAATTTTTTGTTCTACAAATGTTCTAGCCAAGGTCAAAAGATTTGTTCTAGAAAAGTTCCAGAAAATTCTAAAAGTTTTTTCTAGAACAGTTTTAGAACAAATCAAGTTTGTTCTAGAACAGTTCCAGAACAAATCTTTAGAACTTTTATGGAACAATTGTAGAACATCCCTCATAAAATGTCCCATTTAACGTTCTATAAATGTCTGGGAATAGTTCTAGAACATCTGTAGAATGGTTCCAGAACTATTCCAGAAATGTTCTAATGGTTTGTTCTAGAACTGTTCTAGAATTAACTTGGTTTGTTCTAGAACTGATCTAGAACAAACCTTTAGAATTTTTCTGGAACAATTGTAGAACACCCCTAAAAATGTCTCATTTAACGTTCTATAAATTTCTGAATCATATATTATATATCTGGAAAACTGTTGACATTGGTTTAAAACCCCAATAAGTAATCACACAATAAATAAATAAACATCAACTGGAGGAGAATTATTATAGGGGCCCTAAGTTGGCCTAAAGGTTGTTAGTTATTGCCACCCTGTTACCCCACCCATTTCAAAACATTGTCATGCATTTGACCTTGGAAAAACAGCAACTACAGCAACAATTAACATTAAAACTTAAGAAATTGTGTCTCAAGCCTACTCACTGTCCCAGACTATAATACTGTCAATTTACCATCTAGAAACTGCCACAAGTGCTTTTTGGGCTCAGCCTTCATAATCCCTCCAATTATGGCAGCCATGTTTTTCCCAACATCAATCTGGTTAAATTAATGATAATGACATGCTTGTTCTAGAACTGTTCTAAAAATGTTCTAGAACATTTTTTAACTTTTGTAGAACTTGCTGGTTCAGTAAATTTCAGTAAAATATTTCTCCCGAATTATCAGTGAATTGAAAAATAATAAATAACATTTATTGCAAAACTGTAACATTGTAGTTTTTGGAAAACTTATTGGATGTTAACTGCTCAACCTCTGTTTATAGTAATTAAGCCATGATCATCTTCTCATTGTGGTAACATGCCACCCTGTATTACCCCACCCATTTCAAAACATTGTCTTGCATTTGCTAAAAAAACTTACAAACAACAACCCCACCATTAATCAACATTTAAAACCTTAGAGAAACTGTTTCTCAGGTCTACTCACTGTCTCAGGCAAAACTACTATCATGTTTGCCATCTAGAAATTCCAAAACAAATGTTTTTGAAGAGCCTCCACATTTTCCCTCCAATTCTTGCAGCCATGTTTTTCCCATCATCCATCTGGTTATGGAATGTTTCCTCTTTAAATGTTCTAAAAATGTTCTAGAACTTTTTAGAACATTTCTAGAACTTGCTGGTTCTATAAAAATACTAAATGAGTTCTAGAACTTAATTCGATTTTTCTTTTACTTGTTTTGCCCTTTTTTTCTTTCTTTCTCTATATATACTGCCAGACCCTCGCTTGCGAGTATTATCGGCAAGTGTACTTTGTACACTCCAGGTTGCAGCATGAAAGCCTACAAGTAATTAACATATCTAAATTACCATAGGGTTCTTTAACCTGCACAAGGGGTGATCTTCCCTTCAAAGGGGACATCCAGTTAACATCCCGATCCAAAGGACCATGCACTTATCTAAGGTCATCCCTGCAAATGACACCAGAGAAAGCATGTTCAGACACAGAAAGTTTCCTCACCACAAGCAGGGATTGAACCTGGGACCTCTAGAACCAGAGGCAAGTGCCCAACCACTGAGCTACCTGATGCTTTCTGCTCTTGAGAAGTTCCATAAATGTTCTAGAATTTATTAGTATATTTGTAGAATTAACTAGTTCTAAAAAGTAAGATAAATGTTCTAGAACTTAATTTGAATCATTTTTTAGAAGTTTTTGTCAACTTATTTTGTTCTTGAAAAGTTCTAAAAATGTTCTAGAATATTATTAGAACATTTGTAGAACTAAATGGTTCTTGATTTGTTCTAAAAATGTTCTAGAATATTTCAAGAACGCTTATAGAATGAAAATCAATTCTAGAATGTGTTTGATTTGTTCTATAACAATGTTCTAGAACAGTTGTAGAACATGAGTTCTAGAACGAACATATTTACCTGTTTAGAACAGTTCTAGAACAGTTCTAAATGTTGTAGAACAGTTCTAGAACACCTCCAATTTGTAGAACAAAATTTCACAGGGGAGGTAGTCTCAGACAAGTTTTAAAAAGAGTCTGGGGCAAATTATCCTGCTTCAGGGAAAAAGCATGTATGTTTACAATATGGTCTTTCTAATTCTGGATTCTTGAACTCCATCACCCTAACCCATGCTTTAAGTGCATATTTAATGTTTTCTCTTGGTGAAAAAATCCCATATTGATTCTGGTGAAACTCCAGAGGGATTTTCATGCCAAATTAGGCCTTACTGGTGTCATTTATTACCGAATTTAATTTTCCAAATAGAATTTTTTCGCTTAATTATTAGAATCATTTCCTGTATTTACTATTGATTCTCAATTTGTATTCAATGAGACAGAGCACTAAGTAAGTTCTCGTGTAGCTACTTGGGAATAGCCATACTTATCAAATTTCAGCTTTAAAAGTCATGTTTTCGGTCTCTATAGGATAAGCTTGACAACAGATATTTGTTAAGATCAAGGAATATATGTTTTATAATGAGAAATAACATTGTTAGTCGTAATCGTCTTATCGAGAGCAGGGTTCATTGTTTATATCCCCCAGATGAGTGGTGAACTACTTCTGTTATTTTTCTATTTTTTTCTCTAAAACATTTGTTGTGGGTGCTCAATGAAAGCGTCTCAATGAGACGCTTTCACTGAGTACCACATCAAACGCTTTTGAACAGAAATGACAAAAAATATCCCCATGTTTGGTAAGAGATAACGGCATCTCGTCTAAAGCTGTCGAAGACTGTATAAACATGCATCTAAGGACAATAAAAGCTTCCGGCACATCGATTTAAACCGCATGAAAACAAACAGAACTGCGTTTTCATACTCCTCGGAGAGTTCATATTTGGTATTACGCTGAGTAAATCAATCTGAAGAACCGTAGTTTCGGCCAGAGATAATAAGTTTCATTGGAATCTTATTGCTATAGTGGCGCTATTAGAAAAATAGAGGATCTTACATTAGTGCTCATGTTTTATTGAATTTATTAAACGAGTTGGGAAAAAGAGATCAAATGCGAGGCTTGCCGAGCATTTTATCTCTTTTTCGCAACGAGTTTAATAAATTCAATAATACAAGAGCATGAATGTTAGATTCTTTTTATCATATGACAAATACTTTGAAAACTCATTTCTGGCGTAAAAACGTTATAAATTTGTCATTATGTGCGCAACGTTGTTTTGGACGTCATAACGTTTCCCGTAAATCGATAAACCACTAGTGGTTTACAGATTTTATTGCATGGCGTTATTTCACTCCCAGGCGCGACGTCATGTGATAAATACTGTTAAAACAAAAGAAAACAAAATGACCTGTTTGAAATGAAAGATAATAATAAAAACAATAAGTGAACAATTAACAAACATAAAAAGTGACAGAAAAAAATGAAAGAAACCAGAAAAGGGACAAAAAGGGGATTTTTTTAAATTACTAAGTTATAAAAGCTTTTTGTTTTTTGGGAGATTTTAGACTTATTTTTCGTTTCTTTTAGGCTAAAAAACATGTTTGTGCTGCATCCATACTACATAGTAGGGGGAGGGTCGTAACTAATGTTGCGAGAACTTGTGACCTAACCCCATTGTTGTAATCTTTGGCAATAAAATATGCTTAAACTACAAAGGAGCGTAATATAATTAAACTATGCATCCAAACAGTCTATTCAAGGTTATTGTCACCCACTGCTAAGATGGTATTCTTTTGAATTTCCAATTTTTAAGATCCTAGCTAGTCTCTGTTGCTGAGTTGATAGACTTCAGTACTGGTCACCAAATCTGAAGAGATTTTCATAACTCTGCATGCTGGATAGTATTTTATGCTTTGACTTTTTGTCAAAATTATCTTTTTCGATATATTATTTCAGGAATATATCAGAGTCTAAAACAGTTTAGATCCAGATCAGGCCCGACATTTTGTCCGGCCTGATCTGGATCCAATGTGTTTGCAAAGGTTTTCAGCAGACGACAAAAGTGGCCACTAGCAAGTAAAGAGCCAAGGAGTGGTGGGTGGTTATTTGACACTTTGTGGTAATCTTTGTCTTTTACAAATTTTAGAAAACTATACTGCTTTATTTTTTATCATAGATATGATCCAATACATTTTACAAGAAAACCTGTCTTGCGACCCGTATTTCTAAGAAAACCTATTATAGTATAGCCACTGGGGTCCGTACCCCATGTCCCCCCTCTGGATCCGCCCATGCTATTATTTCCTCAATAACTCACTTTAATACCTGCTTAAATCAGGTGTAGGGAGAGAATAGTCACTCTAGATCTGAAGCAGATGATTCATATGAGTTATCAAGTTTGAATATGTCTTCTGCTGAAATTTTATGTGGCACTTTTAGGGTTTATAGAATGAAATATTCATTCAAATGAAATCTCTAATGCACTTGTGGTGGATAATGATCCCAAAATTATTTTTATAATGACAAACAGACCTGCATCTATGAGCAGTCTGATCATGCTATTCATAGTTCGTAGTTTAGTGTCCTTCTTTCGATGAGTCACAATATTATAAGCTATACTGTAACATGTATCGCCTTATTTAGACATATTACAGTATCAGGGATTTTTTTTTGCGTCCTCAGGGGCCGAAATTGGGCCCCTTTCCCAATGGGATTTAGGTGACTTTTTTCCCAATTTGAAAAAAAAAATTCCCAATCTCAAAAAAAAAAAAAAAAAAAAAAAAAAAAATTTTTTTTTTTTTTTTTTTTTTTTTTTTTTGAGATTGGGAATTTTCATTCAGTCACCACACACACACACACACACACACACACACACACACACTCACAAGCTACATGATGACAATCTACTAGAATTGCATCCTATTTTCCTTCAATTTAATGGCAATAGTATGTGTAATAGCTAATTTTGTTTTTAAACTGACCAAAAATGCTGTTCTTGTTTGTTTAGAAAATTTCCCAAAATAGTGGTTTACTGCGCTAATTTTCCCAATCTGAAAGGCCCTAGGGCCCCTTCCCAAAATTGCAAAAAAAATCCCTGAGTATTTTAATCCATCATCTTTGAGACTGATATTAATCTGTTTGTACAAAAGGAATGCTTGATGTTGCTATAGCAATGAAAAGGATGTTTATTCTACTTGTCTAAAATTGATAATAAAGCTGAAATGAATGCATTTTGCGTAAAAAATTCTTCGATTCCCAGGCCACCGTGCTGACTTCTTCAATTGTAAGTTGCTCCGAAAGCAAAATCGAAAGTAATATGAATGTTCATTGCTAAATAAAATAGCATCTTTGCTTAATCATTTAACCCTTAAAGCATCAATCTCTACAAAAGTTGTCTGCTTCTGTCATCTGCTAAAATGGTCTAGAAGCCTCTTCATCAAGCAGTGTAGACCCAGATCAGACTACTTCTGTAAGAGCAGTCCGATCTGGGTTCACACTGTTACATTAGTCTATAATGTTAGCAAAGGCATTTTCAGGTGTATTTTACAGGCCTTTCATGTAATAAGGGTGGATTGGGTTAACCCATTTAAGCCTAGCATCCTTTTTTTGGGACATAGGCAAACAGCGCAGAACCATACCAGACTACCAGACGCTGCATTCTGCGGCGTCTGGTCTGGTTCTTCACTATTTGCTTCCAGAATGTACTTTTCAAATTTGAATGAAATGAAATTTATTACCCAATACCCCTTAAATTCGACGTGGAATCATTCAATTGATAAAGGTGGGAAATTCCATTAGGCATAAATGGGTAGACAAAAGTTTAATTTGGAGATCTTTCTTCATAGTAATCATTCATATGTAACAACAAGTCTTATTTGATTTCTTATAGCAGTGACAAATTTGAAAATGTCGTCTGCTGCAAAGTTTTGGTGGTGCTTTACGGGTTGAAATTACCATAAAAATAGATCAATTTCATTCCTAATATTGAACTGTTTAATTTCCAAAATTCATTTCTAAATTTACACTTGGCAACTTCTGTTAATAGATTTCTTGCACAGCGAACCTAAAAAGAATTTTCGTTCACTTGAGTTGACCTTCAAATAGTTTCCGCATACTGATCGCCGATAAAATGGTAGCTCAAGCTTGTAATGGTTGTTTCAGTGAAGTTATGAATGAGTTGATCATAGGTGCAAACAGAGATCATATGTACATTATGTATTTGAATGAACGTAATGTTGCATGAGCTACCTGTTAAAACGACAAACACTTATCTCGTGACAGGAAATCGTATTGTTTGATCAGTTTATCAAAACTCAGATAAAACTGAACAGCCTCGTGTGAAATAGTACCTACATATATCTCATCGGTTACCACCAAGCCTGCACTTCTGTGCAGTAAATGTTGTTGTTTCTCAGTCACTGTCTTGCAATGTAATTGGGAGAACCAGTAACATAATGCCACACTGGATTACATGGGGTGACTTTTGTCATTGCAAACAGTTTGGACCTAGATCAAGCCCGATATATGGTGGGGCCTGACCTGGATCCAAACTGTTTGACACTGTTTAGTTTTATGGTGTTCCTGAATGAATTTTTTGAAGAAGTTAATTTAATATTGCAAAAAATCCACAAACGACATAAGAACACACAAAATTAACTAGCATACAAAAGTTAAATTCACAAAAATGTTGTCTGTAATAATAGCTTAAGATTCTAGACTTACTTTTTTTGCCAAGGAAGCTGGTTTTGTTTGAGTCTAACTTTGTCAGAAACATGGAAAGCATTTTTGATGTCACATGGCTCCTGTATTTATTCATCAATCTATTCATTTAAAGTAAAGATATATTCTTCTGCTGACAATTCTTGCTAAAATTACATGGATCTGCTGAATAACATATTTTCATCCAATATCAAATCAAGCAATTCCATTTGCTTCCGGGTTCACATTTTCAAAAATGGTGTAGAGCCAGATCAGCTGGAAGTGCTACAAGCCAGCTGATCTGGATTTTCACTGGCCAGATTCCAATACTTTTTGCCTATGGCGTAATTTAAATTTGCATGCTTTTTTGTCGTCTGCTGATTTTTTTCAAAATCAAGTTTTTCGAAAAATTCTTTCAGGAATACAATCAGAGTGTCAAACTGTTTGGATCCAGATCAGGCCCGACATTTTGTCGGGCCTGATCTGGGTCCAAACTGTTTGTCAAGTTTATCAGCAGACGACGCTAGTAGGCAAAGAGTTAAGAGCTTTTTGCGAAATGAATTCAATTAAAAAGACAATCAATTTGCAAAGGAAACAATCGTATTAAAGCTGCATGGCAATTTTATGCTGCCAATAGAAGGCCGGATAAAAGCATACAAATTACTTGCTTAGGTTCCATGTTGAAAATTCAAATGAGCCGCTTTATGAATAAGTCCATTTCCATGTTTCATAGCGTTAAAAATGTCTCTGTAAAACTATATGGCTAATTTATGTTGCCATACACGATTGATGTGCATTTGAACTCTTTCCTTGCTAGAGGCGACTTTGTCCTCTGCTGATAACATTTGCAGACAGTTTGGACCAAAATCAGCTCCTGATCTGAAACCAAACCGTTTGATGCGCTAAAAGAGTGAAAAAGTTAATTTTGAAAAAAATCAGCAGACAACAAAAAGCATGAAAAATTACCCAGTAGGTAAAGAGTTCAATTCATCCGAGTCTTCACTGTTTGCAATAGTCTCCATTTACGGCCTTCAAGTCAAGAAAAGGTTACTTGTAATTGTTAAAATAATTATGGCCTTTGAACAATGGGTGCTCATTAGGAACCCTTGTTGAACTAGTTCTAATAACATATTACAAAGGTCTTCGATTGGATAAATGAGTTAAATAATAATCATTAAAATGCCCATCATTAGTTCTCTGCCTAATTTTTACAACAAATTGCCAATTTTATTCCACAAATCTATTTTGGTAAATATCATTTCCTTGTCCTCAGTTATGGTATGGTTTACGGAAATAGGTAGGGGACTTATGTGTTGTGACAAGTTGGTTTCGAGCATCAACTGTGCCTTTTTGATAGATCTTGAGTCACAATACCCAACTGTAGTCTGTAGAAATAATTTCACGATCAATCTTCCAGGTCCAAGTTCGAGCCTCCCACCTCAGATTGATAGGTTCAACCATTACCTAGGGCTGATTATGCTTGTATGCTCCCGCCTTATCTGTTGGAGTTCTGTCTTATTATAGCACTTTTTGAATTAAATTTTTTCATTTTGTCTTCACTTGGTATGGTTCAGAATGTTTTCCCTTTATATTTAATTTAATTTCTGTTGCTGTTATCGAAAAATCTTTAATTTTACTAAAACCACAACACTTGTAATCATAGGTAGTTTGAACTGATTACATCTGCTGTTTGTCTACAGTGACTGTATTAATAGGGTAATTATATTCCTGATTGATTTGGATTAGTTCTGGTATAAATAACAGGTAGCTATAATATCAGAGTTGAATTTCCTTGTATATATATACCCAATTCTTAATTCCTAAAGGACCACAAATTTTATGTTGCCATATCCGGCGGAGTTTACTGTGTAATGTGTCCTTGAGCGATGCTTAGTACTGGTCCAACCAAATTGTCGCGACATGACTGAAGAATTATAATGTTGATGCCCTGCTTCCTTTCCTATGGCTCAACTACTTAGCTTGATTAAAAGGGGCAAGACATGTCTATAGTGTATACTTCAATAAATTGTTTTGATTTCTGTTTACTGAATTCACCAGACAGTCTTAACAATCACTCTTGTCTTAAGTTGTATGCTTCAGTAAATTATTTTGGTTTCTTAGTACAGAATCTGACATCAAAGCACTTGGGATGACCCCATGATTCATGATTATGATTAATGATAAATGTTTCTAACTGTAATATTTGTATTTGTTGTACCTCTTTCCTTGCTAGCCATAGAAGCTGCCATGGTGTAGTGGATAAATCACTCACCTTGTACCTAGGGGTCCTGAGTTCAATCCTCGGCTCAGGACTTTAAGCCATGGCCCTGTCTCCATAATGACCTGAACTAACCACTCACTCTTGGCTAGCGGCGACTTTTGACAATTTTTGATAACCTGTGCAAACCATATCCAGAATAAAATATGGTTAACTGGCACATGCCCGGACTGATCTGAGTGTTTGCCGGGTGCGTTTTTTGTTGGTTTAGTCATACATTGACTCAAAATTGAATTTTTTGAATGACTGTTGCGGACTGATTGATTCCGCCTGTTATATCCCACTGCCTTGCAATAATTATGATATTGGATGTTCCCCCTCTGACCTTGAAGAAGTTAGCAAATGAGCCACCACATGACATTTTGTTACCTATCGCATATGCGTTAAAGTCTCCTTTAAATACCCATTCTGACAAATCCAGTGGGGGTACAGGTCTAATCTTTGTTCTGAATCTTCTATTTCATCCATGCTTTAATTGTGTATACAAACAGCAAAGGCTCAGGCAAGTCTGCGCAAATGCGCAGACTTGCCTGAGCCTTCGTTGCTCGACAATGCGATAAGAACCGAAATCTCTCGTGCTGGCTCAAATATCTTTCTGTCTACTACAGTAGCAGTAATATTGGGCTTAGATTCATCTCTTCAGTTAATCATACA
The DNA here is from genome assembly GCA_964019695.1 of Loripinus fragilis. NCBI lineage: Eukaryota > Metazoa > Mollusca > Bivalvia > Lucinida > Lucinidae > Loripinus > Loripinus fragilis. The sequence continues at coordinate 51,000,126 of OZ026520.1, forward strand.
GTGATTGATGGAAAGGAAATTACATCCACAACATTCCAAATCAGACATCGTTTTTTCTGTTTTTCCGAAAGAATGCCAATTTTAGTTTTCTGTTGCAAGCATCAATTGTTTCTAATCTCATTAGGCTTACCATCAGAAGAATTAATTTAGCAATGAGCTGTTATAGCAATTCTAATGAGTATATAAGTAATATGTTTTCCAAGCTGGTTAAACTTTAGGTAATTGGTACATACTTTGGGCACCATGTGAGTGTCCGCTCAAATTTTGAGCAAAACTTTGCAACAGATGGCATTACATGTATATCTCCCCTTGGTATGGATCCCTTCAGTGTCAAAGTATAGCTTTTTGTCTAGCTTTATGTCTAGCTTTATGAACCTTGGATGGATTTGAATAAAGCTTGCACAGATACTTCCTTAAGACAGTCAAAAGGAATGATTAGATTTTGGTGACCTTGACCTAATTTTCAAGGTCACTAGGGTCATATAACTATGTAAAAGCCTTGTTTTCACTCTGTTTTCTGAACCAATGTCCAGATTCTGACCAGACTGGCTAGATACATCATTGGGAGAACCTCAAGAAATCGTTAGATTTTTGGTGACCTTAACCAAATTTTCATGGTCACCTGAGGATCATATAATCTATGAAAAAGCCTTGTCTGCACTCTTATCTTTTTAACCAATCAGACCATTTCGTGGATCTTAAGAATGAATAGATTTTGGCCTGTGCCATTCTAACTGTAGACTAGATGGATGGAAGATGCAATCAGTCAAAGAACCGAGTCTTATATGCATATAGTTCTTCTCTTGGGTATAGAATGTCTGTTGCATATACAACTTCATTTAGTCCTTCTGAATGGCTTTCCCTGAGCAATTATGATTAGTACTGATCGAGAGGCCATGCTTAGTCCAATAGCGCTTTGCAACTAATTGAAGTCACTGCATTTATGGAAATATTGTATAGCCATTTGCTTGACATCTATTAGTCCATTTAACAGACATGTTGCTATTTTTAAGTTTTATATCGTTTTTTTCTTTCAACATTATATTATACGATGATCTAGATTTTTCATATTTTAATCATAATTAGCTAGAGCTTTCAGATACATAGGATAGGGAGAAATTTTGGTCTAAATTTTGTATTTCCCAATATTTACTTTAAAACATCTCCCTCAGTTGAACAAGGAGCCAGATTAGGGAGCCCTTTTCTCCCAAGTCTTGTAGGTATACCTCTGGCCTTGTAAACCAGGGGTTGCAGGGTCGATCCCCGGCTTCTCCAGTCTGTCAGATGAGACTTAAGCAGTGGTCCCTGTCCCCATAAGACATTACATGTAGCTTTTGGTGAGACATTAAACACAAACAAACAGACACAAATTCTCCCAAGTCTCACCCTAGCTAATTGAGCCTTTAATACTGTAGTAAGGGGGGGGGGGGGCTTCTAAAATGCATTTAAGTTTTATGCCAATGAAGGTATCCTCTAGTAAAATTATATTGCTTAGTGATTCATTTATTGTATATGGAAATATTTGTTCCATCTAATATTTACCAACAATTCCTCTCCGTTCAACTATGACCTCCCTATTTTCCCTGTGATTTGTAAGATAATTTCTGGGAGTTGAGGAGAATATTGGAAACTTGTCTCCTGGAAGTGCAGAAGATATTAAAGACATATCCCTATATCAATGAAAAGCATTATGACAGCCATCCTTACTTGTATGATTAATTCCTGAGAGACCTTGGCTCCGGTATTCCCAGATAACCATGTAAATGTTCCAATAGTTCTGGCTTTAATAGTGTTTTTGTTGCCTCAAAACATGTACTGTGGGTGCAAGGGAATTGCCTCACCGTGGTGAGGCAATTCACTTGCACCTACAGTACCTGTTTTGCTTCAAACTTCAGAAAAACTTTCAGATTATTAAACATTGTAATCTGGATCGTTGCTCTGGAAGAGTTTTGGCACTGTGACTCATTTTGAGATATGCTCTTTATACATGCACTGTAATCTATGATTGCTTAATCACTGTCAAATCTACATGAATTTGGCTCTGGGAGTCGGTAGTTTTACAAATATGATCAATGAACAAATCAGTAGAGTTCATCACGATGGTATAGCGATACTGCTCATCTTGAAAGTGAACACAAGAGGCCCTTTTATGTTTAAAGATAGGCTCTTGTACATCTTGTACATGGACTCTCTGAAGTCTTATCACTTAAGAAATCTATGGACTTTATGTACCATCGTCTGGTCACATGCTTTTGTAGAGGTTATAATAATACTGCTGTACTTGAATCAGCAAAAGGGAGAGAATATACTAAGGGAGAGTATATAGTATATTCTCTCCCTTTTGCTGATGTTGTTAGTTACTTTAGATCAAACATTTCTTGCACACCGGATAAGGATATCTGAGATTTTACCCTGGGATAGAAGAAAATCTTATCTTACCCATGCTATCTTACCCAGGACGTCAAGTAACGTCATCATGTGAAATTGCATCTTAGCATATTCAGGGACTTCTGGAAGCTTATTTTAAAATGAATAAATAAAAAAGAAAAAGAAAATAAAAACAGTGCGAGCAAGAAAAAGAATCCATTAATTGTGTGAGTGTAGGATAGAAAAATGCGTCCCTCGCGATCACCGTTTGTAAAGCCTCGTGATGCCAAACGGCAATCCTCGGGGCGGATTTTTCTATCCTACCGAGTACCCTCACACTGATGATAGATTCTTATTATACACTAAAGTACTGGTTAACGGCCTAGAATGTCCAAGAAGCCTGCGCAGGAACATTGCGAAAAAAATGACTGACCATCAAGAGATGATAGAAAGAGAAATGCTTCTGTTACATATAGCCATGTTGTACAGTTCAGGACCTCCGCTTGTATGCATTGAGATAATAATGAAGAAAATATTATGTATTGATTCAATATTTTTATCTTTTTTAGGTGTAGCTTAGAGACAGAATGCCAGTCCATGAAATCTGGTTGGCTGCCATATATCGACAGTTCCTGTCCAAGAATAGTGAATGTTACACCAGACGCTTTACAACTGAACCGACAGAAAACGTCTACAGTGAGCATATATTACTGTAATTTTATTGATGAAGAGAAAATGTTACATATCTGTATCAGTTTTTATTTAGGTTTTCTCGTAAATAGATAGATATTGAACAAGACATACCTTGGTAAGGTGAAGTTTAATCCTAATTTCAGCGACTGCAATTTCCCCCAAGGGCTTACACAGTGAGATGACCCAGCATCTAGCAATCTTTATTATTTTTTAGATCAGAGCAAACTGCGGAACTAGGGCAATTGACCATTTAAACTTGAAATTGTTAACACTTTGTAGTCATACAGCAAATTTTAAGTTTTGAATTTCAAAAATTCGGGTTTTTTGAAATTTTAAACTTTTACCCATGTGAATTGCATTTGACCATAGCAGTGCAGAAGTAATAAGCAGACATTTTTCGGACAAAAATATTGGCAGGATATAAGGGCTAATTTGCACCAAAAAATGAGCACACAGCATGTTAGGGACATAAAAGCAGGATTCCAACGTACTACAGAAGTGCATTCGAATGGGGATAACCATAACCATATTCAAAATTTTCATTTGTGGAAGTATACCGTCGGATTTATGTTAGGAAATCACATTTGATGGCTCCGCTTGCTTGTCACTATATAGCTAACTTTCCTACTGTATATCCGACAGTATACCTCCCCAAATGAAAATTTTGAATAGTTATCCCCTAAGTGGTGTTAGCTAATGAATAACAATTTTCTTTATATTATTATACCCGCTTTTTTCTTTAGAAAAAAAGGGTATATTAATTTCGTGTCAGGGTCAGTCCGTCCGTCCGTCCGTGCGTCCGTCCGTCACGTTTCTTGTAAATGTATCTTCTCCTAAACCGTTAGAGGTAGCAACTTCAAATTTTGTAGTTGAATAGGTCACATGATATAGAGGGTACTGGGCGACATTTCATGTGACCTTGACCCCAAGGTCAAGGTCAAAGGTCAAATGTTGTATTTTCATGTAAATGTATCTTCTCCTAAATGGTTAGACGTAGCAACTTCAAACTTTGTAGCTGAATATGTCACATGATGTAGAGGGTACTGGGCAATATTTTGTGTGACCTTGACCCCAAGGTCAAAGGTCAAATATTGAAATTTCTTGTAAATGCTTCTCCTCCTAAACCTTTTGATGTAGCAACTTCAAACTTTGTAGCTAATAAGGTCACATGATGTAGAGGGTACTGGGCAACATTTTGTGTGACATTGACCCCAAAATCAAGGTCAAAGGTCAAATATTGAATTTTCTTGTAAATGTATCTCCTCCTAACTGGTTAGACCTAGCAACTTCAAACTTTGTAGCTGGATGGGTCACATGATGTAGAGGGTACTGGGCAACATTTTGTGTGACCTTGACCCCAAGGTCAAGGTCAAAGGTCAAATATTGAATTTCTTGTAAATGCTTCTCCTCCTAAAGCTTTTGACGTAGTAACTTCAAACTCTGTAGGTGCATAGGTCACATGATGAAGAGGGCACTGGGCAACATTTAGTGTGACCTTGACCTGAAGGTCAAGGTCAAATAATGTACTTTCATGTAAATGCATCTTCTCCTAAACTGTTGGACGTAGCAACTTCAAATTTTGCAGGTGCAAAGGTCATATGATTTGGAGGGCACTGGACAACATTTGATGTGACCTTGACCCATAGGTCAAGGTCATATAGTGTATTTTTCGTAAATGCTTCTTCTCCTTAACCATTGGACATAGCAACTTCAAACTTTACAGGTGCATAAGTCATATTTTGTTGAAGGTACTGAGCTACATTTTGTGTGACCTTGACCCCAAGGTAAAGGTTATAGGTCAAAAAGCGGGTATTTGCGATGGTGTACCATCGGCTTCTGATCTAGTTATTATTATTTTCATCTGGGTCTTCACTATCTGTAAAAATACTCGTTGAGGGATTTCCCGAATACAAAGGGTTAACCCTCAAAGCGCCAAGAAAAAAAATGCATCTGAAAATGTCATCTGCTGAAGTCCTCTTCTGCAAATAATTGCCTAACATTACTGAACTGACGAATTAAGTATAGAAGCAAACAGCGTGGACCCAGAAAAGACTGCTCCTATAGGAGCAGTCTGATCTGGGTCCACCCTGTTTGCCATAGAGGGTACTTAAACATTCCAGCAGACGAGAAAAGCAGACGACTTTATAGTTGTGATTAGCGCATCAAGGGTTAAGATGAAATTCTCCACACAAATCATCCATTGTTTTCACTCCTTTTGGAGAACGTAGATTTCTTCGTTTATTGTTCTAATTCAGATTTATTTACCTTGCTGCAGGACTTTAGTTAAGAGTGCGTAACAAAAATTTAATTTTCTTATTTCTCAACCAAAACATATGTTGTGGGTACTCAAAAGAACCGTCTCAATGAGACAGTTCTTTTGAGCAACCAAAACATCTGTTAAGATTGATGGGTAAGAAAATATATACAATTTTACGCTGAAAAATTTTGTTTATCTAAACCTGTGTTGCTGCATTTCAGTTAGAGGTGACAGTATCTGATCTCAGTCTTTCGAAAGGAAACTACATTTGTGTGTTCAGTCATGATGGTACCCGTCTAGTCACAACTAACAGTAGTTTACAGCTGGGTGGCAGTAATTCAAGCAATGTGATCCACTGTGAGACTCCAGAGTCCTTCCAGCTTCCACCCATTGCCACTGGACAAGGTAAACATAGACTACCCGGTTGCTTTCCAACTGTCTGTCCATCAGTGTGTTCATGGTTCGCACAGGCTTGAAAAGTACTTGAATTTAGAGGGCTTTCTTGAAAAGTCCTTGAAAATTAAATATGCCTTGAAAAGTACTGGAAAATCACTCAAATGCCTTGAATTCTTCTATTTTCTGTAGGACAGTGTGTTGATAGAGATCTAAATATTCAAGTACTAATTTCTCCTTTACCACAGTCTAGCATTTTAACACTTAAATCAGGATTTTTCATAAATTTTTAGTCCTTGAAAACTGTAGGATAGTCATGAGAAGTCCTTGAAAAGTCCTTGAATTTTACTCATACTTGCCTGTATGAACCCTGGCGTCTGTCAGTGTCCATTATAGCATCTACCTACATTCAAGTCCATCATCAGGTTTATATACTGGGCCTATTAGTGCAGTTGGTAATGCGTCTGACTGCAGAGCCAGGGATCACGAGTTTGATCCCGGCCAGGTCCCATACTTTTGTGGAGATTGATCATGAAGTAATTTCTAAAGTCATTCTCCTCCTTCGGCTGATTCAAGAAGGCAACATTGTTGTCAGTTACAAGTGAAAGTATGTGCACGAAGTACTGGTTAACTGCTTAGTCACATGTGTGGTTAGGTGAACTGACCATCTTAACATAACCATAGCTGTTGACTGAGACATATAGAATCAAATCAATCAATCAGATCATGTTTATATACTGAAGAATTGGTCAGGTTAAGCTTTAGCATGAGCAAACAGTGTAAGCCTCCAGCAACACAAAAAATATTTGAATGAAAAAAAATAAAATAAAGAGAATTATCATCTTTAAGGTTAAATGAAAAAGCACCTTTTATTGCTTAGATATTGATACTGATCCAATTGTTATCGCGTTTAGGCTATCTCCTCTGATGGATAATTTTAATTACCCAGTGGCTCTCTTATCAAGGGGGCCTGATGTAGCTCTGGATTGAAAGGGCCCCAATCATAACTGTAATTCTCACAACTATCTATCAAAATGGCATATTTCAACACCAAAAAATGAGTTGATTTAATGAGGTTTTATATAATGAAGCTAATATAATCATTCTTACAGAAGTTAAGAATGTATTGATGATGTGTGGCCATGAAAGGAGTCAATAAAACTAACGAAATGATACAGAAAAGCTGTATTAAGTGACACTTGGCGTGCTTGAGAAATATTGCCAGCAAACAAGTGTCAAACTCATTATTAAAAGGACTGGCATCTGAATGCAAATTTGAAACTTTTCTGAAATATAAGCTACCATAAAATGCCAAGTGGTTGAAATTAGAGTTTGTAATGTGTTAAATCCATTATGATTGGTGATATGGATATCCCATAACTGCATGCAATCACAAACTGAGATAATCTGATAATTCTCCGATATTTTTTCTCACCATTTTAATGAAGCAATATGTTGTTGGGACGTATTTGAAGTGCCTCAGAGGCAGTTTCTGTGAGTATTTGGAAGATGTGTGCTTGTGCTAAGAGGGCAAAGAATATATAGTTTAAAAGCCTCTGTTATCTGGATTTGTATGCAATCTGACATACCAACTTGCTGCAGCAGTCAATCATTTATGACAAAGCGTGAAATCTACACCTTATAGAAACATACACCAGGGCAGTCATTACAAGACCAGAATTATGATTAATCTAGCTCAAGATGATTTACAGCTCTGGCTACTGTAGCAGGCCTTTTATCCAGCCCATTGCAGGCTTTAAGTTAAGAGCGTGTGCCAAAAATTTAAATTTCTTATTTCTCAACCAAAACATATGTTGTGGGTACTCAAAAGACCCATGTCAATGAGATGGTTCTTTTGAACACCCAAAACATATGTTAAAACTGATGGGTAAGAAAATACTTGCAATTTTATGCTCAAAAATGTTGTGATCAATAGAGTGTGTACCAAAAATTTAAATTTCTTATTTCTCAACCAAAACATATGTTGTGGGTACTCAAAAGAACCATCTCAATGGGACGGTACTTTTGAGCACCCAAAACATATGTTAAATCTGATAGGAAATAAAATATTTACAATTTTACGCTCAAAAATTTTGTTTATCTAAACGTTTGAGCCCATTGTATAGTTTGATACAGATGTGTCAGTATGTGAGATATCCTTAATTTCTCACATATGCGCAAATGCCTCCAATAAACCCCCATGCTGACATATCCAGCGTGCACAGAGGTCTAAATTTTGGCCTGGGTCTTGAGCTACATCCATGCTTTATGTATACCAGCAGCAAAGTCTCTGGCATGACTGCCAGGATGTGCAGGCTCGTCGGAGCCTTGGCTGCTCCCTGATGCCTAAGTACCTAAATCTCATCTGCTCTCTTAATTTTCTTGGAAAGGTTCATTGTAGGTATAGAGGGGTCACAAACTAGAAAAATTCCATTCAGTCCCTGAAGGTCGTTTTCTAATGAAATGCCATAGTCACTACATCTACATGTATGTCTTCAGTACCCATTTATTGGTTTCCAGTATAAAAAGGGTTTCAATCCTCAAAGATAGGTTTTCGAACCTCATCGGTGTCACTGCGTTGCGGTCCTTGAGCAAGACACATTATCCTAGCTTAGTACTGGTTCAACCCAGGAAGACCCGTCCCTGTTTAACTGAAAGATTGTTGATGGAACGTAAAGAATCAAATCAAACAAACAAACAAATATAGGTTTTCTAATGGCGAAGCCCATATCCAACAGATTGAAAGATTACATTAGTGCAAAAAGGGTAAAAGAGAAAGAGCCTAGTAGACACAAATAAGAACTTTAAAAAAAATTGCTAAGCTCCTAACCTGCTAGTATCGTCTGCTGATAACCTTTGCAAACAGTTTGGATCCAGATCAGGCCCAACGTTAAAAGAAAGAATTTTTCGAAAAAAGTTCAGTTTGAAAAATATCAGCAGACAACAACAACAAAAAAAAAAGATGGACAATATTACCCAGCATGCAAATACTCAAAGTTTGAACAGGTGTAGTTCTTGATGGAAGTTTTGTGATTTTTGACTAGATTTCTACCTGTCTGTCATGATCTGACAGATCAGCTGTTTTCTTATAATGTTAGAGCCACCTGTTTAATATTGATATCTGTTCTGCACATGGGCCCCCATCTCGAGAAAATCTGTCTGCACAGAAACAGGCCAACAGAAAAGAGTGTGTAATCAAAAATTCTCAACCAAAACATATGTTGTGGGTACTCAAAAGAACTGTCTTAATAAGACGGTTCTTTTGAGCACCCAATACATGTGTTTAAACTGATGGATAAGAAAGTCATCACAATTTTAGGGTAAAAACATTTGCTGATCTGTCTTCACAGAAATCTATGTTACAGAAATGTATGCTCAAATTAGTCTGCTCAGCTAGACAGCTATGTAGACTAGCTTTTGACTGGAGCAAGTGTAGTTAATGTACTTTCTAAGAAGTGAATAACGATGATGCTTATCACGCTGCGCATATGTACAGACTGATCTGTATCCTTGTTGTATGGGCACAAGAAAAAATGGGTTCCTTACGATTTTGCTTCTTGAGAAAACCTGTCTTAAGGGGTTATAACCAGCATAGGTTTAGATAAACAAAATTTTTGAGCGTAAAATTGTAAATATTTTCTAGTCCATCAGTTTGAACAGATGTTTTGGGTGCTCTAAAGAACCGTCTCATTGAGACGGTTCTTTTGAGTACCCACAACATATGTTTTGGTTGAGAAATAAGAAAAATATTTTTGGTACACACTCTTAGTTGAAGGCATGACCAGGTAAGACTAAAACCAACTGTTCAGCTACAGAGACTAGCTTAGCTAAGCTATTGAAGTAGCTATTATTCTCAACATCAAAGACAGTGATCAAACTGCATGTTTGTGCAGGCGCCTTAGTTGTTAGCACAATTCATCACTTAGGAGTCTTTATGAGTTCTAAAACGAACAAAATTTAAACATTCTGATTAACCCTTTACCCCATAATAACACCTTTTGATGCCTTTGAAATATCATGTATTTGAAAATATTATGGAAAATGGAGCATTTGCTCTAAAGGGAGCAAATGCTCTATTTTTCATAATATTTTCAAAGTATTCAAAACTTTACTTAAATTTTTCTTGAATTTGTTCAATGTTGTCTAAAAATGAAAAATGATGTCATGATCTAAGAATAGCCTATGGAGTAAAGGGTTAAAGACTGCAGTTTGAAGAAAGAGATGGATTGAATGATAGGTCCTAACGCAATGATGTTTTAGCTATTTGTTTTGGCAAGCTCTTGGCATTGGTCAACATAGATTGAGCATGATTTTCTGAGTTTATGAAGTGTTTAGGTTCTGTCATGTCCATCAAATGGTACATATTCTTCTGTCCATACTGATCAGATATAACTGATCCTTTGATGAAAGCTCGGCTCTAGATAGCCTGAAAGATGTTTTTTTGCATCACATCAGATAAGATATATTTCTAAACTCTTTGAGGGTGCGCAGTGATAGAGTGTTTGACTTCAGACCGAGGGATTGCAGGTTCGAGCCTCACCTGCGTCACTACGTTGTGTCCTTGAGCAAAACAAATTAATCCTTGCTTAGTACTCAGGCTTTTAGTCAAGAGTGCATATCAAAAAAAAAAAAAAATTCTTATGTCTCAACCAAAACATATGTTGTGGGTACTTAAAAGAATCATCTCCATGAGACGGTTCTTTTGAGTACCCAAAACATATGCTAAAAAATTATGGGTAGGAAAATATTTACAATTTTACGCTGACAATTTTTGCTTATCTAAACCTATGGTGGAAGACCTGTCCGGACATAACTGAAAAAATGTTGACTGGGACGTAAAGAATGAAATCAAACAAGCAAAACGAAATCTTAACTATTTGCGTGCTGGTCTTTTTGTATGCTTTTTTGTCATCAAGGGTAGGGAGAGGTATTGTTTTTTTGTGCTGACCCTGTCCACCTTGATGTCCACCTTGGCGTGTCACTTTCTTGTATGCCAGATATCTCACAAACTAGTGGGAAGATAGAACCAAATTTGCATTGATATAACTTTAGGGCATGATGAGGATCTCATAGGGCTTTGATGACCTTGCCCTACTTTTCAGGATCACAGCAGAGCTAAATATGTCAAAACTCAATTCTAATGCATTTGCTTTTGTAACGCTACTTCTGATTGGATAACGTCAAAAATTTGCGACTGTATATCCTGCGATATACTGTAGGAAACAGTTTGACGTCATTAATTACGTCACATTTCATTAGATGACGTGCGGCATTATGCCGCTTGCAGCGTTCCTATTTGAGACGAAACTGAAGAAGTGCATTAGAATGGGTATAACCATATTCAAATTTTTCATTTGGGGAGGTATATCGTCGGATATAGGTTCGGAAATCACGTTTTACGGCTCTGCTTGCGTATCGCCGTAAATTAAATTTCAGACACTATATCCGACGATATACCTCCCCAAATGAAAAGTTTGAATACAGTTATCCCCTAAGTGTATGGTGTGGGAAGATCTGTTTTCTCTGTATTAACAATACCAGTTTTCAATATAAATGTTTTCAAAAAACTCCATCAGTGTGTTGGTAGTTTGGATCCAGATCATTTGTCGGGTCTGATCTAGGTCCAAACTGTTTGCAAAGGTTTATTCTTTTTTAAAATATGGTTTTGGTTTGTCATTGGAATCTCCAGAATGGGATAATTTTCATTGTGCATAGATGATTTAAAAAAAATTGTAAAAAAGGGGGAAATTTAATATGCTGAACATTCCTGCCAATTATGTAAAAGTCAAATTATTGTTTCATCTGAAAAATTGGGATTTTTTTGGATAAAATATGAATCATGCCAATGATTAAGATGAAAGGTTAAAGGGCACTTTCCCATTTACTCTTTACATGTTAGGACATTTTTCATGGATTTTTGTCTTTTGACTTTTTTAAACTGAACTGTTTCAAAAAATCTTTCAGTATTATCATCAGAGTGTCATACAGTTTGGATCCAGATCTGGCCTGTTGTTTTTTTTGGGCCTGATCTAGGTTTTCACACTGTTTGCAAAGGTTATCAGCAGATGGCGCAAGCAGGTGAAGAGTTAAGTTGGAGATATCTTTTTAAAAATAGCCTAATGATAAGTTTCCGAGCCCCTGGAGAGAAGATTACATAGTTAAGATGTATTTTATATCTTTTTAAGTCCGCATGTAAATTGGTTGCAAAATAGTTCTAAGGAAATCAGTGGGATAATTCTTAGGTTTATGATCAAGAATTCCAAGGGTTTTCTTCCAGTTTCATTACTTTCCTTGGGATTAGGAAGAAGCCTATCTGTCCAGGCAGGGCCTAGATGAAAAGAATTCTCAGCCAAATAATTAGATAGGGCCCTATGATAAAAGCAACACAAACCAAATCAGGCAAAAATGTACCTTAAAAGGAACCTACTGCCAAGCCTTTTGAATATCCAATGCAGTAGCAGACTATAATTATAAAAGCCAAAATTAACCACCTATTCTTCATAAATCCAATGACAGTCAAAGATTCAACACCTACTGTGCATCTCCTAAAGCTACTATCTCTAATAGTGGTACAATGTCTGTGCATGTAACATTCGTCGAAGATCGACCTGTCTGCTATGACACATAACTATGCTGTTCAGTGTACAAATAACACACAGTACACATTACCATCAAAACTCTGCCACTAGAAAGTAGGAAACAAAAAAAGGTTTGAGTCGCGGCATGAGATTTCCAACCATTTAAAATTTTGACAAGTGTAGACTCGGACGAGCCTATGCAGCCTCCTTTTAAGCTTAGAAACTCCAAATTATGTTCAGTCAGTAGCTTAACAATCATAGAATTCTCAAGCGACTAGAAAAGGCTCTGATCAGACCGGGCGTATGCGCAGGCTGATCTGAGGCTTTGCTGGCCGCACATACCACATTGTTGGAAATCTCATGCACCGGCTCATTTATTAAAGCTTGAATTTAAAACAAGTTAGCAAGATATTTAGACACTGTCCCTTTAAAGGTTAACCTCTACCATGCTGAGCCTGGATATATCCTGTCTTAAAAACAGTGTAGATCCAGATCAGCTGGCTTCTGAGAAGCCAGCTGATCAGGATCCACACTGTTTACCACTCAGCTTGTAAATACATGCCAAAAGGGGAATGTCGCAAATTAGTTTGATAAAAATTGGGGAGGAGTGTAGTACATGAAGTAACCAGCAGGATAAGAATTAAGGGGAGTTAATCAGCAGGTAATTTAGTGCATAAGAAAAGTCAGAAGAAGGCATGAAAGCAATATTTTTATAGCATATTGTTTAACTGCATTAGATGTTAAATGCTAGATTGGTATCCATAAACAAACATGGGCAGGTGAACTATCTCATTATTGTGGCATTGTAATGCTTTTACCAGGTCTTAATGGTGATGTACAAATGTCTCTTCCAAGAACTGATAAGCTAAAAATAGGGGCTGTTCTTGACATGTTGGGGCACACCTTTACCCTTGAAAAAAACAATTTTGAACATTCATTTCTGTGATCTGTGAATCCAGGGTTCGCACAGGCTTGAAAAGTACTTGAATTTAGAGGGCTTTCTTGAAAAGTCCTTGAAAATTAAATATGCCTTGAAAAGTACTGGAAAATCACTCAAATGCCTTGAAAAGTCCTTGAATTCCTCATTTTTTCAGTAGGACATAACACTGTTGATAGGGATCTAAATCAGTATAAAATTGTTGTGCGTTTATTTGGTGCATCATTTGCTGCACCAAATAAAGGCACAACAATTTTATACTAATTTACTAGTATTAGTTTCTCCATTATCTCAGTCTAGCATTTCTGAAGTAGAATTTTAACACTTAAATCAGGATTTTTCATAAACTTTTAGTCCTTGAAAAACTGTAGAATAGTCTGGAGAAGTCCTTGAAAAGTCCTTGAATTTTACTCAAACTTGCCTTTATGAACCCTGGAATCTGCTCTGAATGCTATTGCACTCTGTATCAGCAGACAAAATTAGTTACAATTTCTCATTTATCACCATGCATTTCCAAGAAAAAATAAGGACCACATAATCCCCTCTGTCTCTCCAGCTGTCCATCCATCTGTCTTTCCTTCTGTGTAAAAATGTTTTCTTGGAAAGTTGCTTAACATTTTGCATGGTGATAACCTTTTTAATCCTTAAAGCACCAAGAAAAAAATGCATATGAAAATGTCGTCAGCTGAAGTCGTCTGCTTCAAATAATTTGCAGCAGACGACTTTAGCAGACAACATTTTCAGACGATTTGAGTATTGACGAAATTAGTACTTGAATTCTATCTTCCCACTAGTTCTCGAGATATCTAGCACACAAGAAAGTGACACACCAAGGTGGACATCAATGTGGACAGGTTCAGCACCTCTCCCTACCGTCTGACGAATTAAGTATAGAAGCAAACAGCATGACCCAGAACAGACTGCTCCTATAGGAGCAGTCTGATCTAAGTCCACACTGTTTGCCATAGAGGCTTCTTAAACATTTGAGCAGACGAGAAAAGCAGACTTAAGTTGCGATTGGGGCATTAAGGGTTAAAACAGTTTGTACCCTGATCAGGACTGACCAAACATCTGTCTCATCTGCATCCAAACTGTTTGACACCCTGATGGTATTCTTGAAAAAACTTTTTTAAAAAGCAGCAGACGACAGATGCATTTAATCTGTGCACAGTGCAAAGCCTGCCTAAACCTCTTTTCAATTTTTTTTTAAAAAGTGTTTATTACCATCAGAGTGTCAAACAGTTTGGAACCAGTTCAGGCCCTATGAATGCCTCGGGCCTGATCTGGGTACAAACTTTTTTCAAAGATTTTCAGCAGGCGGCAAATATATCACTGGCAGATTGAGAATTAAAACGAGATTGTACCATCGTGGGTTTAGGAGACTTTCTATATTGTTTCGTTTCTTGTTATTTTGCAGATCATATAGTGATGAATCTGTCTGTTAAGATTGGCGGGATGGACTTTGACTACACGAAATTCACCTTCTTTGATTGCAGTCTACACACTGATACTGCGTAAGTATTGATATGAGCTTTAATTGGTCAGACAGCAGGTTAATCTTCTACATAAATTTAGTTCTTGGAATCGCATATAGAATATCCTGGAAGTAAAGTTGTTCAAAATTTAAGAAACTTTTTATATAACTATAATATGAGCCGTGGCATGAGATTTCCAGCAATGTGGCATTTTGGCAAGTGTAGACTTAGACGAGCCTGTGCAGCCCCTTTTTAAGCTTTGACACTCCAAATGATGTGCAGTGAGTAGCCTATTAGTCATAGAATATTCAAGGGACTAGCAAAGGCTCTGATCAGACTGCGCGTATGCACAGGCTGGTCTGAGCCTTTGCTGGTCTCACACACCACAGTGTTGGAAATCTCATTATGTTAAAATTCTGTGATAGAATACGGCACAAGCTTATATTGATTGACGAAAAAAAAGTGAACAGCTTTTTCACTTCGTCAGCAAAAAAACACTATATATTAGATTTTATATCAATAGAAAAAAACTTTCTATTCTATTCTATAATATATCTATTTTCTAACTACTCACAAGTTGTAACTACTACTTACAAGTAGAACAGCTGTGTCCTGGTACTTTGGGGTGTAGCGGCTTTAACCCATTTAAGCCGAATGGAATTTCCCACTCTTATCAATTGGACCAGTCCATTTCTATTTTAAGGGTTGTTGGGTGGTATTTTTCATTTTTGTTCAAATTTTAAACGGGTATTTTATAAGGGAACAGTGGAGGCCCTGATCAGACGCCGCAGAACCGTGTTCTGTGACGTCTGATCTGGGTCTGCACTTTTTGCCTATGTCCCCCAAAAAGGACGGTTAATAAAAGGTTTTCTCTCAGTTTCATGATTTTTTGTAAGAGCTGCCTGATCTGGGTCTGCTCTGTTTGCAAAAGAGTTAAAAGACGTCTCCATGAGGTATCCAGTGGGAATAGAGGTAAATTTGGTCAGTATTCATCTTCATCCATACTTAGTGTACATGATCAGCAAAGGCTCTGGTGAGTCTACACGTTGCTCGACGACATTGTGATAAGTACAAAACTCTCAAATATATTTTTAACTATTATTCGTCGCTTTGCATGTTTTAGGGCAAAATCTGCAGACACTTTTGTTGCTTAGCATGCTTTATATATAATCCACTCATCATACTTTTCTCAAATTCAACATGCATCTAGATTGATCATTTTGTTTCAAATTGCCAGTTTTAAATAATGGCAAAGGCTATTTCTAAGGCTTAGTGATTGCCTTAACCCATTTAATGGAATTTCCCACTCATCAATTGGACCAGTTCATTTCCGTTTTTAAGGGTTGTTGGGTGGTGTTTTTCATTTAAATTCAAATTTTAGCGGTATATTATGTAAACAAACAGTGGAGACCCTGATCAGATGCCGCATTTTTGCGGCATCTGGTCTGGGTCTGCACTGTTTGCCTATGTCCCATAAAAAGGACGCAAGGCTTATATGGGTTAAGATTCTTGGATTCAGTGTCAAAACGACAGAAGTTTCTCGCTGATGATGTTAGTTAACTTTAAGTAGATTATGATTGCTGTCTATCAGGTATGGATCAGAGTTAAAATTAACACTTTCCTGTCATCCATATTTGGTTTCCCTTTAAGTTTGAGGGATCACTGCTAGAATTTTCAAATTATATTGTTATTTTGTCCCTGAAGATTGCTGTTATTTTTACAAACAGTGTAGACCTTGATAAAATGCTGCAAAAGCAGCATTTCATCCTCATCTGCGCTGTTTGCAAATGTACCAATACAAGGGTTATAAGAAACATGCCAGACCTTGCTGAAAGGCATGAAAAATTTACCCAGCATGCAAAGAGTCAGATGACACTGACAGGCCCCCAGATAAGGGTGCGTAACAGAAAATTAGTTTTCTTATTTCTCAGCCAAAACATATGTTGTGGGTACTCAAAAGAACCGTCTCAATGAGACAGTTCTTTTGAGCACCCAAAACACATGTTTCAACAAATGGATAAGAAAATAATCACAATTTTACACTAATTTATTTTTGCTTGACTGGCGTTATGACTGAACAGACTGGGTGGATATGAGCTTTCACTTGCCACAAATTTGATAAGCACCAAAATCTTGGAAGTCTGCAGAATGCGGATTAGCATTCTTGTTTATAGAATATCTTTGGAGATTAAAGCACAGCTGGCATGGGTGTAACAATCAAATTATTCACAATTAATCTTTAATCTAATAAAACAGTGTCTATTTTAAAAAAGCAAATGGAATTATTTATCTGCAATAGACTGAAAATATTGCAAGATATAACTTGTTGAATATCTGCAGGTTTTCTAGTGAAGCTGCAAACATTGAAATGTGTTAAAGATACCTTGTCAAAAGGGGGAGGGGTTGGGGCAAAGTGGAAGAAACATCTATCTTATTTCCTTTCTTACCTGGGTAGGTTATGATGTCAAATTTCTCCAAATATTGCGCTTTGGATAATGTTCAGAGGGGGGGATCGAAGATTTCTGGAAAGGGGGTTCATATGTACTAAGGTTTCACTTTGCAGATTTAATCTTATTTTGATTAAATATCCCATGAAAATGAAATAATTTGGTCTCAGAGGGGGGTGGGGGCTTATTCTCTTATCTAAACCCAATGGACATTAAATTTTTTCTCTGTGACTGTTCATTGTTCTATAGTTAGGCAAAGAATGTTCCTTGAAGACAAATGAAGCAATGAAGTTAGGTAAACAATGAAAAAAGGATAAGGACGACATGCACTCTATCATCCATAGCCTATATTTAAAGCAGAGAATGTTTTTGCTAAATTGAACATCAAACCCACACATAAATATTTTCTTTCACACCAATTTGAAATTAAATTTACTTTTAGAAAAGATTTTAGACTCTCTGTCTGTATTGTCTACACGTACAGATAAAAGAAATAAACAGAAGATAGTTTGGCTATTTTTCAGCAAAATATATCTTGTGGGTATTTACCAGAACAGCCTCTGTGTGGCTGTTCCATCAAGCACCCACAAGATGAGTTTTGTAGATAAGTTAGATATACTTTTTTCAATAATCGTCTCAAGTTTCTTCTCATCTGCAGTCAGATATCAATCATATTTTTTAATTTCACAACTTGGAAGATTTTCTCCAATTTCTCTGAATGTCTGCCAGCTTCATCAGCAGTCAGAATCTTTTGTATTATTAACTCTTTGCATTCTGGGTAATTTTTCATGCCTTTTGTTGTCTTCTGCTGACTTTTTTCAAAATTATCTTTTCAAAATAATTCTTTCAGGAATACTATTAGAGTGTCAAACTGTTTGGATCCAGATCAGGGCCGACGTCCTGTCGGCTCTGATCTGGGTCCAAACCGTTTGCAAAGGTTATCAGTAGATGACAAAAGTCCCCACTAGCAATGAAAGAGTTAATAATCCCAGATATTCATTGAAGGAAGGCGATTAATCAATGTAAATCTGTTGTTGTGGCATCAAGACATATATTGTGGATATTCATGAGTACACACAATTTATGCTTTAGCATGTGAAGTTTGTGAGATTATTTTTGGCGTTTGTATGATCTTGAGCGGCTGTTGTTTCCTTGAATTGGCTTGGCTTCTGCAATGTAATCAATAGAATTGATAGAAAAACGACAAGATATAACAGAATTGTTTTCTAAATTGATACAAATGATGGTACTTAAGAAACCAGGGCTACAGAGATATTCCATTGCTCCCCCACCCCCAACCTAACCCTGTTCACCCCATCCCACTAGCTAAGATAGCTTTCCATTAACAATGCACTTAGCCTAACAGTGAGCTTTTCATTAGATTTTTTGGATTCGTCTTCAGTGATTTAACCTTTTCTTGTTTTCTGGGGGCCCTTTTGTCATCTGCAGATAACCTTTGCAAACAGTTTGGACCCAGACCAGGCCCAACAGAATGATCTGGATCCAAACTGTTTGGCACTCTGATAGTATTCCTGAAAGATTTTATTTGAAAAGGTTAATTCTTAAAAAAGTCGTAGATGACAACAAAAGCCTGAAAATTACCCAGCATGCAAAGAGTTAACTATTGTTGTAGCGTGTCAATGTTCCAATCCACAATTTTGAGAAATCTTCTATTTTTATCGAAGGTGTGGTTTATGTGCCAGTGGTGTTCAGGAGTGACAATTCATGTGAATCACCAGTCCCTATGTTCACAGGAAAATAAGAAAAATATTCAGGGAAAATGTCACCTGCCCGTATTTGAGTTTGCACTATAAAGTTTTAAGAAGGGTTTTAAAGATGCATGTTGAATTAAAGTAGTTAACTGCCATTCAAATTTTCCCTGTTTTTTCTCCAAGATAATGGTTGACATGTCAAACAATGTTAATCATCTGTTATTTAAAGTAGAAAATCATGCTTGAAGTTGATCTTGGCATGGAAAAGATGCATGTGTCTTTAGTGGTAGTAGTACAGTGGTAGTATGAATTTCAAGGGTGCAATGAATTTTGTTTGATCATTCAATCTGATAAATAAAAAAGCTTGATATATGTATACAGTGATGTCCCTTTAGAACGCTAGAAAAGTACTGTATTATAAGTGAATCGTATTTAAAGGGGACAATTTTACAATTGAATTATTGGGAAAATGACCATTTTATGGTCATTTTCCCTATAATTTCTTTGTAAAATTTCATGGTAAAAAAAATTTGGGAGTCACATCATGATCATGTAATATCCAAATCCATGTTAAAATGAAGTGTGTTATAAAGGGACTGCACTGTATTGCTTAGAAAATTGCAATTTGTTGTAAGCAGTTGCCATAATATGCACTTGGACCACGTGAACAAATTAAAGGGGACGGCAACATTGAAAACAAGTGGATTTCATATGCAAGCCCTGATTAAACCATGCAATCTGCCATAAATCTGATGAAAATCGGATTATAGATAAGGAAGTTAAAGCAATCCGAAAATCAAATTTCTGTCAATGGAGGCCGCCATTTTGAGTATTTAATTAGCTTCCTGTAAATTTTGAAAAGCCAATAAAATCCCCTTTTTCATTGCACTGTATAGATTTAGTTTTCTAAATCAACTATTCAAGAAAAATGAAAACAAAGTTAAAAGGAATATCAAGAAAGTAGTAATTCTGTTTATGCATATTAAATTAGGGCTGTGTGACATCACACTGCCTAAAATGGCTGCCCTCCATAGCGTTCAATTCTCTACTATACAAATACCTGTAACTTTCATATTGTTCATTCAATTTTGATTGGGTTTGCGGCAGATTGCATGTCTTAATATGGGCTTGCATTTCAGACTGACTTCCTTGCAATGTTGCTGTCCCCTTTAACTTGTAAAAATTCTAAAAAAGTTGACACCAAAAGCAAAATATGTTAAGGCAACTGCATTTAATTGCAATTGTTTACTTTGGTGATATTTCTTCATTGTTTCTACCTGGGGAGCAGGGGTGGGTAGGGGTAGAATTGGGTTTAACTTCTTCTTTAATGCCATATCTTTCTTTTCCCTCTCCCATAGCATAGAAGAAAGCCAGACGTGACTGAAATATTACTGACTGGGCTTTTGAACATCCACTCAAATAAAGTAACTGATCATTATACCCCCCGCAAACTTTGTTTGTGGTGGGTATACTGTTTTCACGTTGTCCGTGCGTGTGTGCGTCCGTGCGTGTGTGCGTCCGTCCGTCCGTAACGTTTTGTTTTTTTAATATCTTGAAGAGTCATTGCTGGATTTTCATCAAACCTTGCAAACATCTTCATATATGCAAGACAAATACTTTAGACAAAAAAGTAAGGGCTAGGGGCCAATTATATTAGAGTTATTTCCCTTTGTAGTTCTAAGTGGCTTTTGATATAGGGTTTTATGCTTATGCTATTATAGGCCATACACGGGCCGATCAACTCCTACCACAGCTTTTGATGGAACACTTTGATACTTTTCCTATACAATGTAGACACATTGAACATATGCATGAAGGAGTTTACTTTAGAAAAAATATTTTTTGACAAAATGACAGCTGTGAGAACTTAGACAATTTTTCCCTAATAAGGCTTTTGTATATACATAGACGGTGCCTTCATGGGCCGATCAACTTCTACCACAGCTTTTGATGGAGCAATTTGATACTTTGCCTATACAATGCAGACACATAGAACATATGCATGAAGGAGTTTGGTTCAGAAAAATAATTTTTGACAAAATGACAGCTGTGAGAACTTAGACAATTTTACCCTAATAAGGCTTTTGTATATGCATAGATGGTGCCTTCATGGGCTGATCAACTCCTAGTACAGCTTTTGTTGGAACAATTTGATACTTTGCCTATACAAAGTAGACACATTGAACATATGCATGAAGGAGTTTGGCTCAGAAAAAATAATTTTTGACAATATGACAGCTCTGAGAACTTAGACAATTTTTCCCTAATAAGGCTTTTGTATATGCATAGATGGTGCATTCATGGGCCGATCAAATCCTACCACAGCTTTTAATGTAGCAATTTGATACTTTTCCTTTACAATATAGACACATTGAACATATGCATGAAGGAGTCTGGTTGAAAAAAAAAATAATTTTTGACAAAATGACAGCTATTAGAACTTAGACAATTATTACCTTATATGACTTTTGTATATGCATGGATAGTGCCTTTATGGGCCGCTCAACTCCTACCACAGCTTTTGATGGAGCAATTTGATACTTTGCCGATACAATGTAGACACATTGAACATATGCATGAAGCAGTTTATAATTTTTGTTTGCACAGATTCTGCTGAAATCTTCTTTTCAAAACTTAGGTCTGCTGGTTTGAACTATAACTTGCCAAGTTTTTTTCACTGAATCTTACTGTGCAGGGGGTATCTAATAAGCATTGCTTATTGACTTTTTTCATTTGAATACTATTTTGAAATTTTAACTGCCCTTGAATACTTGAAACCTGTACAGACCTCCAAAGGTTTAGATAAACAAAATTTTTGAGCGTAAAATTGTAAATATTTTCTTACCCATCCGTTTTAACATTTTGAGTTTTGGGTGCTCAAAAGATCTGTCTCAATGAGACAGTTCTTTTGAGTACCCACAACATATATTTTGGTTGAGAAATGAGGAAATTCATTTTTTGGTAGGCACTATTAACTAAAAGCCTTGACCTCTTTAAAACATGGATGGAGATATAACATGTACAGTCACTTGTTGTGGCTCCCAAAATGTTTTACCATGGAATTTTACAAATGAATTATACACCTGACCAGTTTCATGCTCTTTTAGCTTGGCCCTGGAACACCAATATTAATCTCGCAAGCCTCGCATTTTATCTCTTTTCCCCAACTCGTTTAATAAAATCAGTAATACATGAGCACTCATGTAAGATCCTCTATTGATAGTGTTTTTCAGGTCCCTCGGGAGATGTTGAAAACCTCTTGCTTCCCCACAGTTTTTAACATCTTCCTCAGGACCTAGCGAACGTTAACGCATGAAAAACCGTGTTTGATCCCTATACGATTGTTTTACATAGAGAGGTTGATAACATTATGATGTGGTTTCAACATTATATACCCACTTGGTTACTTAGTATTAATGATATTTTCTCATTTTTAAGACGTAAAAAAGCCCAAAGGTATGTACCAACAGTATGTTCAGGCTGTCTGGCTAATTGGCTTAGCTTCAAACCACCAACGCTTTTCCTTCAATACAAGGCTTTTTACGGAAATACTCGTGAAACTTACCATCAAAATCTTCAGCTCCCATTTAATCAGCTTTCTTCTGAACTGCTTCCGAACTGTATCTTGAATGATTCTTGCCATTTGTCAATGTCAGCCAACAAAATAAGTGATTGTTAAAAGTATACTTAACATTTAAATGTATGCATGAAATCGCTACGATTTAATATCCTGTATGGATTAACCATTTTAACAATACAGACAGGAAAAAGAGTGTCGGCGAACAGCAGAAGTTGCCACTGGGATATCTCTCATTACAATATACTCATCTTATTGGCATGGGGTGCAGCATATTTTGCTTTAGTGGTCAACAATATTCAAATTTTTCATAAAAGATTTGTTCGAAGGGTGTTGACATATATGACCTAGTGTAAGCTGTAGAGACTCGTTGGCCTCAACTATGTCTGAAATATGAGTGATGCCCGGAAAATTGCAAATTGCAGTTTTCCAGGCATCGGTCCCATTTTAGTCAAGTTTTCAAGATGATATGAGCCGTGACATGTGATTTCCAACAATGTCAAATTTTGACAAGTGTAGACTCAGGCGAGCCTGTGCAGCCTCCCTTTAACCCTTAATGCGCCAATTTGCAACAAAAGTCGTCTGCTTATCTCATCTGTTGAAATTTTTAAGAAGCCTCTATGGCAAACAGTGTGGACCCAGATCAATAAAGAGCAGTCTGTTCTGGGTCCAGGCTGTATGCTTCTATACTTAATTCGTCAGTAATGATAGGCAATTATTTGCAGCAGACGACTTTAGCATACAACATTTTTAGATGCGTTTTTTTCTTGGCGCTTTAAGGGTTAAGGTTAGAAACTCCAAATGATGTTCGTTCAGTAGCTTAACAGTCATAGATTACTCAAGGGACTAGCAAAGGCTCTGATCAGATTGCGTGTATGTGCAGGCTGGTCTGAGCCTTTGCTGGTTGCACATACCACATTATTGGAAATCTCATGTCATGGCTGAATTATATGCAGCATAACATTGCAAAATACAGTCTCCACATCATGCACTTGGTCACATTTAAACAAGTTTTAGTTTTAAAAAAAGTTGACCACTAACTAAGACACAATACATTGCACTCCATAATTGGGATCTACTCTGTAAAAGACATATGATTATGGATAAGAAGGCGTTTCACGTTTGATTTCCCATTTATGGATGGAATACCAACCAATGTGGATCCAGATAAAGCTGCTCAGGATTTACCCTGTTTCAAGTGTTTCAGCACGACAAGGATTTCCATATATGCCTAATAAAACTGTCCATTCTGCTTGTTTAAATTAGCTCACCCTATTGATGACCTGGGGAGTTTATGGTATAGTACAGTAAAACCTGTCTTAAGCGGCCACTAAAAAAACCCCCAAAATCGGGTTTCAGTGAAGACCGATTATCGCTTAATGCAGGTCAAAAGTATTGCAGAATGCTCTCTTGGAGAATTCTGCAATACTTTCGACCTTCATTAAGCTACCATTCGTCATTAAACCTTTGCTTGGTCTAATTTTGAGTGGCCGTTTTAGACAGGTTTTACTGTATATCCATTCTGGTGTGCAGATAAAAACTAAAAGCGATGCCCACATTAGAGCCATGCATGCTCATTTAGAGAACCTTACTTAAATGTCATATTTGTATTTTTTACCAAGAAAAGCTGGCACAAATTATTGAATTAATTGAAAGTACCATCAGTACGTATATTCAATCTAATAAAGACACATGCTTATTAAGTCAAAAATTGTAAAAGTCTGGTTTGATAAGCCCAACAACTGACAGAGGGGACAGGAGGGATGGATGAACTCCCCTCTCAAGGGCTTCATTGTCTCCCCGTGACATTTGTGCACCATCAACCAGATGAATGCTTTTGCTTATTTTGAGACACTGAATAGTTTGTTTGTATGTGTGTGTTTGTTTGCAGATGGGTTGAGGGATCATTTTGAATTATCATCCATTAAACCTACCATATTCTGTAAATTCAGAAATTTTGGCAAGAATTTTATTTTTGCGAAAAGCGATAGAAGACATATTTGCCACATTAAAATTTTGCAATTAGGGCACGATTTACCTGCATCAGTAAACAACAGTGAGTGATTTCACCATTTTGTGAGGGTTTTATTTTCATAAAACTTGGCCGCGTAGTTTTGTGAAAATAAAACCCTCGCAAAATTTTTCGAATTAACAGTATTTTGAACCTTGTCACTAGAAAACCTAATTGGGGGTTGTGACTAGGTAAAACATACCTTACCTGCTCAGCTACAGAGACTAGCTAGAGCTATATATGAATGATTGGATCTGGTAATATATAGGTATATTGTTATTCAGGCAGACCACAGTTCGATCCCGGCCTGGTCCCATACTTTCAGAAATAATTTCTACGGTCATTCTCCTCCCTTCCGCTGAATCATTCAAGAAGGGTTGTTGTCAGTTACAAGCGAAAGTATGTGCACGAAGTACGGGTTAACGGCTTCTTCAAGCTTGCCCAAGATAAAAATATATGGAAAGGGGTATGTGCATTAAGAGGCTATTTTGGCCTCCCTATGAGGCAAAAAAATGAAAATTGCTTTTCACAAATTTCTTCTTATTAGTTTATTAGAACAATAGCCCAGGTGTAAAAGTCTGGGATTGATTCTATTTTTATCGTTGCTATGGTAACAAAAATGGCTGCCAAAATAGGCTGAAAATAGGAAAATGACCATTTTGGAGCAAATTTAAGACATTTGACAGAGGAATTAACATAGAGCACAAGCAAATACCAAAAAGATATTTTAACAGAGGGTGAGTATTATCACGGCACACAATATATTAAAAGGTTTTTTTGGTATTCGCTTGTGCTGATATCTAATTCTTAAAATATCGGTCTGAAAAAGCCTTAAATTTGGCTCAAAATGACAATTTCTCTATTTTAAGCCTATGTTGATGGCCATTTTTGTTACCATAGCAACGGAAAAAGTAAAATAAGCGGAGAATTTTACACTTGGGCCATTCTTCTTATAAACCAATTGGGTAAAATTGGTGAAATGCAACTTTCAGTTTTTGGCTCCAGAGGGGGCCAAATTTGCCCCATAATGCACGTACCCCTTTCAATATCTGATTGCAATTTTGTATGATTTAATAGTCTTCTTTTCAATAAACATGTAAGAGGGTGGGAGGTGGGTTCTTGCTCCACTTGATAGCTGTGCATGCACATATAAAGAGTAACTTTAAGCATATACTTTATACATTGTACATGTATATTGCTTAAAGTATAAAAATCTTGTGTAAGCCCATATGTTTACTCAGCATTGCGCCGCATGGTAAACATAGAACAGACATACCCTAGCATAATGCAATTTGACCCCCCCCCCCCTAAACATAGAACAGACATACCCTAGCATAATGCAATTTGATCCACCCCCCCCCCCCCCCCCCCCCCCAAAAAAAAAAAAAAAAAAAAAAAAAAAATGTTTTTGGGGTTTCAGACAATGTAAGACTCAAACCAGCCTACTCAGCTACAGAGACTAGTTAGAATTAATGTTGAAACTTTGAGTATCAATCACAAGCTAAGTTATTATACTTTTTAGAGAGCAAACAACACTGGCGCTGATCAGCCTATGCAGATGCGCTGGCTGGTCTGTGCCTTTGTTGTTTGCATGCACAAAAATCGGTGTGTTTTTTTGCAAGGATTACTTAATGATGTCTTACAGAATATGAGCCATATTATGTTAGCCATTAAGGTGGGGATTTAGGGGTGGGAAGTGCATTTTTTTTCAAATTAAAAGTGCATATCACTCAATTGCCCCATTTTACCAATTTTGATGCATTTCCCAGACTTGCTTCTCTGAAAGATGAGAAAGTGTCAAGGGATCAAAGTTCCTATAATGTGTTACAGTTAAAGTAATCAAAAAGAAATAAAACTTAATGAATCTATCTATGCACTCAGCCAGAGAGGTAGATATCTTTACAAACATTTGGTATACATCATCCCCCCTCTTAACTCTTTAAATACCAGAGCCAAATTACTGAGACAGTTGAAGCACGTGCAAACAAAATAGTCCCAGAACAGAATGCTCCTAGAGTTTTGTTTGTTTGTTTGTTTTGTTGCTTTACATCCCAAGTCAACAGCTAAGGTCATGGCGGGACAGTCAGTTCACCTAACCACACTTTTTTTCCTGGGCATGCTTAAACAAGCGGTTAACCAATACTTCATGCACATACTATCGCTTGTAACTGACAACAACACTTCTTGAATGATTCAGCAGAAGGAAGGAGAATGACTGTAGAAATTATTTCATGATCGATCTCCACGGGATCTAACTCGCGACCCCTGGATCTGCAATCAGACTCCCATCTGTAGCCAGACACTTTACCGACTGCGAGAATGCTCCTAGAGGAGGAGCAGTCAGATCAGGGACTATTTGTTTGCTTTCCTCAGCAAATTATTGATTGTTAACTAGGATGGATTAGTCCAGATTGTCAAATGGAAGAATCCATTGCAGAAATGCAGTAGTTAAAGAGTGAACTCTTCAGCTGCATGGGGTGAAAGCAACAGAGAGGAAGGTACACCATTCGAATAGTTGTTAGTTCGAGACTCGTGGCCGGCGGTCCGTCACTGTGTTGTGTCCTTGAGCAAAACACTTTTATCAGCTGCTTAGTAATGGTTCAACCCAGGAAGACAGGAAATCGTCCTGACATGAATGAAAAATTGTTGACTGGAATGTAAAGCATCAAAGCCCAAAACACTCTGTGCATTGGTATTTTTGGTCACTAGCTTGCAGCCTGTAGCACAGGTGGCTATTTCAGGGTATATAGACGCAAATGAGCCTATCTGTGCATACTGCTTTTCCAGAGCCGTATCCGCTCCAGAAAAGGAGCCTATCCGTCAAAAACAAGACATGGGGAGAGGAGATACTTAAAATCTGGGACAACATTAGATTATTTACGATGTAAGTAACATAAAATCAAACGCCACGGGACTTGTAAGTCTCTAACTGGTTGGATTTTGAATAATATGATGAGGCTGATATCAAGTCACGTCTACAAAGTTGAACAGAAAATGACTGCTCTGTTTTCGGCGATTTAGTTTGCGTTGGAAAATGAAGCAAAACTAAATATTCAGTCAATTTTGTCGGCCTACACCACAGCAGAATATGTTTTATGTTCCACCCCTGGCTTAAAGCGTATGTTTGGCTTTTAAAATTGGTTTTCCATAGAAAAGAAGGGTCATGCTTGAAAACAAGACGGCTAAGGAGCCTATAGGTTGAGAGAAAAATGACCATTTTGTGGCACATGATAATGAGCCGTACCCATGGTACAGGAGCCTATATGTTTTCAACTAAGTGCCAAAGGAGCCTATAGGTTATAAAAGTAAGAAATAACATTAAGATCCGTAGCCAGTAACCATATAGGCTCATTGGCCAAAGACAAATAGGGTCCCTAGCCAGATTATTTTCCTTTCCATGCTATTTATAGAGAGAATAACGTACAATTCGGTCTGTGAAATGCATATAAGTCATTTTCAACATAAATTCTTTACAAAATACTAAAACAAAATTGCGAGAACAGCCAAAACTGTTCGAAAAGTTTGTTTTCTTTGTAGTGTAATCGTCTGTGGACGTCGCCGCAATGAAGAGTGTATTGCGTTATAAAAAATCTGCATCATCAACGAACGTGTGGCTGTTTGATTTTTGTCTAATAGCTTTTCTGTTGTTCCGTTGCATTGCCATTTTCTTCATGTAGTTAATGGAACTTATTATTTTACTTACCTTTTGATGTCACTGTCTATCGCTAAGCTTGTTTTTAGCGGATAGGCTCCTTTTCTGGAGCAGATAGGGCTCAGGAAAAGCAGTTTTGAACCGATAGGCTCATTTGCGTCTATATACCGTGTATTTGTTAGACTGAAAATCAGGAAATTCTGATCCTGCAACACTCTTTCATACAGATTCAAGGGCAATTGTCGGTTACTGATGGTAATGGACCTGCCTTCAGGTTATATGGCCATCTCTACATGACCAAACAGCTCTTGATTGGAATGTAAAACACCAGATCAGGAGTGCAGTGGCTCAGTGGTAGAGTGTTAGGCTTGAGATTGAGGAGTCGCTGGTTCGAGACTCACCAGAGGCACTATGTTTTATCTTTGAGCAAGACAATTTTCATCTGCTTTGTACTGGTTCAACCAAGGAAGACAGCAATGTTCCCTGACATAACTGAAAAATGTTGACTGGGACGTAAAGCATTAACACAGTACAAACAAACAGACATCAGATCAGAAGCTGCCGTCCAGCCATCAAAAGTGTTTGGTTTACATGTTCTCAGTAAAAAGAAATGTTGTTGCATATTTAGCGCGATCAATGACCAGGAGTGTTATGTGGTCATAAGTTGAATCAGGGTCTGGCCATATGCTTCACACTGACTTTTCTTTCCCAATGGCTGAATCAAACACCCCAAAACAAAGCAAAAAAGACGAAAAGTGGAATTTTAAAAGACTTGGTTCTAGCACTCAAAGAGTTAAGTATCCAACGACTTAATTAATTTTGTAGGATATTTATGTGTTCTTGATGCAGAATTATGCAACTTACGCATACTTAGCTGCAATAATGATAAGATTTTTATCTTGAAAACTGCTTATGTGAATAAAGAAATGAAAAACACATTTTGTTTCCACTTTTACAATGATTTAAACAGGGAGAGAATTTTAATTGCATTGATAACATAGCACTAGATGGAAAAGTTCTTTTATTTTTAGCTCACCTGAGCTGAAGTGAAGTATTATCGGTAGCATGCCAGTTGTTCGCAGTCTGTCCCTAGTCGTCATCGGTCCACATTTGCAAGGAAGTATATCTCTAAAATCAGCTGGCCAATTTTGATCAAATTTCATGTTAAGCATCATCTGAGGTTGTGGGAAACTGGTTACATAAGGGTTTTGGGCTGATTTGATTGGAACTCTGGTTGCCATGGCAACAAACAGCTCCCATAGACTATGTATCTCAAAGAGCATCTATGTCATGGGAGAGGCTTTAAAAATCTTTTGAAACCATGAGCCAGGCCCACAGGTTATATATGAGACGCGATATGTGATTTCCAACAATGAGGCATTTTGACAAGTGTAGACTCAGACGACCCTGTGCAGACTCGTTTTAAGCTTAGAAACTCAAAATGCTGTCTGGTCAGTAGCTTAACAGTCATAGAATATTCAAACGACTAGCAAAGGCTCTGATCAGACTGCGCATATGCGCAGGCTGATCTGAGCCTTTGCTGGTCGCGCTTACCACATTGTTCGAAATTTCATGTTACCGCTCATATTATATGTATTTGGTATATGTAGCAATGCCAATCAAGCTCTGGGGTCTAAACTTGCCACAACCCGCCTATCAATAGCTCCCATAGAAATAATTTTGGGGGAATCTTTTTAAAAAAATACTCTTAAGGAAATATGGCCTTACATGACTGAAATATTGTTGCTCAGGCTTTTAAATCTCAACACAAATTTATATAACATTTATATACTTATAATTAAGCTGACAATTAACACAAATGTCAAGATTTATTTTTTGCAGACTAATTTGAGAATGCCAGAAATTGGTGGGAAAAGTATTTTAAGGAGGACAAAAAATCAGACTACATTCCACTTATAACATACAATCATCAAGTTTTTCATGGAGGGAGAACTGCTTGATGTGTTCTTCATATTAAGTACCATAATTGTGTAGAGCCATGAAAAAGGCCTGTTTTTACATATCTTAACATTTAAACTATTCAACCCTATCGGTATAAAATTGTTTCACCTTTTATTGGTTATGCTGCAAAAGAGACAAAACATTTTATACAAATTTTATACAAATTTATAAGCATTATTTCACAGCATGAGATTTCCAACAATTTGACATTTTGACAAGTGTAGACTCAGATGAGCCTGTGCAGCCTCCTTTTAAGCTTAGAAACTCCAAATGGCGTTCAGTCAGTAGCTAATTTTTAATTATCATAGAATACTCAAGTGACTAGCAAAGGCTCAGATCAGACTGCGCATATGCGCAGGCTGATCTGAGACTTTGCTGGTCTCACATACCTTATTGTTGGAAATCTCATGCACTGGCTCAATTTATAAGCAATATTTCAGTCTAATTTTTTTCAAAGTTGACTTAAAAAGTGTTAGAAATTGAATATGTGTAAATCAGTATTTTTATAAGTATTTCAAGTGCTAATGGAAAGTCTATTACAAATCCTTGAAAAGTCCTTGAATTTTACATAGCCTTACCTAAATGAATCATGGGTGTACTGTCACTTCTCAAAGTGACCATAGCTATTGGCTGACAGGGACATTCCAGAAACAAGGCAAAAGTTTTGTTTGATTTGATGCTTTATGTCCCAGGCAACAATTTTTCAGTCATGTGGGGATGATTTCCTCTCTTCCTGGGTTGAACCAGTACTACTGACTAAGCAATGGATAGTACCAAGATCAGTACTAAAGTCTTAAGCCTGTATGTGCTTAGAGAAAATCAAGAAAAAACAATATTATAACTACTTCTTGGGTGAAAAATCAAACATAAAGCTTAACAATTGTCATTAAGGGCCTTTTTTTATGTAGAAATAATTAAATAACATAAAATTCTCATTAGGACAATATTAAGCTGGGAAGTGCTACCTATTTGTGTGAAACATTAGTTTGTTGCATACTTCAGAAAACAAAATGTAAATGCCTTCGGGATGAGCGATTTTGTAACAGAGATTGGCACAAGGGGCATACTGGTATAGGGATGACTGACAAAATCGAAATCAGTTCAAGATGAAACAAATTTGTACCTCCCCCCCCCCCCCCCCATATATATTGTGGTAACTCTATTAAGCAAGGCCCAGCAGATTTTGAAAGTATGCTTTCCTAAGGCAGTTGCTTTCCTAATACAGGTCTACTGATACCCCCAAAACAATATTGGCAATGATAATTACTTTGGATCCCTAATTTAAGGGTCATTGGACAAAAAAAAGAATGAAATTCCTATTTATAGTGAACACGAGCCATTAAACTGTGCTGTTGTTCAGGTTTTCTATGTCAGTATTGTGCAGCATCTATGGTTCAAGGTAGGCGTTAACTCTTAAAGTGCTGAGTTTCTAAAATCGAATCTTCCAGTATATAATCTAGACTAATCCATTCTCGTTATCAATAAATAATACGCTGAAGAAAGCAAACAAAAAGTCCTCACTCATCTAGCAGCTGTCTGATCTAGGACTATTTGTAAGCACATGCTTTTCCTGTCTTGAGTAAATTGGTTCTAGCACTCTGAGAGTTAATATGTTAATCTTTTACACAGGTTATTGTTTTCTCAGATGTTTTTGTCTAACATGTTATTATTTGTGTCGTTTCAGCTGTACAGGTTGCACTTTGAGTAATTTCCCTTGTACCTGGTGTGTTAACAACCATGTCTGTACCCACAATGCCAAGGAATGTCCGTCCAACACCCTCATTGTTGGTAAAAATGTAAGTTGCGTAATGAACTAACTATTTGGTATTCACTAATAAAATTTCACTGACATTTCATAAGGTTTTGCCCTTTTTATACCCCGCCACACTTTAGTGTCGGGGTATTATGTTATACCTTTCGTAGTCTATCCGTCCGTCCGTCCGTGCTCACCATTTCCGATCGATAACTTGAGTATTTATTCACGGAATTTCTTCAAATTTTGTATACATATTGTTATCGGCGATGAGTGGTATGGGATTGTTAATGGGCAAAATCCGTCCATTTTTAACGGAGTTACTGCCCTTTTTCGTATTGGAATTACTGTATGGAATATCTGAATGAAACTTCACAGATATGTTGAACATCAAAGGTTACATATTTTTAGTAAGGACCGTCACCCTTACCTTTCCAGTTCATGAGTAATCCGCCCTTGATTGATCTGAAAAATGGTTTTTGACCTGTAGTTCATTTACTTTATGGAGTATCTGAATGAAACTTCACAGATATGTTGACCATCAAAGGTTACATATTGTGGGTAAGCATCATCACTCTTACCTTTCCAGATTGTGAGTTATCCACCCTTGATTGATCTGAGAATTGGTTTTTGACCTGTAGTTCATTTCATCCGTCCGTGCTCACTGTTTCCGATCGATAACTTGAGTATTTATGCACAGATTTTTTTCAAATTTTGCATACATATTGTTATTGGGGATGAGTGGTATGGGATTTGTAATGGGCAAAATCCGACCATTTTCGATGGAGTTACTGCCCTTTCTCCTTTTAAAAAATGGTTTCTGGCCTGTTATTCTTTTACTGTTTATGATATCTGAATGAAACTTCACAGATATGTTGAACACAGGCAAAGGTTACATATTACAATGAAGGATCGTCACTCTTACCTTTCCAGTTCATGAGTTATCCGCCCTTGATTAATCTGAAAAATGTTTTTGACCTGTAGTTCCTTTACTATATGAAATATCTGAATGAAACCTGACAGATATGTTGACCATCAAAGGTTACATATTGTGACTAAGGACGTCATATCACTGTCTATCTCAGTTCTGTTGCTATTTAGGCATTATATATCTCACAAAATAACTTTTGGTGCCCCCAGCAGTGGCGGGGTATTATGCAGTGCTTGCGGTGCTTTTATTTCGTCTTTTTTTAAGGATGCGCAGCAGTAGAGTGCTTGACTTGAGATTGAGGGGCTGTGGGTTCAGCCTCACTGGAGGCACTGCATTGTGTCCTTGAGCAAGACAATTTATCCTCTGCTTAGTACTGGTTCAACCCAGGAAGACAGTCCCGACATGACTGAAAAATTGTTGACTGGGACATAAGAATCAAAACAAATAAACAAAAAACAAGCAAAACCATTATTTTTTCACAAAATAATGTAATCATAGATCAGAAGCCAGCTGATTAGGATTTGCATTGTTTTTTAGACACACAATGAGTCAAATGATAATAAAATGGACCCCCTTAGACCGACTGGATTATAAGTTATTAAGAGCATGTAGAGAAGTCTGTGGCTGAGTGATGGAATGCTGGACTTACGATAGAGGGGTCGCTGATTAGAGACACAACGAGGCACTGTGTTGTGTCCTTGTTGAGCAAGGCACTTTATCCTCTGCTTAGTATGGAAATGTCGCAACATGATCAAAAAAGTGTTGATTGGGACATAAAGCATCCATTGTCGCACAGGAAGTCCGCTAGCACGAACTAACCTGTCGCCTTTCGCTCGGTGCACACTGGGATTGAGCCGCCATTTTTATTAAAAATATATTATGCAATCATTGCTTGCATGACTCAGGGCTTTACATTCAGAACATATTGACTAAATGAGAAATGATAAACTATCAAAAATTTAACTTTTTTGCTATTTTAACAATTAATTCTGTCACTATCGGAGTGCGAGAATTGAACGGGACTAGCCAAATATGGCTAGTTACCCATGATGCAAAGGGCGAAATGCGAGAGATCTAGATGAGGTATCGTCAGGTCTCGCGAGAATGATAAAGCATCTATTTTAACAAACAAACAAAACAGCAGGGAATTCTGTTGGTTTTTCATGTAGCAGCTCATTTCATGTTTGGTTGTTTTGGGATTTACTGTATTTTAAAACAAAACAAAACAAATAGTGTAACCTTTTGTGCGGAAAAAAAAAAGGGGAAAAAAATTTGTTGACAGATGTTTTACATGTAATATTTTCAATGACACTCACAATAATGTAAAATGTCATATTTTGATATTTGAAATTCATCTTTTAAATCACAGATTTTTTCCTTCTTAAAATTGCAATAATGGAGTTGAACTTTGAGCATTTTCCTTAACCCTTTACCTCATAGACTCCTTTTAACGCTTTTGCAAACGATCAGGCAACTCTTGTAGAGCTGCCTTATCAGGATCTACTCTGTTTGCTTATGGAAATATGATATATCTGATCCAACACTAGTGGACAGGACAAGTAATTTCTTTGTTCTGTGTACCATTTATATAATTATCCATAGTGGGTGGTGCCTACCATGAATATTCATGATGGAAAGGGTTAAAAAACAATTTGCGTAACCTTATTTTCCCTAAATATGCCCACAGTGTAGCCGAAATGGGTTCAATTTTTTTAACATTTACCATATATCATAGGGAAGAAAACTTTTTATTTTTTTTTCATCTAATTATGGGGCTTAATATAATGAAGTTGGCATGTACTTTGTTTGGAATGTTCACTTGAAAGTTTGATTTCTTATGTGTTTTGTTTCAGACTGCAAGTCAATCAGGCTCCCTAATAGGCCCCGAAGCTTGTCCCAGGATAGAACTAGAGGGGACCTCTGATGGTAAACTGTTGGTCCCTTCTGGGACTAGAATGAAGATTCCTGTTAAAGCCATACATCTGAAGGTGAGTGAATCTATTGTGGCCACTCTGACCGTAAAATCTCAATTACGATCTTTCCTCACGGCCACCAATCCAGCTCCTTCATCGCATACACCAGTTGGATTAAACTTTCTGTTTCCGAATTTTGAGAGCAAAATTTAGAAATCGGGAAATGCTATTCGATGAGACACCGATTGAACTTTTCCAACTGATATCGTTTTTTTTTTGACAGTTTAAAATGGTTTGTAATGAAAAAAACTGACATTTTTTCAATTTCAACACAAATTCTAGAACCAGTTTTATGTGCCAGGGCACTCTATTTAAGGTATGTGGAAAATAAACATCAAGGTCATCAAATTCTAAAATGCTGTACTGGTTAGAAAAAATACTGAATTTAAGGTCCATCTCATTCATAGGAAATGGGTCCCTCTTCTTCATAACTCAGTATTGATTTTATACGATGAAGGAGCTGGATTGGTGGCTGTGTTTCCTTGCTGTTAGCGACTTTTGTCGTCTACTGATAACCTTTGCAAACAGTTTGGACCTAGATCAGGACCAACAGAATCCAAACCGTTTGACACTGATAGTGTTCCTGAAATATTTTTTCAAAAAAGTAAATTTTGAAAAAAGTCAGCAGACAGCAAAAGCATGAAAAATTACCTATCATGCAATGAGTTAATTGCTGCATGGATGCACAGGCTCTTATGAGATTTCATTGGTTACCTTTGTTATTAGGGTCAAAATGTCTTGGGCAGGCTCATATAAACCAGCTCATGAAATTTTGGTACTTATCGTTTTGTTGACAAATGAAAGCTAAAGAGATCCTACACAGATTCACCAGACATATACAATATATGGATACTAAAATTTAGACTGGATATTTCAGCATGAGCATATAAAGGAGGCTTTAGCTCCTATTAGGGGACAAGTACCAAAACCCATGTGCTGACCCATATTCTGTGTACTCATTGTAAATATTCGTTGAAGCAAATCATTGGAATACATACCATAAAATGAATCATTAAAAATGTTTTAAGGAAAAATAAGAAAATGTTGAAAATGTAGCTTTTTTATGAGATAAAAAACAACAAAACGACCCTTACTATCAAATGTTATAATATAGAAAGGGACGTTTATCTTACATAAGCTCTGATTTTGTTTGGCTTCAACACTCTTTAATTTTCCTGTATCTCAAGACAATGCCTATTTTAGCTTGAAATTTACGCTTTTATATGTCTTTTCTCCTCCAGGACTTCCAGAGACCTGTCAAGTGTTTCTTCCGACTGACACCAGGCAAGGATGTCAGTGCCAAGGTGTCAGAGATATCGACAGACGAATGGGAAGTGGAGTGCGATGAAGTTGATGTAAGATTTATTCTTTTATAGCTAAATCACAATTGTTCTGCTTCAACATACAAGCAGAATATGGCCCATTTACTACTGAAAAAATGTTTTGTAAAATTTTTTCAAACCCCTTTATATAACTGTTCTTGACTACCTTATTTGGGCCTCGACCTGCGGAAACCTGTCTTATAAAATTTGAATGAAATTAGAAACTAAGTACCCAACAACAGGATTCGTTCAATTGTAAAGGGTGGAAAATTCCATTAGACCTAGATGGTTAATTTCAAGGTTGTTTTCATATTATCTTCTAAAGGGTTGGCTGGAATGATACACATTTTGCAATCATATTTAACCCTCTAAAAGAGTACTTTTGCAAACAGTGAAGATCCAGCTGAAATGCAGCTAATCCTGCATTCATCAGGGTCTACACTGTTTGTAAAGGTAAAAAAGATCTTCAGACAAAAAAAAAGTACATTTTTTTGAAAATTATAACTTGACACCCCTGGATATGGACTATCCCAAGTTTATTGTATCAAACCAAATTCCATCTGGTTTGATACAATAAACTTTGGATAGTCCATACTAATGGATTCTTCAAGAATCCATTAGTATACAAAGGGTTAAATGGGACCTGATTATCATAACGACCATATAAAGATCACAGATTCTCATGATTGAAGCTGCCACCGTTGGATAGGTTTCATGGCTGGGTTTTCTCTGGAGATTCTGTTATATTCTCTAACTAGAATGCAAAAATTTATGTGCATTCAAGCACATTTGGGTTATGTACAAGGTCACAGTTGGACAGAAAATGTCCAAAATAGACCAAAATAAGACAAAACTTGCTAATGTGTACCATATCTTCTAAGCAGCTGCTGGACTTACGGCCATCATACACTGGCAGGGTTCCCACAAGCTCTGGAGGAAATCATGGAAAACCTGGAAAATCACTGAAAAAGTTCCATGCATGGAAAATCATGGAATTTGAAAAAAACCTGAATAATCATGAAAAAGTCATGGAATTTTGTGAAATAATTTGTGTATCCGACAGCTAGTTTTCTGGCTACTGGTGGTTTCCAGTTTGTTTTTGTTTTTTAAAATGCATGCATGGTCTACAAGCATGCTGTTGTTGGTGCATTCCGCATTTATGCTCAGTGTGGTGAAGATGCTGCTAAAAGGGGAGGTTGGAGGCCGTGCATTAAATAGTCATGGAAATTACATTGTTCATCATGGAAAACCATGGAAAAATCATGGAATTGTGTTTTTGAATTTCTGTGGTAGCCCTGACTGGTTTGGATGTTTGGAGGACATCTGTTGCAAAAAAATTCTTTAAACACAGTTTGTTGTTTTTTAATCCTTTAAATAAATGTAACTTCTATTAGAATATTGCTTTCTTTCAGTTCAAGTACCGAGGCGACATGCCACAGATTAACGTTCCTTTCGAGATCTACTGGTCAAATAGAAAGAACTTGGACAATCCTGAGAAAATACAAGGTTAGTTGCTCATTTCACAGGACAGGCCCTATATACTACAACTCATAAAAATAAGGTATTCGATCGATAACTGTAAATTCAGAATTTTTCATATTTATGCCCCCGCCATGATAATGGCCGGGGCATTAAGTGTAACCCCTGTCCGTCTGTCTGTATGTACGTACGTACGTAATTACGTAAGTCTGTTCGGACGACGTCCGCTCTCTAACTCAAATATTTTTTATCAGAATTTTATGAAACTTGGTCCTATTGTTGAGTACCATGATGTCTTCTTCAAGTTTGATAATGGTTTATATGGCACCATGCTTTAAAGAGTTATGGCCCTTTGTTTATGAAAATTCACCATTTGAAACGACGTCCGCTCTCTTAGTTGAATATTTTTTATCAGAATTTTATGAAACTTGGTCACATTGTTTAGGTACATGATGTCTTCTTCAAGTTCGATAATGGTCCATATGGCACCCTGTTTTCTGTAGTTATGGCCCTTTGTTTATGAAAATTCACCATTTTAAACAATGTCCCCTCTCTAAGTCAAATATTTTTATCAGAATTTTATGAAACTTGGTCACATTGTTAAGTACTGTGATGTCTTCTTCAAGTTTGATAATGGTCCATATCGCACCATGCTTTCAACAGTTATGGCCCTTTGTTTATGAAAAATCACCATTTTTAAACGATGTATGCTCTCTAAGTCTAATAGTTTTGATCAGAATTCTAATTCACCATGATGTCTTCTTCAAGTTCGATAATGGTCCATATCGCACCAGGCTTTCAAGAGTTATGTCCCTTTTTTTATGAAAAATTCACTGTTTTAAACGACATCTGCTCTCTAACTCGAATTTTTTTATCAGAATTTTATGAAACTTGGTCACATTGTTTAATACCATGATGCCTTCTTCAAGTTTGATAATGGTCCATATCGCACCAGGCTTTCAAGAGTTATGGCCCTTTGTTTATGAAAATTCACCGTTTTAAACAACGTCCGCTCTCTAACTCGAATATTTTTCATCAGAATTTTATGAAACTTGGTCACATTTTTTAGGTACATGATGTCTTCTTCAAGTTTGATAATGGTCCATATCGCACCATGCTTTCTGTAGTTATGGCCCTTTGTTTATGAAAATTCATCATTTTAAATGATGTCCGCTCTCTAACTCGAATATTTTTTATCAGAATTTTGTGAAACTTGGTCACATTGTTAAGTATCATGATGTCTTCTTCAAGTTTGATAATGGTCTATATGGCACCATGCTTTCAACAGTTATGGCCCTTTGTTTATGAAAAATCACCATTTCAAACGATGTATGCTCTCTAAGTCTAATAGTTTTGATCAGATTTCTATGAACTTTTTCACATTGTTTAGAACCATGATGTTTTCTTCAAGTTTGATAATGGTCTATATGGCACCATGCTTTAAGGAGTTATTGCCCTTTGTTAATGACAATTCCCTATTTATATGAAATTGGCAATAGCGGGGGCATCCGTGTCCCATGGACACATTTCTAGTTTCCTTGTGATTTTGCCATTTCAGGAGGGTTTTATTTTCGCCCTGGTGAAATGGCAAAATCACTCTGCTGTTTACTGAGTGATACCCAGTCAAAATGTTAACATTGCAAATACTGCATTGCAAATATTGTAAAACTCTTAATATTTACAGCTGCTGTCAGCATCAAAATTTGGCAATTTTAAAACTTAGTTAAATTTTGGCGGTTTCTCAATCTAATGCCCTTCAAAATTATTTTCTTTTCTCAGGGGAGCATATTCTTTCCTTTAATAGTAGCCTCCTTAAAGTGACTAGGTCGGTAACTATGAACATTTTTTGAAAAAAAAATATTTTCTTTTTAAAACATTAAAAATAGAATAAAGTTATGTTTTCACTCTAAATATGTCCAGTACAGCTGAAAACTGTATGGAAAAGTGAATTATCTTTTAAAAACAGGTGTTTTTTCTCTTGTTAGTAATTATTTACATCCCTCCAATAATTCTAGACAGTAGATTTTTAACATAAAAAATAGTAAGTGAGTATGATTAGGAAATACCACAATCACAACTGCAGACAACCCCATGGCACCGCAAGGAAGAGCCGCTCAACCATCACGAGACACCAGGAAGACAAATTAAGCAAAGCAATCAGCTCTCTCTTCCCCATCAAGATGATTGCAATACTAGAATGGACATAAAGTAACGTACAACAAAACATAGAACAATTACAGACTCCCACAATGGGAGTAAAAATAAACAAAAAGTTAACAACAACAGAACCACCACCTTAGAACGGACAGCAGCCTAAGCCACCGGGGGGCTTAAATGCATTTTACTGGTACCAAATCTTTGCCCTAGATTCTGCTGTTGTTGAAGTACAAGAAATGTTCAGCTGCAAATGCTGTTGTTTTGATAGTAATAATGGATATACTTTAATATAGTGGACCTATGTGGAATCCTGCCTTATAAGAGGATGTATCCATACAAATGTGGTATCAAAATAAACTTTGACATCTTAACTACACAGAAAGACCAATAATAATAGCTATATCCTCGTATAAAGTGATTATCGAGGCCTTTAAACTTCATAGGGGTCAACGCAATTTTCGCTTCATCGCGCATCAGTGTACATGATTATTTCCAACACTCGTGCAAGCCTCTGGGATTATGCACTTTGGAAATTAGGTCTTGGAACGATTGGGCAATGATTATAAATGATACCCATTCCGTGTTTTCTGCAATAAAAAGGTTCTCACAGCATAAAATGCACAAATCCTTCACTCCGGTGAATCTTGTTGACAAGTCGGCCATTTTGGTAGAAAAGTAGATAAAAAGCGCCTGGATAACACTTGCTATTGTCGCGAACTCCCCAGTATCTCTCACAAGATTAAAGGGTGCCGAGTCATAGAGGGGCATCGATAACAGAAATGCCGTTTATTCCGTATAAGTTACATTGACGGAAAAACGCATTTTGATATAAAAACATTGTATTCCTAAGAAATGTGGAATCATTTCTATATAGAGATGCAACCAGATTTTTGGCAAAGACTGAATAATTGTTTTCTCAAGAAATGTGGATGCATTTATATCTAGAGATGTGACCAGATTTTTGGCCCAGACTGCATGATTGTTTTCTCAAGAAATGTGGAATCGTTTCTATATAGGGATGTAACCAGATTTTGGCCAAGACTGAACAATTGTTTTCTCAAGAAATGTGGAAGCATATCTATATAGGAATGATTCCACATTTCCTAAGAAAACAATTATTTAGTCTGGACCAAAAATCTGGTTGCATCTCTATATAGAGATGATTCCACATTTCTTAAGAAAACAATGTTTTCATATAAAATGCATTTTATTCCGTCAATGTAACCAATACGGAATAAACAGCATTTCTGTTATAAATGCCTGTCTATGGATACATCTTCAAGAAGACGAATAGTTGTTGGGGAGTTTTACAGCATAACTCCCCAAGACATGATCGATGTTTGAAAGACGCTTGCATTTTCATTGAGAAATTGAAATGGCCGACATCAACCGTGAAAAAACACTGACCCTTGCCTGATTTAACTGAGTATTACAAACGATATTTGGACCCAGGCCTATTAATTGTAGTATAAAAATGGAGATGAGATACAGTTGTATATAATTCGACCACACAAGTGTGGATACATCCTCTTATATGGCAGGATTCCACATAGGTCCACTATATTAAAGTATTTCCGTAATAATTTGTTAAAATTTACGAAAATGGTAAAATTTTTACCTGACTTTGAGTATTTTTACTGTATTCTTGAAAAATAGAAACTTTATTTATAAAATAAGAAGATCAAAAGTTACAGACTATGCAGCTTTAAGACATAGTTTCCTTGACGTTGAAACATATTCTACTGTTCAATACCAACACACTTAGGATGTATGTCCACTTATTGTGTAACTGAATTTGAAGCTGTATTTCGCTGTCTCATATTTTGTCAATTTTTGTTGGTACAGCCAATAGCGCCAAGTAAATGAACTTGCCAAATATACATGTTTTTAACGCTAAAAACGCGACATTTTTGCATTTACAGTATAACAGTCATCTTCGCTCAAGAAATCGTAAATTTTACAGAGATTGTGAGAAAAGCTACTATTGATCTATTTCTTATATTCTTGATCTCCGGATACCTGAGCTTTATCCAGGGAAAAATTCTTATCCATATTATCTGGCATGGGATATCATGCCTGGTCTGTGTATTGACTATGGAAAGTCACATTTTTTGTAGGAGAATTTCACAAATCCTCAAGAGTACATGTTCAGAGTCTAGGGTTGTGGTGTTAGAATAAATACTACTGAAATCAAATTGCCTCTTTGAAAAAACACATTCAGTTTAAAGACCTTGACTATTTTTTCATAAATGAAAACATTCATTTTGTTTGATAATTGGGTAGAAAATTCATAAAGTGAGAGAAAAAAAAAACAAGAAATATATCTGGTAACAAAAGTTTTTTAACATAAAAAAGTACTTTTGATATAGAAGAACTTTTTCTCTACAGAATGATTTATCCTTTAAATGGACAGCAGAAGATATTTGCAATTTGGCTCATTTTTATCAAAATTGCGGAAAAGTGAAGCTATAGCTGTAGAATTTTTAAAAAATTCAAATATTCCAGAGGTACTAATGGAAAATGTTAATCAAAAAGAAAATGATTTAAAGAAATATCAAATTTCTGGAAACTTAATCAGGGTTAAAAATAAAACTTTAAACAATATTTATGCTAAAAGTAAAGATCTAGATAGGAAAGAAGAATTTAATAAAGGCACATCAAAATTTATCTTTCGGATTAAAACAAATAATACAACTTTTACTGAAAAACATGACATTTTAAATGAAATTCAACAATTTTACCAAAATCTCTACTCTTCTCAAAATATTCCTGATAATAGCATTTACAAATATTTAGAAAATTTTGAGCCCCCGACACTAACAAATACTCAAAAAGAAAATATAGGACAATACATCACAGAAAAAGAAGTTGACACAGTTATAAAATTACTAAATAAAAATAAATCTCCTGGAAACGATGGTATAACTGCAGAATTTTATCAAGCTTTTAGGCCACAACTGGTACCAATTCTCACGGAACTTTATAATAATAGTTTTCTACAAAATAATTTACCTAAAGAATTCAAACAAGGCATTATTACCCTAATTTTCAAAAATAAAGGAAGTCCGGATGAGATAAAGAATTGGAGACCCATATCTTTACTCAATTTGGATTATAAAATTTTAACAAAAGTCTTAACAATGAGACTTAAAAATAATATTTCAACTATTTTGAACAATTTTCAAAGTTGTGGTCCCAATAAATCTATAATTAATAATGCCTTAAACCTAAAATCTATAATTTCTTATATTAGACAAAATGATCAAAAATATGCAATTAAAGCCTTAGATCAGGAAAAAGCCTTCGATAGAATTGAGCATAATTTTCTTAAAATAGTTTTTAAAAAATTTGACTTTCCCCCCAATTTTATAAAATGGTTTGAAATGTTATATACAAATATTGAGTCCAAAATACTAATAAATGGCACTTTTACACCTATTTTTAAAATTTTAAGATCAGTTAGACAAGGATGCCCCCTATCTATGTTCTTATATGCTCTAGGCCTTGAACCCATGATTTTTAAAATAAATTCCAATCCTCACATTTTGGGAATAGACCTTCCCAATTGTGAAAATAATACAAAATCTTTACAGCATGCAGATGATACAATAGTTATTATTAAAGACAAAAAATCATACAAATACTTAAATGAAGAAACAAATTTATTTGGAAAAAATTCTGGTTCAAAAATTAATCAAGATAAGACAGAAATTTTAACATTTGGGAACTGGGAAGATCTAAAAGAAATTACCCCTGCAAATCTTTTTAAAGACAAAATTAAGGTTTATGGAATTATATTTGGCAAAAATGAAATTAAAGAAAATTATGATCCCAAAATTCAAAAAATTAAACAAGTCATTAATAAATGGAACAATTGCTATTTTAATCTCTTTGAAAAAGTAATAATTATCAAAACCTACATATTCAGTTTACTTCAATATACAATGATATTTACTGATTTACCAACAGACTACATAAAACAAATTAACACTTTACTATTTCAATTTTTATGGTCTGGTCATGACAAAATATCAAGGAATACAATATTTCAAGATATGTTTCATGGAGGGTTGGGATTGCCTTCGGTCCTACACAAACGAGAAAGTATAATAATTCAAACCTTACGCAAGAGAGAACTCAATCTCGATCAGCCGTGGGCAAATTTATATATTTATTGGTTTGGCCTAAATTTAAAATTCTATCATGCACCATATGCTGCAAACACATATCTACATAATATTGAAAATTTTCAAGAAAATCAACACATTAAATCAACCATATTAAAATACAGAATTCATGATAATATATGGAAAATACCAAATTTAAGGCTAATATATACCTTAATAATTAATAAGATGAATAACTCTCCGACCATAACCTTAAAATATCCATCAGCAAACTGGGATCTAATTTGGAACAATTATGCCAAAATTCAAAAATCAAATGAAAAACTTATAATCTTCAAATATTTGCATAAAATTCTGCCAACAGGCGAATACTACCACAAAATCGGTCGTTTTCGCAGTATCCC
Organism: Loripinus fragilis; assembly: GCA_964019695.1. NCBI lineage: Eukaryota > Metazoa > Mollusca > Bivalvia > Lucinida > Lucinidae > Loripinus > Loripinus fragilis. Next base: position 51,044,333 of record OZ026520.1, read on the forward strand.
AAGATGTGCAGACTGTTGGCTTGGTCCCAGTACGCTTCAACATATACTTGAAACCTGTACAGTTCATAATGCTGAACGTACCGCCCTTCTTTTGGAACTTCAAAACATTACACCCAATATTATTCTAAATTCAAACCTACTTCAAACTGGAAATAATGACAAAACTTTAGATCTTCGCACTCAAAATCAAATATGTACAGCTATTTTCAAATATACAATAACAATTTGGAAACAATGCATTAAGCTTAAACCTCCTTAAACAGCAACAGGTATTTAACATAACTTTTAAGAACTGGAGCGTTCGCCCCTGGACTCTGTGGCTGTGCTATGTTAACCCTCGCACGGACGCAGAGCCGAGGAGTGATATATTGACATGCTGTTTGCTGTCATTTTGTATTTGCAGTCGGACCCCTGAGGGACCCACTCTTATGAGTGGGAAACAAAGGGCCCCGATTAACCAGTCTTAAATAAATAAAGTATCATAGCAGAAGACTGGGGCGCAGCCTGCCTTGGGATTGATTCATATCAGCTCTTGGGGTAGGAAGCGTCACAAATACGTAATATAAGATATTTAACTCTTTAGTCTTTGCATGCTGGATAATTTTACATGCTTTTGTTGTCATCTGCTGACTTTTTTCAAAATCTACTTTTTCAAAAATTTATTTCAGGAACACTATTAGTGTGTCAAAAGGTTTGGACCAAGTTCAGGCCTGACATTTTGTATGGCCTGATCTGGGTCCAAACTGTTTGTATAGGTTATCAGCAAACGACCAAATTCCCCCATATTTTAGAAGAAATGAGGAGGAAAAGGAGACTTGATTATTTACCAGCAGACCATTCACATGAAATAAGAAATCACCTCTACCTGTCAGCGACATCTAATGTCGTCTGCTGATAATCTTTGCAAACAGTTTGGAACCAGATCAGGCTCGATGAGGAGCACAGTGGCTCAATGGTAGAATGCTTGACTCGAGATTGAGGGGTTACTGGTTTTAGTCTCACTGGTGACGCTGCATTGTGTCCTTGAGCAAGACACTTTACTGGTTCAACCGAGGAAGACCCATCCCAACATAACTGAAAAACTGTTGACTGGGATGTAAAGAATAAAAGCAAACAAAGATCAGGCATGACAGAATGTCGTGATCTGGATCCAAACTGTTTGGTATTCCTGAATTTTTTTTCATCAGCAGACGACAAAAAAGCATGTAAAATTTCCCAGTAGGCAAAGAAAAACAACAGATGTTTGACCTTTATTTCTTCTCTATTGCAGTTATAATGTACAAGTGTGATGCGATGGCTGACACATGTGGTGACTGTCTGTTGATGGACAGTAGCTTTGGATGTGGCTGGTGTGGAGACACATGTACCACGTTCAAGTCTCAGTGTCCCCGGGAACAATGGCATGACCACAACTCCACCTGCTCTAACCCAGAAATAACAAAGGTACAGTGTAGTGTGTGAGCCTTCTTTACCTGCCAGTAATATCTTTTGTTGTTATATGACTCCCATAAAAGACCTCCTCTGATTGGCTGAAACTAGCTTGCACTCGTTGTGACAAATCATGATATCAGACAGTGATGAGCTAAAGACAGGTTAACATTAGTTTTGTCAGTGCTGACAGACAGCTAAAAATAGATTGAACTAAATCTAGCCCAGGTGACATTAGTTATGTCACTGCTGCCTGACAGCTAAAAACAGATATTGCACTGACTGATTTTTTATGTATATTTCACAGGTAAAATGTTTTAATTCAGAATTTGATTTTATGAGAACAGTTATTAAAAAACTGCAATTATTTTGCATATCTCATAAGAGTTTCAGAAATTTGAAAAGTTAGTTGCTGAAATAATCTTCCTAGTGAAAATGCACTTGGAACATCTGGCTTGAGCTGTAGGTGATAATCCTATGCCTTGTAAACCAGGGGTCGCATATTCGCTTCCCAGCTTCTCCCAGTCTGTCGAATGGGACTTTAAGCTGTGGCGCCGTCTTCTGAGATGCTTTAAAACCAGAACTACTGCTGGTTGAGCCTTCGGGTGCTCCTGGACATAAAACCACCCGGCCAGTACTAGTTATAGCCATGCAACACGGCAACAACATTTTATTTTTTTTATAAATATGAAAATATTTTAAATAAAACTAGGAAAAGAGAGACAGTTTCATATAACAAAACAATTGGTGCATTCTTTTTCGGTTAACATCAGGATTAGTCAACCCTAGAAAATATGTTCACCTCGGCTTCGCCTCAGTGAACATCACTGTTCTCGGGTTGACAAATCCTGATGTTAACCTCAAAAGAATGAATCAATTGTATATTGTCTACTGATAACCATTGCAAAAATCGGGCCTGATCTGGATCCAAACTGTTTGACACTCTAATGGTATTCCTGAAAGAATTTTTCAAAAATATAGTTTTGAAAAAAATCAGCAGACGACATTGGACAAAAATCATGAAAAATCTGCACTGAATCCCCTGACTGCACTGAATTGTTTGACACTCTGATGTAATTCCTGAAATAACTTTACAAAGTTCATTTGGCGAAAAAAATCGCAGACGACCAAAAAATAAATGAAAATTTTTCAAGCAAGCATGATCTGAAATTTGACCTAAAAATAAATGAATAAACGACCAATGGGTGCTCAAGAATCTGCATGCCCATATAACGTAATATTGCTAGATATTGCATGCATATATCCTAAATGTTCTGAAATTTCGAACACTTCTGGTTCTTTTCTCGTTCTGTTCTCAAATAAAATGTTTATCAAGGCTGGAATTCACAAAGTGCTTGTCAGTATAGCAAACAAGGGAGGCCCTGATCAGACTGCTTCCTCAGAAGCAGTCTGATCAAGGTCTGCGCTGTTTGTTAGGCCTTTTTTGGAAGGCAACTTGTGTTTGAAATTTTAGAACATTTACTGTACAAGTCGTCTTTTACTATATTTGTAGATTGAACCACTGACTGGACCAATGGATGGTGGTACACGACTCACGATATATGGGAAGAATCTTGGGAAGGAACTCAAGGATGTTCTTGGTGGCGTCACAGTTGCGGGTGTCAGCTGTAATGTAGATGACAAGGAATATGAACCGCCTAGGAAGTAAGTTCACTATACTGTGGGCACAAAATTAAGAATAAATTCTAAAAAACTGACAAATTTTTATAACACAGTAAATCAAACAAGCATATTTTAGTCCTTCAAAACAAATGTAGATTCAGATTTTCAATTCTTGTTCAATTATTCTTAAATACAAAAGTCTAACATTTTTTAATTTGTAGTTTGTCCAATAAGGACCTAATAAGATGACCTGATTTTAAAGCTTAATGACACTTAAACACCATTTCACAACCAAATTGACTTGCTCGTAATGAAAGAAATGAAAGAAAAAAAATGAGAAAGAATAAATCACGGTTGGTTAAAAACTGTAAGTGCTAGTGTCCATGGACACCTGGCCAGCCGCACTTTACTTACTTTGTTTTGTTGCCATGTAATGCCCAACCTTGGTTTGGATGGTAATTTGGATATGCAGGGTTCAAGCAGGCTTGAAAAGTACTTGAATATACTGGACTGTCTTGAAAAGCCCTTGAAAATTTAATTTGCCTTGAAAAGTACTTGAAAAACATGCAAAGGCCTTGAAAAGTTCTTGAATATTACCATTTACAGGAGGATTCAACACTGTCTTTGGAGACCTAAATTAGTTTAAAATTGTGGTGCCTTTATTTGGTGCAGCAGATGCTGCACCAAATAAAGGCACCACATTTTTTACTAATTTTCTTAAACTAATATCTTCAGTAATGCAGTCTATTTCCGAAGTAGAATTCTAACGTGTAAATCAGTATTTTTCATAAGTTTTCAGTCCTTGAAAACAGTAGGAAAGTTGTTGAGAAGTCCTTGAATTTTACACAAACTTGCCTGTATGAACCTTGATATGGTATGTGATGCCACCTAACGATTGTTTTGCGGAGTATAAATGGTGTAAACACTGACAATGTTAAGAAAATATTTTATGACGTTTCCATTTTCTGCAGGATTGTGTGTACGACAGAGAAGGCAGGTAAACTCTCTGGAGAGGTGACCGTCTATGTCAGCAATATGTATCAAGCCATTGCTCCAGAATTCTTCACTTATGTCGTAAGTAACCAGAAAAATACAAACCATGTCCTCTTCAAGACTTGAATAAATGGACCCTTAAAGCTGCATAGTCTGTAACTTTTGATCTTTTCATTTTAGAAATAATGTTTCTATTTTTCAAGAACACAGTAAAAATACTAAAATTCAGGTATACATTTTACCTTTTTCGTAGTATTTAACAAATTATTAGATTCAAAACAACAGCATTTATGTTAAAAATTAACTGTCTAGAATTATTGGAGGGACGCAAATAATTACAAACAAGAGAAAAAGCACCTGTTTTTATAAGATAATTCACTTTTCCATGCAGTTTTCAGCTGTAGAAATTAGATCTATTGTGACAACATAACTTTATTCTACTTTTACAAATGATTTAAAAAGAAAATATATTTTTTCGAAAAATGTTCATAGTTACAGAGTATGCAGCTTTAAGACGTGGAAAAAGCATAGTTTTCAGATTTTTTTCGCTGCTTGAAAAAAATAAGGGTTGACTTTCATGTGAATTGGATTCACATGAAATGTCAAGCCTTATTTCCCGAAAAAATGTAGAAGTGTCAGATTTTTTTTGTCTGCTGCAGATGTGATATGTGTGTTAAGGTCGGTCTAATATTTGGGTCAGCACATGAGATTTTGGTAATTATGGTATATGCTCAAAAGCCGCCATTAAACTCCCCATGCTGACGTATCAAATAGGGCTTTGGTTTGAGTTTTCATGTACCTCAGTGCTGTGTATATGCAGGCAGGGAAGTCTCTTGACAGTCTACATATTTGTGCAGGCTCACCTGAGCCTTCATTGCTCATCAATGTAATAAGTACAAAACCTTGGATGCTGGCTCCTAAGGTCAAAATCAATTGAAGCAAAAAAAAAAAATGATTCTGTTTTCAGCAGAAAATTATTCATGTGGATATGTTTCCATGTGAGTAAATAAAAAGTTTTCAACGCCTCAGGTTTATGCCTGTTGGTCATACATTTATGCCCGCTGGTCAGATTTATGGAGAAACACAACAAACGTTTTGATTTAGAAAAAGAAGATTAATCTTGGAATTATGCATTCTTGTTTAGATGCCTGAATGGTTTCATATCTTGACATTATTTTTTACAGACCCCTAAACTGCTGGAAGTGTCCCCAGAAACTGGGCCCCTATCTGGAGGGACCAAGGTTACAATCAGTGGTCAGAATTTGGATGCTGGTACAGAGGTCCTTGTTACCATTGGAGTCTATGTTTGTGAAGTGCATGAGTAAGTTCACTAAGTTGTCATAAGTTTATGAAAGAACTCTATGCAAAATTTTCATGCTTGTCATCCGCTGATAACCTTTTCAAACAGTTTTGACCCAGATCAGGCCCAACATAATGTTGGGCCTGATCTGGATTCAAACTATTTGACACTCTGATCATATTCCTTTAAGGTTTTTTCTAAAACTTGAATTTGAAAAAAGAATGGCAGACAACAAAAAAGCATGTAAAATTAGCCAGCATGCAGAGTCCTGGTTACAAATTCAGTTTTACCTTGTGATAACAGCATGGACGTATAGCATTATTTGTGACTGTAAATGTTATAGTTAGTCTAGAGTACACTATATTTCTTAACAGTCAGATGACGTGTTCTGCAACAAGATGGCCACACATTTTCAGTCTTTAATGAGTTTTTTCAGTGTTTCATCAGTGTTTCCCTTTTCCAAAATAAGAATAATGTCAAAAAAAGTTATATAATAAACATATTATTATAATAGTAACTCGTGGATTAACCCATATCACCGGATCACACTCGACGCTTCACGTCTCATGTGATCTGATGATATGAGGTAATCACTTGACATGATACTGTATGCCAGATCAAGTTACTATTAATGATAATAATAACAAGTATTTACATGGAAGTAGATGGGATCACTTCTTAGCCTTCTGTTTCAATTGTTTAAGGCTGCTGTTCTGGCATACTCTTGATATGAGGACTATAAATTTTTTAATCAACTCCACCCATGTTTATATAGGCAGATGTAAACATTTTGACTGGGTAGTGATGACGACTAGCCACATCTTTTGTCTTTTCACAGGAGAAAGGCAGACAGTATGATCTGTAAGACTAGTAAAGCGAAGAGTGCGGACCTGAACAGATATATGTTTGTAGAGGCGAAGTATGATAGACAGTTCATTTCTACGGGACTTCGCTTCAAGTACATCAATGATCCTGTCATCAACAAAACACAGAAGAAGAAAGCTATTGTCAGGTGAGTCTACGTCAATTATGATTGCAGCTATTGATAAAAAATTGGGACGAAAAATTGTTAATATTTTCTTATCTATCAGCTTAAACATTTGTTTTGGGTGCTCAAAAGAAACGAGATGGTTCTTATAAGTACCCACAACATATGTTTTGGTTGAGAAATAACAAAATAAACATTTTTATTATGTACTCTTATCCGGAAGCATGAAAATTTTATCCACTGTCATTTTCATTTCAAATAAAGTATGATATGTTATACCAATTGTCTAAGATATATTACCCTTATTTAGTTGCTAAAAATAGTTACGAAATTTGAGTAACACATCTATTGCAATTTTTGGTGGTGAGCTCCTAGGGTTAAAAGGTCTTCATTTTCCAATGATCCCTTTTTTAAAAAATCCATAATAAAAAAAATTGGGAGGGGCCATAACATGACCTTGTTATATCCATATCTGTGCGATAATGAGGGGTGTTATAAAGGAACTGACTGCACTGTACTAAGAATTAATTTATTTCAGCGGTGGTATTCCTGTCAGTCTAGTAGGGAAGTATCTGAACACTGTACAACATGCTATGATGATTCTGGAAGACCCCTCTGTTACTCCTGTACAGACATATTATAGTGTAAGTACCCCCTCATAAATAGTTTTAAGATTCTAGCATACACTCGTTCGTCCAGTCAGTTTGGTGAGATGTGGCCACATGCCCATATGCTTAGATAATGAGAGACACATAAAATACAAACAAACAGTCTTGTTTAAAAGCATCTATATAGCCGAAAATGGTAAAGTACGGTAAGTTTGATCCAAATCAGGCCCAAGGTTCTGTCAAGTCTGATCTGGGTCCATTCCAAACTGTTTGCAAAGATCAGCAGCAGAGTTCAAAATTTACTGCTGACATGTAAAGAGTTTTATAAACTAAAAAGTTGTGTAACCTCTGATCATATCTTTTTTATGACATGACATTCACTTCTGCCTTGTAAACCAGAGTTCACAGGTTCAATTGCTGGCTTCTCCAGTCTGTAAGACGAGAATTTAATGTATCAGCCCTGTCTTCATAGAACATTAGCTGTTGGTGGGATGTTGAACACATTCACACACACATTATCAACTCGAAAACAGTGGCCTTGTATGATAAAATTTCAATTATAAATATATAAATACCTTAACATGATGGAATGATGTCACTTGTAACTATGCATTTACTATTAACTCTTTGTATTCTGACTACATATTGATACAATAAGTATGGGACTGCCCATTATGTACTCGAACTTAAAAACCAGGGGGGATTTAATTTGAAAGTGGGTATATTACTTAAATTTTACTATTTTCTCTACTTTGCCTATATTAAAATATCCCCCACCCCTTGCCTGTTTGTTTAAATTTTAATGTTTGTGCAGACCCTGATGAAATGCAACATCACACTGCATTTTATCTGGGTCTTCACTGTTTGAAACTATATAGGGGTTTCCATTATATAAAGGGTCAAATGATTAATCAGTACTTATTGTTTATTTTCAGGAATGTGACCCAGCTGTCAAAGATGGAACCACAATGACCTGCTACTCACCCCAGATTCCCAATAACACGGTTCCCGCCAACACAAAAACAGGGAAACAGTTCCGATATGCCTTCCAAATGGACAACATTATCATCAATGGAAGTACTCTCAGTCCTTTAGAAATGTTTTACATATTTCCTGATCCGGTATTTTTGGATTTTCCTGGAAATAAGGAGAAATCCTTGCAGAAGACAGAGTACCTTACTATAAATGTAAGTACGGTTTACTCAAATACAACCCCTTAGAATATCACAAAAATTTGAAGCAAACAACATTTTCATTTTTTCCTTGCTTTTAGAAATTAAAGACGACTCGATTTTTCATCTGAATAATATGTTGTTTGTGAAATTATACTACCCTCAGTTCTGATATTCATCTAATTTCACTATTATCTTTAACTGGATCCGTCAGGTTTTCATTAAGAATCAAATAGATGTGATCGATTGAAAGGAACTAATATGATATGTACTACATTGGTCATCGTCAATATCAGTGCTACTTGAACAACTTTTTTTTTGTGTCTCAGTAGTGCAATTGGTAGCAACCATATCTGATATATTGCTAGGTCGTGTTGTTGAGGTTGTGAATTCACCAGTGATATAACACCATGTTTTAAAATCGATAAACCAGTAGTAGTTTTCAGATGTTGGTAATGTTATGAAATGAGTCACGACATTTGAATTCCAACAATGTGGCATCTTGACAAGTGTAGACTCAGATGAGCCTTTGCAGCCTCCTTTTAAGCTTAGAAACTCCAAATGGTGCTCCATCAGAAGCTTAACAATTATAGAATATTCAAGCGACTAGCAAAGGCTCATATGCGCAGGCTGATCTGAGGCTTTGCTGGTCGCACATTCCACACTGTTGGAAATCTCATGTCGCAGCTCAAATGAACCCACATAACAATGTTGCGTATATTTGGCAAAATTTTGATGTTTTCACAGCAAAAACCTGGTAACAAAATAATTTAAACATCCTAAGATAAATAGAATCTAGCGTATTTTGTCCTATATTATTGAATTTATTAAATTTGTTGCAAAAAACTGATGAAATGCTGGGCAAGCATTGCATGTAAGATCCTCTATAAAATACTAATCTCCATCAAAAATGAAATGTCCAGTGATCTGCACAACACATGTTTGATTGGTAGAATGGTCTTATCTACTGCTATGTATTTTCAGGGGCGTAATCTGATAGGGTTCACTGAAGATGATGTAAAGGTGCGCGTCGGAAATGGTTATTGTAACGTCACATCCATCCCAACCAGCGGGAACTCCCTTCTTTGTAAACCTCCTCGCACTCAACCTCAGTCCATGCACGGTAGTAAGTACCCGGAAGTGATCGTCCAGGTGGGGAGAAACTTTACCAAGCTAGTGGGTTACTTGAAGTATGAGACGGAAGGTCTTCCTCTGCCGATGATTATAGGGATTGCGGGAGGAGTGTTGGTACTGGTTGTGGTTTTCTTTGTGATTCTGTGGTGCGTGAAGCGGCGGGAACAGATGACCATTCAGAAGAAATGGCAGATACAGATGGATAACCTGGAAGGGAAGGTCGCTAAGGAATGTAAAGAAGGTGAGTAAAATACAATATATGCGGTAAATCGGTCTTTTGTACTTTGCAACGCTTCAAAATCACAAAGAGACTGCTATAAAAGTATTCAGCTGTGGTTTTTGAGATCCATTGTTCATAGCAATGGTTGAAATTAAAACGAGTCGTTGCTATAAATAATGATATAAGGTTTTCCAAAAATTAATTTGCTGGGTAAAAAAATGGCATCTGCCTCGAGGAATCACGCTAGAAACATTTAAACAACTTAATAAAGTTAATTCTGCTGCCAATACTATCACAATTCGATGCTTTGTCTGTTCAAAAATGTTTTCACAGACAGGTTCAGCGATTTTCACATGTCAAATAACCTTCTGAAGAATTTACAATCTAGAGTGTCATCGCCGTCAAGAAAAGACTTTTAAAAGTAAAGAAGTTTAATAGTCAATTACTCCATCACTGCTTCTTTCTTGTTTTTATTATTGATTGTCAATCACTCAATGTCACCGAAAATGTTTCAGATTAAAGTTAAATTATAGTTTTAGATAAATTACACACAAGAAAATTGTCAGTTGAAAAGCTTTCTGGGACTCAGTAAAACTTGCATGGGACTTGACTTCTGCTGATGCCCTTGGTCCCAGGGACGCAGTAAAAATCAAGCCTAAATCTAACACTGAGTGAATGATGCAAGTTAGAAACTATGCAGTCAAGCAGCTTTATTTGATTATGGTAGTGAAGGGTTAAGATTATAGGGGAAAGTCTGAGATACTGTTCATTATTGATAACACGTTAATTGTGTTGTTCATGAGAGCGCAGTGGCTCAGTGGTAGAGTTCTTGACTCAAGACCGAGGGGCTGTGGGTTCATGCCTCACCAGCGTCACTGCATTGTGTCCTTGAGCAAGACACATTAATCCTAGCTTAGAACTGGTTCAACCAGGTGAAAGCCCCGTCCCTTTATAACTGAAATATTGTTGATGGGACATAAAGAATCAAATCAAACAAAAACAAAATTGTGTTGTAGAAAATGCATGCTTTTTTGTCGTCTGCAGATTTTTTTTTTCAAAATAAACTTCTTCAATCAGAGTGTCAAATAGGTTGGATCCAAATCATGCACGACATATTGTTTGGATCTAGATCTGGCCTGACTGCTACCTGATCTGGATCCAAGCTGTTTGCAAAGGTTATCAGCAGAAGACACTGAAAGACAGAGTTAAGGACATTTTGCATTTAATTCATACAGAGATAAAATGTACATTGCTTACATGTAGTTTTTCTCAACTGTCTATCGCTTAACACTGAGTGTAAATATCTTGGTGTTAAATTTATGTATACATGTATGTATATTTACATTTCCACTGCGAGTCTTTAAATTAACCTTTACATTTGAGATGTGGTTCATACCTTCATGAACAAATCAATTTAAGCCACACCAACATACGTGCCATTTGAGCGGGCTAACGTCAAGTCCATCCATTAACGTTGCTTGTTTGCGTGACGTTGAAGAAGTATCGCCATGACGCAAGCACGGAAATTTGGCATTTTGGCTATTCCAAACCCTACGTCATGTCTGATTTAATTCAAAATATCTGGAAAAACAGCAAAGTTAGATGAAAATTGATACTTGACTGATAATATAAAATGTAAATATAAGTAATTAATTCAATTTTTGGAATGTTCATGGAATCATGAATACTTAGGGTCTCTTGCAAAGTTAATGTGAAGCCCTTTGGGCTTCACTTACTTTGCACGAGACCCGAAGTATTCATGATTCCATGAGCATTCCAAAAATTGAATTCATTTCTTAAATGTATTTATTAAACTCTCTTACAGCTTTTGCCGAGTTGCTAACAGACATGACAGACCTGACTAATAATGACTTTGGTAAAGTGTCAATACCGTTCCTAGACTACCGCTCCTACTGTATGAGGGTTCTGTTTCCCCTTGATGAAGACACTCACCCTGTCATCAGAGAACTGGATGTAAGTAGCACATTCTTCTTTTAGTTTTTGTTTAGTTTTGTAAGTTGCTTCATTAAGATTTTAAGTGATGACTGGAGAATACAAAATAGTAAACAAATGAGTCTTCCTATATCATAGACTTAGATAAGAAGCTTGTCAGCAGAAAAATCTGGCCCCAAGGTATTAAAACTTTTTTCATTCTCAACTCAGCTGAGCACGAAATTTATCCTGCTAATAAATGTTAAAATGCCAACAATTGTTGGCATTTTAACATTTATTAGCATGATAAATACAACATTTGAGGGATTTCAAGCAAGAAACTTTGTTATTTGTCATTTTAGTTTTTATGAGCAATTGAAATTTCGAGCTCAGTTGAGTTGAGCATGGAAAAAGTTTTATAACCTCGGGGCCAGGCTCATCATGAGAAAACCTGTCTGCGGGGTTCGTGTCTAGATGACGTTCAACAATCCTGCTTAGCTACAGAGACTTCAGTCCTAGTAGCAGAGCCTGTGCTATTTATAGAACTCTGTTAAGCAGCAATGGAGAACTGATCAGATCTAATCAATTTATATTTACCCTGTTCGTAGGAGTGACTAGCTAGATTATTTAAATTTTGTCAGCATTTGCGAACTGAATTTTTAAGTGTAAATCATTAACTTGTAGAGTAAAACAATAGGAGCATAGTCTTTTGAAAGTCCTTGAAACGTCCTTGAATTTTGCACAGACTTTCCTGTATTAACATTGGTGAAGAAGAGCTCTTGATTTAGACAGGGTTCGCACAGGCTTGAAAAGTACTTGAATTTTGAGGGCTTTCTTGAAAAGTCCTTAAAAATCAAATCTGCCTTGAAAAGTACTGGAAAATCACTTAAAAGCCTTGAAAAGTCCTTGAATTCTACTCTTTTCTGTAGGACTTAGCACAGTTGATATAGACATAAATAATTATAAAATTCTTGTGCCTTTATTTGGTGCAGCATATAAAGGCACAACAATTTAATACTAATTTTCTAATACTAATTTGTCCATTATCTCAGTCTAGCATTTCTGAGAAGAAATTTAACACTTGAATCTTTTTTTCATAACATTGTTGTCCTTGAAAACTATAGGAAAGGTTTTTAGAAGTCCTTGAAAAGTCCTTGAATTTTACTCAAACTTGCCTTTATAAGATACAGTGCAGTCTCTTTACAACACACCTCAGTTCATACAACACTCATATTATGGCTCCAAATTTGACCGCGGCATTTTACAAAGGAATTACAGGAAAATGACCCTTAATGGTCATTTTCCTGTAATCCATTTGTAAATTTGTCCCTTTATAACACTATTCACATATAATATGGATCCCAAAGCATTTTAAAGGGACAGCACTGAAGTCTATTCCTATTGATCCCAAACATACAGTTTTAAAAGGACAGCACTGTAATTTTATCCTTTCTCATTTCAGGTGGAATATTCCAAGAGAGACAATATTGAGAGAGGATTAAAACTATTTTCTCAGTTAATTAGTAATAAAACGTTTTTATTGACATTTGTGCGGACTTTAGAAGGAAATAAACGATTTCAGATGAGAGATAGAGTAAATGTGGCATCTCTAATATCAGTGGCACTCCAAACTAAAATGGAATATGCTACAGAGTAAGTGTGATATTTTTAACTCTTTGCATTCTGGGTAATTTTTCATGTTTTTTTTTGTTTTGTTTTTTGTAGTCTGCTGCATTTTTCAAAATTAATTTTTTCAAAAAATTCTTTCAGAAATACCATTAGAATGATAAACAGTTTGGATCCAGATCAGGCCCGACATATTGTCGGGCCTGATCATAGTCCAAACTGTTTGCAATGGTTAGCAGCAGACGGCACTAGACAGAGTAAATTTGGCATCTCTAATATCAGCGGCACTCCAGACTAAAATGGAATATGCTACATCTAGTAAGTGTGATATTTTTAACTCTTTGCATTCTTTTCGTAGTCTGCTAAGTATTTTCAAAATTGATTGTTTTGAAAGTCAGGAATACCAGTGTGACAAACACACAAACAGTTAAGATCTAAATCAGGCCCGACATACTTTTGTCTACTTTCCTACTGCTTTGACCTTTCTTCCTTCTTTCCTACTTTTCTTTAAAAAATCCTACAACTCCTACTTTTGTGCCAAAAATGCCTGATTCATAATTGGTTTCAAGAAAAGCTGAGATCATGAGAGATTGCAGCATATATTGTACAGCTTCTAGGGGCTGGCAAGTTTCCCATCTCATTGTAACTAGTGTCTTCCACAGGCAGAATAAGTAACTGTTGGATTACTTTATAGAAAAAAAGTGAGTTGCCAAATAAACAACAACACTAAAATTCCCAACTTTTAGCTTCAGATTCCTACTTTTTCCTTCTTTTCTCCTACTTTTTCTTAAAATGACACCTACTTTTCTCCTACTTTTTCTTTAATTGACACCTACTTTTCTCCTACTTTTCCTTTAAATGACACCTACTTTTTTTCTACTGACACCTACTTTCTTCCTACTTTTTCTCCTACTTTTTCCTTAAATGACTCCTACCATTTTAATACTTTTCCACCAGAAGCTACTTGTAAGCCTGCAGTCACCATTCTGTGCCAGTATTTTTCAGTTTCATCAGGCCTTTAGTTAAGAGTGCATACCAAAAAAATAATTTTCTTATTTCTCAACCAAAGCATATGTTGTGGGTACTCAAAAGAACCGTCTCTAGGAGACGGTTATTTTGAACACCCAAAACATATGCTAAAACTGATGGGTAAGAAAATACTAACAGTTTTACGCTCACAAATTTTGTTTATCTAAACCTATAGTTTCACGATATATTTTCAGAATATTAAAGATGCTACTAGCAGAGTTGATTGAGAAGTCTGTAGATGGAAAAAATCATCCAAGATTATTATTACGGCGGACAGAGTCAATAGCCGAGAAAATGTTAACTAATTGGTTTACATTCCTCTTGTACAAATTTTTAAAGGTAATATATTTAAAAAAAATTAATCTGGTTTTAGCGTAGATTTCTTACCAAACCTAAGATAGGAGGAAGAAATATACATATATCTGAATGAGTAAAAATAATACAGTAAAACCAGTGTAAAATGGCCACTCAAAAATAGGCAAAACAAAGATCTTAATGGCAAATGGTAGCTTAATGAAGGGCAAAGGTATTGCAGAATGCTCCCCTTGGAGCATTCTGCAATACTTTTGACCTTCATTAAGCGATAATTGGTCTTGAAAACCAATTTTCTGTCTTTTTGAGAGTGGTCGTTTTGCACAGGTTTTACTGTTTATTATATACCTACAAAAAATACCCACTGATACTACCTACTTTCTTACACCAAAATACAAAATCCTGTATCACCCTACTAGCGTTTTCTGATTCCGTATCACCATCCTCCATAGTTTACCCACGTCGAACTACTTTACCACTGGTACTGTATTTGGGTAAAACCCGGCTACGGGCCGGAATCTGAATCAAATATTATTACCATGTCATTTTTCCACGGTTCTTTCTTTTTTTAAACGTGTTGGAAAGAAAGACTCAACGGTTGTCTGCACTTTTGACGTCACAAATGACGTCATAAATATGCGATGACGTTGCATAACGTTTCTGCCTTCCACCACGGGAACAGGAGAAGCTAGAGGTACAAAAATGAAAAATTATAGAAAAACACAATAAATTTGGTACCAAAATGTTCCTTACTGTCTAATTAAGAAAACCCACAAAAGAGTACCCACACTTTATGTTTTTGTTCATTTATAAGAAAGTTACAGACGTTTGAAATTCAGAGGTTGGCTCGAGGAAGAAGATTTTCAAAATGGCGGTCTTCCAATTCTTTCAGCAGTGAAGAGCTGATGTATTACTACTTGGGTAAAAAATATCATGCCACATCACATAGGTCTGCCGTAGTATTTTACCTTACATTTGTGCAAATGCATGTATTATTGAATAGTTCTAGTCTTGTTGTTGTTATTTTTGTAGGTATATAATAAATACATCATTACTTTAGTAACTTGATCCGATGGGTCGGATAACGTCTCATGGGTGCGCCAGGAACGACCGGATCACACTCGACTTCGTCTCGTGTGATCCGGTCATTTCTGGCTCACCCACTCGACATGATCCGACCCATCGGATCAAGTTACTAAAGTATTAATGTGTATATATTAATAAGTGAAAAGATTAGGCATTCTCATAAAATAAGTCAGTGTTATTTTAGCTAATGACCTCTGCTTTCTCCTTTGACTTCCCTTGGATCAGAATTTCAAAAATCTGTAAATTTCTAAAACATTAACAAAACACTAAGTGTGAAGACTCATGTTCTTAATTAGACTACAGGGAACCTTTTCTTACCAACTTTGTTTGGCTTTTCTGAAAAATTGAGGCGTGACATGAGATTTCCAACAATGAGCAAAGCCACAGATCAGCCTGCGCATATTTGCAGGCTGATCAGAGCGTATGTATAGGCTGATCAGAGCCTTTGCTAGTCGCTTGAATATTCTATGAGTGTTAAGCTACTGACTGAACATATTTGGAGTTTCTAAGCTCAAAAGGAGGCTGCACAGGCTCGTCTGAGTCTATTCATGCCAAAATGCCACATTGTTGGAAATCACATGTTGCGGCTCAAATATTTGTTTTCGTTTCTTCAGCTCTTCCTGCTCCTGTGCTTTCACTGTCTGAAGACAGACATATTATACAATGTCATCAAACATATATATGACATCATTTGTGACCTCAAAAGTGCACATTACAATTATATTCTACTTTTTAAATTGTATAAAATAAAATTTTGATTTTTTGACATGACTGAAATGTACCCAAATATCTGTAAAATATCACATGCAGTGAAAAAATGTATATTTCATTTGTGGCTTGGCCTTTCCGAAGTTGGGGCCAGGGTCCTGTGGAATTCGGAAAATATTATTTGAGCCATCAAAGTTGGGAAATTTGATGCAGTCTAAAAGAATTGGACTGCCATTTTAAATGAATTAAAAACCATATAAGAAATTTACAGTGTAAAGCTGTAACATATTTCTTGCTCTGATTGCTCTTCATGAAAACTCACGAAAATCTGCATAAAAATGTTAATATGCACGCAAATTTTCATGCATCTGTAACTTTGCTGTTTTTGTTCGGATTTTCATGAAATTTCCACCAAAATGTAGAACTAAGAAATTGTGAATGATATACACCATTTTGGAAAGTTTTTGCTTATTTTAAATTGGGAAGGGACTGATATTCGGCCCCAAATCAGGCCTAGGAAAATCCCTGATTAGTCAAAAAAATTGAATGATCTATATTCTCTGTTTTCAGGAATGTGCTGGGGAGACATTGTTCACATTATATGAAGCTATAAAACAACAGGTTTCAAAGGGACCAGTAGATTTCTTCACTTCGGAGGCAAGATACTCTCTCAGTGAAGATAAACTTATTAGACAACAAGTAGAATATTTTCCTATGGTAAGACCATTTTAATATTGTTTATTTGTTTATATATTTGTAAATTTCTGCAGAGGGAAGGGCTTATTTCTTAATTGGATCACATTTCTCAACAATTCTGTGATGCTGCTGTAGTTAAGCTTGCATGCCAAAAAGGCCTAGACAAACATGACAGACCCAGATCAGACTGCTTTTGAAGAAACAGTCTGATCTGGGTCTTGCTGGTTTGCTATTCTGACAAGCATTTTGTGAATTCCAGCCCTGATAACCAATTATTTATTTGAGAACAGAAAGAGAAATGTGTACAAAATCTTAAATCTACAGTAATACATGTACCTTGAAAATTCAAACTCTGATTGTTTGAAATACTCGCTATTTTGACACAATGTATTCAGAGATTAGGGCCTATTTATGGACTATTTTAATAACTGTCTATAAATACATTTGTTTTGGGTGCGTAAAAGAAACATCTCTCCGAGATGTTTCTTTTACGCACCCAAAACATAGGTTTGATAAAAAAAAGAACTGATAATAATCATTTTTGGGGGCTATATACTTTTATGTCTACATACCTATGAATCGAACTAATGATAATTCAAAATAAAATCTAGTCCCTAAGACTTTGAATTTTCGAGATTCTACTCTATTGCAGTAATATGTTCTCTGTTTTTCAGACTATACATGTACGAGATTTAGATCAATTTAGTCAGTCTCATCCCGTGAAGGTGCTAGACTGTGACACTATCACACAGGTGAAAGAGAAGATTTTAGATGCCATGTATAAAAATGCTCCATTTAGTAGTAGACCAGCCAAAGAAACTGTAGATTTAGGTAAGATTATCTTTTAACAGTTCTCACGCCATTGACATCAATTGTTCTCCTTCTATGTACTTTGGTAACCTATACTGTAAATTTGGAAATTTTCGAGATGTTTTTATTTTCGCAAAACTTCGCATATGCTAAGTTTCTTGAAGATAAACAACTCGCAAAATAGCGAGACCACTCTGTTGTTTACTGATGTAGGTCAGTCACGTACTGGTGGGGAATTTTTTTTTACATCGCAGATATGTCTTTTTGCGCTGTTCGCGAAAATAAAATTCTCGCGAAATTTCCAAATTTCCAGTACTTGGTGAATGATAGTCAGTTTTGGCATTTTATCAGTAAACTATCTTGATTTAGTTGCAAATAATATGGACCCATATCAGACTGCTCCAAATTTTTGGAGCAGTCTGATAAGGGTTCATGTTGTTTGCTTCCATGTTAAAAGGAGTCTTGGGTTCATTTGAATATATGCAGCAGACATAATAAGCAGACACCATTTTTCAGTACAAAAATATTGGCAAGATAAGGGCTAATATTTGAATTAACTCTGCCAATATTTTTTTTGCCCTGAATACATCTGGTTTTCATGTCCACTTCATGTGTCACTCCAAACTGCTTTTATCACAGAAGCTTAGGAGTAGCGTGATTTGGGTCATGGTTGTTTGCAATATATGCTACCAAAGTACATCAACATGTGAGATAGCAAACCACATTTGAGCCGCAATATGAGATTTCCAATAATGTGGTATGTGCGAACAGCAAAGCCTCCGATCAGCCTGCGCATACGCCCAGTCTGATCAGAGCCCTTGCTAGTCGCTTGAATATTCTATGAGTGTTAAGCTACTGGCTGAACATCATTTGGAGTTTCTAATCTTAAATGGAGGCTACACAGGCTCTTCTGAGTCTACACTTGTCAAAATACCACATTGTTGGAAATTACTTGTCACGGCTCATTTGTCATGTATAGGGGGAGGGGGAGAGTGTTGAATGAATCACAGCATGAGAAAACCTGACAAGCTAGAATCTCGTAATTTCAGACATAGCTGTATAGCTATTTAACTTTCTCGACGTAGAATTACAAAGGCACTAATCAGTCTGCACATCTGTGCAGACTCATCTGTGCCTTTGTTTTTATAATTAACTCTTTGGCTACTAGTGTTGTCTGCTGATAACCTTTACGAACAGTTTGGACCCAGATCAGGCCCGACGGTAGTGTTGGGCCTGATTTGGATCAAACTGGTTGCCATCCCTGTGGTATACCTGACAAAAAATTTCAGAAAAGATAATTCTGAAAAAAAAATCAGCAGACGACAAAAATGCATGCAAAATCACCCAATAGGCAAAGAGTTCAGCCGAAACAGGTTTTCTAATATCTTGGCTGAAATACGAACATTAGTTCCAGAAAAACTGTCACATTTTACACAAGAATTTTAAAGAGTTTGTGCATAAACTGTTTACTTGCTAGTGTCATCTGCTGATCGCCCATTGAAGACAGTTTGGACCCAGATGAGACCCGACAAAATGTAGTGCCGGATCTGGATCCGAACTGTTTGACACTCTGATGGTATTCCTGAATTTTTTTATCCCTTATCCTGCTATTTTTTTTTTGTCCAGAAAATGTCTGCCTATACATGTGTTGCCTATATTCCAATGCACTGCAGCAAACACTATGAACCCTTATCAAACTGCTCCTTTAAGTAGCAGTCTGATCAGGGTCCATATTGTTTGCAATATAAGCTTCCAAAGTACATTTGCAGAAAAGGGAGCTAACATCAATTGTCACGAAAAGCGGGAAAAGGCTTAATTTTGAAAAAAAAGCACAAAAAAACAGCAGACAATAAAAAAAAACATGCAAAATTACCCAGCATGCAAAGAATTAAGAAAGAAATCTGGATACACCTTATCTTAGAATATCCTAATGGTGTTGTCTGCTGATTACACTTGCAAACAGTTTGGACCCGGATCAGGCCCGACAAAATGTCGGGCCTGATCTGGATCCAAACTGTTTGACACTCTGTGTTCCTGAAAGAATTTTTGAAAAGATGATTTTAAATAAAATCAGCAGACGACAATAACAGTATGGTACTGTCCATCTGCTATAATCAGCTCCACTAACCTATTTATGCTTAGCATAACACCAAAAGTAACAGTGTATACCCTGCTGAGATGCCACAACCTGTGACAGGCCTAGTCGGTATTCTGCACTATAGCGAAGCACAGTGGCTTAGTTGGTAGAGGGTTAGAATGGCGATTGAAGAGTCACTGTGTTTGTTGTGTCCTTTAGCATGACATTTTATCCACTGCTTAGTACTGGTCCAATCAAGCCAGGAAGACATGAAAAATTATTGAAGATATCTGCACAATGTAAACAAAACTATCAATTCTTTTCTAATAGCATATCACAAAATATAGACTTCTTATACTGGCATGTCCAATCCTCTTGAATGTTGTAGAGCTTTCATTTATAGATCTTTTGTATGAAAACCTATATCAGCTCTTGCAAAGAATGTTTTTGGTCATATTAAACCATATTTCTTGAGAAATTAGGAAACAGCTACCTTGAATTTTGACAAAATGTGTAGACTCTGACGTGATTCCAGGAGATGTGCATCTTCCTATATTTTGATTTCCTTTAATATGCAACATGACAAGTTTGAGAAAAAAAAATCAAAAGAGAAAAGGGAGGGGGGGAGGGCATGCAAAAATGCATTGCATATTATTCTGCTCTTCAGTTGGGGAGAGGGGTGGAGATAAAAATGCTTTTTGTAAGTGTTGTCTGCTCATAACCTTTGCAGACATTTTGTATAAATGGTGCTTAATAGAGCATGTTTTATCATTTCCTTGAATCTAAAAAAACTGTTTGACACTCTAATGGTATTCCTGAAAAGTCTCGAAAAATATAAATTTCAAAAAGTTCATTCTTTACCTACTGGTGTCTTCTGCTGATATTGACACCCTGATTGTATCCCTGTAAGAATTTTCAAAAGCTTTGATTTTGAAAACAATCAGCAGATGACAGAAAAGCATGAAAAATTTCCCAGAATGCAAAGTTTAAGCACTTGTCTCATTGTATGATCATTCACTGCATGAGGGAGCACAGTGGCTCAGTTGTAGAGTGCTTGACTCAAGACCGAGGGGCCGCTGGTTCAAACCTCACTGGCTTCAACTGTGTTGTGTCCTTGAGCAGGACACATTTATCCTTGCTTAGTACTAGTTCAACCCAGGAAGACCTGTCCCGACATAACTGAAAGATTGTTGACTGGGACGTAAAGAATCAAATCAAACAAAAAAAAAAACTCACTGCATGGCATTTCTTCTTGCATGGCAAATATTACTGGCGCTTATCTGAGCATGTTTTCTTGTTTCCATGGTTACAGTGTTGTTTGCTCAATCTCCATCTCCAGAGTGGGAGTCCAGCCTGAAGCAACAGCGGCTCATCCTTGCCGACCTTGATGGGACCTCAAAGCAGGAGGGAGAATATAAGAGATTCAATACTCTTGCTCATTATCAGGTTAGTGATTGATGATGGCATTGAAACTTCTCCAGGGATCAATTTTAGCACTTGCTAACTTGCTAAATGCTGGTAGTTTTCTCCAAAAAGCAAGTAGAAATTGCCATCACTTACTATTTTTAGCATGTGGAAACAAGTCACTTTTATATGAACCAAATTATGCAACACAGTATACATTGTATGGCAAACATTGTAGAACTTGATCCACACTGTTTGCAAGGAAGCTTGAATATAGGTTCAGAAAGCTGAAAATGCTAAATTGGCATTGTCTATCAATTAATGCAGGTAGACCTTTCCAAAACGACTGAAAAATTGTTAACTCTGAAGTAAAGATTCAAAACAAACAAAAAACCAAGGGCCATTAGGCTCTGAAGCTATTTTTTATGTTAAACTCAAGTGAGCACGAATTTTAGCTACTCTTAAAAACTAAAATGCTGAAAAATAAATATTTGTCTTACTTTAAAGCACTCAAGATGTTACATTTATATTGCATATGTGAACATTTCAACATTTGTTTGCATAAAATTGGCCAATGCATGGTATTTCAGTATTTAACGAAGTAGAAAGCAGTGTGAGGCTCAAGTAAGTCTGCACATATGCACAAATTGTTTTTTTTCTTTATTTTTTTGCAGCATACACATATGATGCATCCATAAACACAAAAGATTTATATTGATTTGTCATCATTATATCTAATGGCTAGCATTTGAGAAGTTGAAATCTAGAGTGTACAATAGCTTTTTCACAAACTGATGGTCCTTGAAAACTGTAGTTGGGTCCCTTTGGGGTCCTTGAAATTTACATTGCTATATGACCTTTGATCTGGTTTCAAAGTAAGAAAGAGGGCTAAGATCAGGAATTGATACAATCAAGCACCACACCTGACTCAGGATACCAATGGGAAAGTGACAACGTCACGATAAGACATAGCAAACGAGAGCCAAGAGGTCAGCCCTTTCCCAGTAGGTGACCACAAGACATCAACAAACAGACGTGCATGAAAGCATAACAAAACAAGACAGAAATAACATAAATGATCCACAAAAGAAGCACCGCCTTTGAACAGTCAGTAAAAATATTTTACTGGAGGGCTTAATCTGGTTTGACTTTATGCATATGTATCATTTTCTGATTTTGATGGGTTGTTTCAATTGAAGCCGGGCCGCGTAGCGCAGTCGGTAACGTGTCTGGCTACAGATGCGTGTCTGACTGCAGATTCAGGGGTCGCGAGTTCGAACCCGGTCCGGTCCCATACTTTCGTGGAAATTGATCATGAAATGATTTCTACGGTCATTCTCCTCCCTTCCGCTGATTTATTCAAGAAGGGTTGTTGTCAGTTACAAGCGAAAGTATGTGCACGAATTACTGGTTAACCGCTTGTTCAAGCCTGCCCAGGAAAAAGTGTGGTTAGGTGAACTGACCGTCCCGCAATGACCATAGCTGTTGACTTGGGACGTAAAGCAACAAAACAACCAACCATGGTTCAATTGATTTGATGGGTCATGTGTTGTGGATAGTTTTATATAAGCATCCACTTTACACAAGAAGTAAAACTGTGTTCAATATTGAAATTTGTTTTCAGGTAGTAGATGGTGCTTTCATGGCGCTGATGCCAAAGCAGACGTCACAGTCTATAGTAAATTTATCTCTGACTTCAGACAAGTCAGGTACCACAAAACCCTGGGACTACCAAAGATTAGGTGAGTATGAGAACATTTTAGCAGTAATTATGTACTCAGGGTCCCACAGGCTTGAAAAGTACTTGAATATACAGGACTGTCTTGAAAATTAAATTTGCCTTGAAAAGTCCTTGAATTTTACCATTTGAATGAGGATTTGACATTGTCTTTGGAGACTGATATCAGAATAAAATTGTGGTGCCTTTATTTGGTGCAGCATATGCTGCACCAAATAAAGGCACCACAATTTTATACTAATTTTCTAAAATTTATATCTTTAATAATGCAGTTTGCATTTCAAAATTAGAATTTTAATTGTAATTCAGTATTTTTCATAAGTTTTCAGTCCTTGAAAACAGAAGGAAAGTCTTTTAGAAGTCCTTGAAAAGTCCTTGAATTTCACACAAAGTTGCCTGTATGAACCTGGGTACTATTTTCTCCTATAATTTATAATCAGTGAAATGAAAGCAGTTACACCACTAAAGTTTGGAGGCATTAGGGATGTTGCATTTTCAGTTATCTCTCTGGAACAGACTCTCTGAATCAGTCCAGCTGTTTTTGAAAAAAAGAAAAGAAATATGCCCATTTTTAACAGTATTGGATAGCTATAAGGGGCACTGATCTGATATCACTAGTACATTGGCCATAGGTCCAGATAAGCAAAAAAGAGTGAGCATTTCATCAGTTTAAACATATGGTCAGGCCCCCATATAAGAGTGCGTAGCTGTAAATTATTTTCTTATTTCTCACCAAAACATATGATGTGGGTACTCAAACGAACTGTCTCAATGAGACGGCTTTTTTGAGCACCCAAAACTTAGGTTTAAACTGATGGATAAGAAAATAATCGCAATTTTACGCTGAAAATTTTTGCTTAACTGGAATTATGATGGTGTTGGTGCTCAAAAGAACCATCACTTGAGTACCCACAACGTATGTTTTGTTTAATATATATGAGATCACCCCCACACCCCTCTCATCTAGAGACCTGATGGGTGCAAGTAAAGTGATCTAATATCACCTTTAGGCTAGACTTTAGTATCTGTCCGCCATTATGAGTTGGCTTCATTCAGTGAAAGTGCTTGAATATTAATATAACACAGGAGTAATTTACAAAATAAACTTTCTATTATGATGGTTAGGTAAGGATTAGGATTATGTTTGGTAGCTATGATAACATAGCTATTTTCATTCTAGCTACTTAAAGTATGTGTGTACAGATTGGAAAGGTGCTGTCATCTTTGATTTACCCTTAACCTCATGGAGATGCCTTTTAATGCTTTTGCAAACAGAGCAGAATTATAAGAGCTGCCTGATCATGTTCTACTCTGTTTGCTTATGGAAATATGATCTATCTGATTCTACACTAGCAGACCTGATAAGTACTTTGTTCTATGTACCAATATGAAAATTTATTTATGTAATTATTCTTAGTGGGTGGAGCCTAGCATGAATATTCATGAAGGAAAGGGTTACAGTACCACAGCTATCAGGGCAATGTTATAATGGTTGCATGAACAGTGCACATGTTTCATATGTTGACAGTACTGTTCTATATTTATAGTTTCAGATACCCCAACTATATACAGTGGTAAGAGCCCCTCTCTCAACAGAACGGGATCCCCCTCCAGTATGGTAGACTTAGAGAATGGAACAGGAAATGGAGTCAAGTATTATCATTTGGTGAGTGTAATCTCCAGTGGCAGATCCAGAGGGGGTTCAGGGGGCTTGCTAGACCAAATTATTTCATTTTCATGGGGATATTTAAGAAAATATGAGGTAAAATCAGCAGATCAAACACCCCTTGATACATATGGACCCCCTTTCCAGAAATCTTGGTCTGTCACTGCGCTCACACATTCAGTTATGGGATAAAAACTCAAACATTTGTAATCCTGTCTGTTAACATTTTACGAGCTGAACTCGGAGACCCTATGTAGAGAACTGTAGAACCAGATCAGCTGGCTTCTGACGAAGCCATCTGATCAGGATCCACACTGTTTTCTACTGATTGAAAACATGCTTATAACTTGAATACAGCAGGTTAACAGCTTTATGAAAGATAGGGGTGGAGTGTAGTGCATGAAAACATTCAGCATGACAAGGGTTATTATCCTAAACTTTTGACCACCAAGATCAGGTGTCTAAGCCTTTGTATACTGATGGTTTCTTTGTATCAACTTGGGATAGTGTATTGTACATTTCAAGAGGGCAGACAAGAATTTTCCAATTAAGACATTTTTCAGCCACATACATGAGCCACATTGGCTTCTGTTTTCCAACTGGCTAGGTTGCATGATTACATTTATTACAAAAGATTTAAAAGTAAATAAGATTGAAGTTATATCATCATTTTAGGTGGATTTCTGACGCTTTTCAGCTAAAAGTTCCGAAAATAACTAATATCTTGGTTTCTTGCTGATGTACATAAAGATGTGTACATTTTCAATGAAAATAATGATACAATCTTAAAGATAATATTATACAATTATTGACTTATGTTGAGGTAGACATGGAGTGTTATTGAACAGTAAACGTCATATTGACCAACGCGGAGCGGAGGTCAATATGATTAAGTTTACTGTTCAATAACACTCCATGTCTACCGAAACATAAGTCAACAATTGTTTTATTATATAATAAATGTATGTTATGCATTTCCTGCCATTTTAGACCATTAAAACGTTGACGTTACGACTGGATCATGCGAAATTACTAGACGTTCTGACGTCACTTCCCGTAAGCCAGTCAATATTACCTCGTGCCGTGTGCTTTGCAACGTCACGTCCGGCAAACCATGCAATATGTAGTTTTATTGACTCGGGTAGATATTCATGTGGGCCAATCAGAATATGTTTATTTATAGATTATATAATAAACTGAACTATTGCTCACAGATACACAGTGAAATGGGCTGTGTTACAAGAAAACATGTCTTCAGGGTTTCCGTCAAAGCGTGTTTCAAACAGGTCTCCTCAGCTACAGAGACTAGCTAGAAAATTGAAATTTTATGTGTAGCAAGGCTAAATATGGTACTTTCCAAAAAGCAAACGACAAAGGTGCTGATCGGCCTGGGCAGGCTGGTCTGTGCCTGTGTTGTTCGTAAACCCCCGAAGACAGGTTTTCTCGCGTTGAGGCCCAAATAATGGAGATATGAGATAATAAAGAAGACTTGGATCGGTTGAGTCTCGAAATATGATATGAACTCTCACTTAGAAACTTACCATAGTTTATGTTCTTTATTTCCAGGTAAAGACTCACGACTCTGAGTCTAACAAGGAGGGAGACAGAGGTAGTAAGATGGTGTCAGAAGTCTTTCTTACCAGATTGTTAGCAACTAAGGTATGTATTCAAATTAGCCCTTAATGCGCCAATCTCAACAAGTCGTCTGCTTTTCTCGTCTGCTGAAATGTTTAAGAAGGCTCTATGGCAAACAGTGTGGACCCAGATCAGACTGCTCCTATAGGAGCAGTCTGTTCTGGGTCAACGCTGTTTGCTTCTATACTTAATTTGTCAGTAATGTTAGGCAATTTTTTGCAGCAGTCGACTTCAGCAGACAACATTTTCAGATGCATTTTTTTTCTTGGCGCTTTAAGGGTTAACAGATTTTTTTGGAAAATACACAGTTCGGTTCAGGAGTATATGATTGGGGATTGAGGATAGCAAAGAGAATTGGGATTTGAAACTAAGTATTTTGGAGCGAATCGGCACAATCCAGAATGTTTCAGTGGGTTTGTCTTTCATTTTGATATTTAACCTCCCAGTCAACAGCCATGATAGTGTAGGTCATTTAACCTTACCACACCTTTCCTGGGCAGGCTTTTATCAAGGTAAATAAGGGATGCAGTGGTAGAGTGTTAGACTGGACATCAAGTGGTTGCTGGTTCGAGACACATCGGAGGCACTGTGTTATGTCCTTGAGCAAGACTATTTATCCTCTGCCTGCTTTTGGTTCAACCCAGGAAGACTGAAAGACATCCTGACATGACTGAAAAAGT
Organism: Loripinus fragilis; assembly: GCA_964019695.1. Taxonomy (NCBI): domain Eukaryota; kingdom Metazoa; phylum Mollusca; class Bivalvia; order Lucinida; family Lucinidae; genus Loripinus; species Loripinus fragilis. Next base: position 51,071,198 of record OZ026520.1, read on the forward strand.
CTTGACTGTTTTTTTGGTGTGTTTTTTTTAGGGCTGGCTAATCAAAGCCACAATGCTAATCGATAATCGGTCCTTGCATTTCGATATATAACCGATTAGTAATAGTCAAACTTGACAGAGGGTCTTGGAACGTTTTGACAACTCTTGCATGGTCAATGACATTGATTTCCCCATCATTTCGCTACACAACACTAAGTAGCATGTGTTATATATTCAAAAGATAATAGGTTTTAAATAAAAGTGACACCTTTGGTCAAAACAAGTCGTCATCCACTCTGTTGGAAGAAAATTGACTTGCTTATTGGCAAAGTTGGTAATTAAACTCGCAGTTGGCCATTGTTGTTGTTAATTTCACGTTGTGCGACGTCATACAAAAGGAAGTCAAGTATGCATGACACGAACACCTTTGTGTAAAATAAGATCCCCTGTAAAGGTCGGTAAAATTGAAAGCTTCTAAACTTGAATTTAACCGGGGAGAAAACAACTCATATGCTAGATTATTCATTTGATGTATATTTCGTGATTATTTTGTACTACTTTCAAACAGAGAAGCGCAAGTATAACTTTTTCTAACAATCAGTTGTTGAGTTAGCCTGCAGAGTACAACGTTTTACTACTTCGTTACAGCAATTTATACACATCTACTGTTTACGACAATGCACTTCAGGCACTTCCAGTCTAAACAAAAAATAACACGAGGCAATTACGCTTGGATTTTAATTGAATAAATAGACAGAATATCCATTAAAAGTAATCGTTTTTTAGCTCACCTGAGCCAAAGGCTCATGGGTGAGCAAATAGTATACCAGTGACTCTGGCGTCCGTCCGTCCGTCCGGCGTCCGTCCGTCAACATTTTCAAACATCTTCTCCTCTGAAACCACTGGGCCAATTGAACTCAAATTTCATATGGTGATTCCTTAGGACGTGGGAAAGAAAGTTTGTTCAAATGGTCCTGGTCACATGACCAAGATGGCCGCCACGCCCATATATGGTAAAAACCTTTTAAAATCTTCTCCAGAACCAGAAGGCCGATGACCTCGGGACTTGGTATGTAGCATTAGGGATGTGGTGCCTACCAAGTTTCTTCAAATGATGATCCTAGGTTGACCTTGACCTACTTAACGTCAAGGTCAAATTTGCTTCTAAATGCATTTACATGGGACATTTTTTGAAAAGTTGATTTTTTTGAAAACTGTCGAAGCCTTAGTCATTATTCTCACTTGATATGTTTAACCTAATGATACAATGGCTATAAATAAGTTCCATAGGTCAAGGTTGACCTTTGACCTTTTAGCAAAGTCGCTCATATGGGAGTCCCATCAATATATTAAAACATAGTTTTCTAACAAACCATTGGCCAAATTGAACTCAAATTTCATGTGAAGACTCCTTATGCTAATTTAGCCAAAATTTATACAAAATATTTTGGTCACATGACCAAGATGGTTGCCATGCCCATATATGGTAAAAACCATTTAAAAATCTTCTTCTCCAGAACCAGAAGGCCGGTGACCTTGGGACTTAGCATGTAGCATTGTGGATGTAGAGCCTACCAAGTTTGTTCAAATGATGATCCTAAGTTGACCTTGACCTTCTTGACGTCAAGGTCATATTTGCCTCCTAATGCACTTAAATCGGATTTTTTTTTTTAAAGTTGATTTTTTGAATACTGTTGTAGCCTTAGTCATTATTCTCACTTGATATGTTAAACCTAATGAGACAATGGCTTTAAATAAGTTTCAAAGGTCAAGGTTGACCTTTAACTTTTCAGCAAAGGTCGCTCCTATCGGAGTCCCATCAACACATTAAAACATAGTTTCCTCATAAACCACCAGGCCAATTGAACTCAAATTTCATATGAAGACTCCTTATGATAGTTTAGCCAAAATTTATACCAATTGTACTGGTCACATGACCAAGATGGCCACCATGCTCATATATGGTAAAAACCCTTTAAATATCTTCTTCTCTGGAACCAAAAGGCCAATGGCCTTGGGGGACTTGGTATGTAGCATTGGGGATGTGGGCCCTACCCTATTTGCACAAATGATGAATCTAGGTTGACCTTGACCTACATTATGGCAAGGTCAAATTTGATTCCTAATGCATTTATATGGGAAAAATCTTGAAATGTTCATTTTTCTATAACTGTTTATGCCGAAATCATAACACTTGCAACCTAATGAGACAATGGTTTTATATAAGTACCAAATGTCAAGCTGACCTGTGACCTTTTATCCAAGGCCACTTTTTGGACTGCCACATACCTATCTAAATATCTTTTCCTCAGAAATCACAGGGCTGTTTGATGGAGTTTTCATTAGATTGTTTTAGGCCACTTGACCTAAATGGCCGCAACCCCCATAAAACGAAATATGTTACATTGTAAGCTGTAGTTGATCTTGACCTATTTCAACATTATTGAGGAGATCAGGTGAGCGCTTCAGGATCCTCTAGTCTTTTGTATATCTACCGATTAACCAATATTTTGATTAATCGTGCCAGCCCTAGTTGTTGTTTTTTTTGGTTTGGTTTGTTTCTTTACATCCCAGTCAACAGCTATGATCATGTCGGGGATGGTCAGTTCACTTAACCACACTTTTTTCTGGGCAAGCTTGACGAAGCAGTTAACCAGTACTTTATGCTCATACTTTCACTTGTAACAGACAACAACCCTTCTTGAATCAGCGGAAGGAAGGAGAATGGTCGTAGAACTTATTTCATGATCAATCTCAATGAAAGTATGGGACCGGGCTTGGACCAAACTCGCAACCCCTGGATTTGCAGCCAGACACTTATCTGCTGTCAGGCACTTTACCAAAGGCGCTATGCAGCCCTGCAATTGTTGACTGGGATGTAAAGCATTAGAACAAACAAAATCAAAGTAAATAACCAGTGCTCAGTGCACATCCTTTGTTGCTCTTCTGGAAGCAGCGTTAGGGAGAGAATTTATTTTGCACACCAAATCAGGATACCTGAAGATTTTATCTGGTGTTAACTCACCCCTGGATGTCACATATTGTCTGCACATTGGTTTTATAGGAAGTTGCGCACATGGTTGTCAAGTGACATCCAACTTATGTCAAGATGACATCAACATGTAATGTTGCATCTCACATAGGTCCAGATAAGGTTTAATTGTGCACCTAAAATTGTGTTTATTTCCTTACCTATCAATTTAAACATCTGTTTTGGGCGCTCAAAAGAACCGTCTCATTGAGACGGTTCTTTTGAGTACCCACAACATATGTTTTGGTTGAGAAATAATACGAAAGATAATTTTCCAGTACACACTCTTATCTGGAGGCCTGATTTCAGCTACATTCTGTTTCTAATTTTGCAGGGTACTCTACAAAATTTTGTGAGTGATTTGTTTGAACGTATCTTCAGCACGACTCACCGAGGGAATGTGCTGCCTCTTGCCATAAAGTATATGTTTGATTTCCTAGATGATCAAGCTCTTTTACACAACATACAAGATCCTGATGTTGTACATACATGGAAATCCAATAGGTAATGTATTACTGCTGTGAATTTAAATCTAATTTGCAACAAACAGACAAACAAACAGATAACTCTTAAGCAGTGAAGATACTGATGAGATGCTGCAAAATGTAGCATCTCAGCAGTATGCACTTTTTAGTCACCTATTGATCTTCACACCTGATAGGACTATAGGTTTGCCATCGGTCTCTCCCTCATCTTGTCTGTCTGTCCATCTGTCAGTCTGTCCGCTGAAATATGGATCCTGAGATAACTCAAAAACTATTCAAGCTACCTTGATGAAACTTGCTATGTGAACAGGTGGCAAAGTGCTGATTATGCACATCTTTGTTCTCCCAAAAACTTTCAATACCCAAACTGTTGGGTGACTTATGTGCTGTCAGCAACAACTGTGCCTTGTTACTTTTAATATGTGTCCTGTTCAACAACAGAAATATTCTGGAAACTTTAGATCAGCAACTCCTTGTAGAGAATAATAGCCTCTCCCATTGCAACGAAAATTACAGATATTGACGGTTCTATTCTGAATTGTAGGGTAACTAACTTAGGACTTTAGTTAAGTGTGCATAACAGAAAATAATTTTCTTATTTCTCAACCAAAATATGTTGTGGGTATTCAAAAGAACCGTCACCATGAAATGGTTCTTTTGAGCACCCAAAACATATGCTAAAAGTTGTGGGTAAGAAAATATTTACAATTTTATGCTGACATATTTTGTTTATCTAAACCTGTGACTAACTTCTGTTTACCTCTTTGTTTCAGTCTTCCTCTCCGTTTCTGGGTAAATGTGATAAAGAACCCCAACTTTGTGTTCGATATCTACAAGTCCAATATTGTTGACTCGTGTTTGTCTGTTGTTGCACAAATCTTCATGGACAGTTGCTCAATGAGTGAGGTGCGACTAGGTAAAGACTCGCCGTCCAGTAAACTTCTCTACGCCAAACACATACCAGAGTATAAAAAATGGGTAGAAAGGTATGTATGGAAAAATATTTCGCCACTATTTTTTGTCCTGAAGGTGTCTGTTTTGTACATCTGCTGCATATATTCAAGTGCATTTTAGACTAGATTTTATTATGGAAGTCAACAATGAAAACCCTGATCAGACTGCTCCCTAGAAAATGTTGATATATAAAATGGAACCATATCAAATGGCATATCAAAATGTCCATCTGAGACTCCTTTAACCCTTAAAGCGCCACCTATAATTTGCAGCAGATGACAATTTCAAGTTTTTCCGCTTTTTCAAAAATAACCAATAAGGCATGATATTTCATGAGAATCGTTATGCTGGCAGACAATTCTCATGTAATATCATACCTTATTTTTGTCGAAATTTGGAAAAATGTCTCAAAATTTGTCGTCTGCTGCAGTCGTGATTGGCGCTTTAAGGGTTAATCCCCATTTATCTGTACAGATCTTTGGCTTTTTTTTATGGCCTATTAGGTTTAAAGATAGGTTAAGCTTAGTTCAGCTGACTAAGGCATTATGCCATACCAGTATCTTAGTCTACTTTCTTGTGTGAGGAACACTATGGCTCATTAGTTAGTGTTAGACACAGAACCAAAGGGTCACTAGTTAGAGACGCATCTGAGGTACTGCATTGTGTCCTTGAGCAAGACACTTTATCATTGGTTCAACCTAGCAAGACTGAGAAAGGTCCCGACATGACTGAAACATTGTTGCTTGCGACATAAAGCATCAGTACAAACAAACTGGCCTATATATCATTTTGAGTATAACGAAGACATTGTATACCTTCTGTACTTCAGGTATTACCAAGACATCAAAATGATGCCTGCCATCAGTGACCAAGACATGACTGCTATGATGGCAGAAGAATCTAGGGTACGTATCATATTTTAGTTTTTTTAGCTCACCTGAGCCGAAGGCTCATGGTTGAGCTAATAATATACCAGTCACTCCGGCGTCCGTCCGTCCGTCCACAAATTCAAACATCTTCTCCTCTGAAACCACTGGGCCAATTAAATTCAAATTATATATAGAGACTCCTTGGGACGGGGGAACGAAAGTTTGTTCAAATGGTTCTGGTCACATGACCAAGATGGCCGCCACGCCCATATATGGTAAAAACCCTTTAAAAATCTTCTTCTCCAGAACCAGAAGGCCGATGACCTTAGGACTTGGTATGTAGCATTGGGGTAGTGGGGCCTACCAAGTTTGTTCAAATGATGATCCTAGGTTGACCTTGACCTACTTAACGTCAAGGTCAAATTTGCTTCCTAATGCATTTAAATGGGATTTTTTTTTAAGGTTGATTTTTGAATACTGTTGAAGCCAAAGTCATTATTCTCACTTGATATGATAAGCCTAATGAGACAATGGCTTTAAATAAGTTTCAAAGGTCAAGGTTGACCTTTAACTTTTCAGTCAAGGTCGCTCATATTCAAGTCCCATCACTACATTAAAACATAGTTTCCTCAGAAACCACTAGGCAAATTGAACTCAAATTTCATATGGAGACTCCTTATGATAGGTTAGCCAAAATTTGTCCCAATTGTACTGGTCACATGACCAAGATGGCCACCACATCCATATATTGTAAAAACCCTTTAAATATCTTCTTCTCTGGAACCAAAAGGTGAATGGCCTTTGGACTTGGTATGTAACATTGGGGATGTGGGCCCTACCAGATTTGCACAAATGATGAATCTAGGTTGACCTTGACCTACTTTATGGCAAGGTCAAATTTGATTCCTAATGCATTGATAAGGGAAAATCTTGAAATGTTCATTTTTCTATGACTATTTAAAAGCCGAAATCAAAATACTTGCAAGAAATGTTTAACCGAATAGAACAACAGTTTTATATAAGTACCAAATGTCAAGCTGACTTATGACCTTTTATCCAAGGCCACTCATTTGGACAGCCACATACCTATCTAAACATCATCACTGGGCTGTTTGATGGAGTATGCATTAGATAGTTTTAGGTCACTTAACCAAAATGGCGGCAACCCCCATAAAACAAAATATGTTTCATTATAAGCCATAGTTGATCTTGACCTATTTTAACATTATTAAGGAGATCAGGTGAGCGCTTCAGGACCATCAGGTCCTCTAGTTTTACTATAGCCCAGGACAAGACTTTTTTTCAATGAAAAATTATTGGGATATTTTTATAATACATGTACAGTGCAGTCCCTTTAAACCGTTATGTTTATGGCCCATAGGAATGGACAGTCTTATAGGTGAACTACTTTCAGTTACAAAGGGACATGTTTACAAAGGAATTATAGGAAAATTACCATATTATGGTCATTTTCCTATAATTTCTTTGTTAAATTACATTGTAAAAAAATTGGGAGCAAGAACATGAACATGTTATATCCAAATCTGTATTATATGGGCCTTGACGCGAGAAACCCTGTCTTGGGGGGGGGGGGGGGGGGGGGTTATGAACAACAAAGGCGCAGACCAGCCTGCACATTCGCGCAGTCTGATCAGCACCTTTGTAATCGCTGATTGAAAAGTATTATATATAGACTTGCTACAAGGGACATTTCAATGTTCCAGCCAGTCTCTGTAGCTGAACAGGCTGGTGTGAATCTCACTTTGTCAGAAACCCCGAAGAGAGGTTTTCTTGCGTCGAGGCCCATATCAAGGTGTGTTATAAAGGGATTGCACTGTATTTCCATGAAAACATTTCTCCTTGGGTTTAACTTGCTATCATCGGCACAACAGTCAGTTTTTATATTACACTACATGTATCATGGGCAGACTGCTCTTAAGTGGTTGTATGCATTCTTTTTGCCAGTAACTGACAACTGCCCTACTTGAATCCACAGAATGCTTAAATAGAAATATCTTTTAAACTACATCTCCTGAACCGGGACTCCGGTGAGCTATTCAGGGCCTCAGAGTGTGTGTGTTGTTTTTCTAATCAGCCTTACAAACCACTCAGGAGGCATATAAATCTTTTGTCCTATATTTTTGATGCTTTACACAATATAAGTAAGCTAATTTCCAACCAATGTCTTTGAGGTCCGCAAAGTAATGTACCATATTTACCTTCAATATATAGGTAGATATATACCCTAGACTGGCATCAGTCCACTAAATATATATAATTACATTTATAACTATATTTAACTATGGAAAAATCGCCTTCTAAAAATTATATCCTCTCTGATAGTCAAATTTAGTGGACTGGAGAGTTAGCCTGAGCTGTTATCTAATGCAATAAATTTGTTTGATGGTTTAACAGTAAAGTCTGCTGGAAGTGTCTCAGCATCAGCATCTAATGGCCTGTGAATAATTAGATTTATTACCTTGTGGTCAGTTTGATCTGTGTGTATTAAGTTTGTTGAGAAAGAGAAATTTTACAAACTGATATGATTCCATGATTCTGAAGGATTCTTCTTTTCTGTTTTAGCTGAAACTCAATTAGTTACAGACCCGGAGTTACTGGTGTAATTTGCTTTACTGAATTTAACCCTTTGTATACTAATGGATTAGTCCGTCTGGTTTGATAAATAAACTTTGGATAGTCCATTGTACAGTTTTAGGGGAGCCAGGTTATAATTTTCTAAAACATTGTATTCTTTTTTACCTTACAAACAGTGTAGACCCTGATGAAATGCAGTCTCGAGAATGCAGTATTATGCTGCATTTCATCTTGGTTTTCACTGTTTGCAAAAGTTTTCATTTCGGGGTTTCCGGAATACAAAGGGTTAATTAATGTAATAAATGGATTTTTTTCTGATCATATAAAGTTGATAGCGCCTTGTCACAAGAAAACCCTTGCTGGGAAGTCGCAAGATACTTGATATTTCGGCTTAAAACAACTACTATGGACATTATAGTATGTATGTAGTGCAAATCATAGGCATTGATCAGCCTGTGCGATAGCACAATTTGTTTTCCGCATATGTTATAGAGATTTTTACATGATGGGGGCTCAAATATAATTTCAGTTGATTGGGTGTGTCAATATAAAAATGGATAAGACAGTGATACCTGTTAAAATTTTCACAAGAATACATTTAACTCCATCAACGAAAGAGTTCTTGTGCATTGTTTGTGGTGAGAAAATAGAAAATGCTCATTATAGACTTAAATTGTTAAACAAAGATGTAAAAACATAATAGTTTGAGGAAAAATCAGCACACACATCTGATCTTTGAATATTTTTTTCTGATTAAAAGATTAAAACAAAGCATTGCGATGCCCGTCACCGCGGTGTTGACGCAATGTGATTTCTGCCCAGTGAATGTCAAAGTGATGAAATTCAACCAGGTGCGGGTAAACGGTGGCAAACGGTTTGGACCCAGATCAGGCGCGACAAAATCGTCGGGCCCGATCAGGATCTAAACTGTTTGACATTCTGACACTTTTTTTTTGAAATAATTAAAAAAATATATTTTGAGAAAATCAGCGGACGACAAATAAAGCATGGAAAGTTAATTACATATCAAGTAGGTCATACACATACATGTACTATCTAGTAATGCTTGCACAATATTATGCACAACAGCTACAACGTGTAGCATACCTTTTTGAATTTAGAGTTACAGTTTTTGTGTGCGTTAAATATTACCCTTAATGCGCCAATCGCAACAAAAGTCTTCTGCTTTTTTCGTCTGCTCAAAAACAGTATGGACCTAGATCAGACTGCTCCTATAGGAGCAGTGTGTCCTGGGTCATGCTGTTTGCTTCTATACTTAATTCGTCAGTAATGTTAGGCAATTATTTGCAGCAGACGACTTCAGCAGACGACATTTTCATATGCACTTTTTTCTTGGCGTTTTAAGGGTGAACTCTCTATCTACCAGTGTCGTCTGCTAATAACCTTGTGTTAACAGTTTGGACCCAGATCAGGTTTGACAAATATTCGAGCCTGATCAGGGTACAAACTGTTTGACCTTGGGATACATAGTATTAAGTTTGAAAGAATTATTTAAAAAAATATTTTGAGGAAAAATCAGCAGACGAAATTACCAAGAAAACAGGTATATATAAAGTAATATTTGCACAAAATTATGCACAACAGCTGCGTTTTTGAATTTGGAGGTTGTGTGTGCATTCTGTCTATCAGAGCCGTCTAAACAGTTTGAACCCAGATCAGGCCCGACAAATCATCGAGCCTGATCATGATCCAAACTGTTTGATTTTATTTTTGAAATAACTTTTTTAAAAAAAGGGGATGATTTCAGAAAATCAAGAGAAGCATGAAAATTACCCTGACAGGTACTGAAGAAAGATACAGAGGCTTGAAGATTTGTGCAGACATAAATTTCTGCTGGTGGTATTAGATAACACATGTTGTTGTTCCAAAGTACACTGACCGCTTGAAAAAGGTCAGGGTGATAAAAGTGATAAATACCTTGTCAGCATCAACCTGTGAGTTGGTTGATGAAAACTCTAACTCACCAGTCTCTGATGTCCAAGCCGAGAATTTCCACTTCCAAGTAAAGTTTATAGATTGCTATCTTAGAGAGATTATCAGTTTTACTAAAAAATTGACATTAGAGACTGGGGCCAGTCTAATATATACCCAAGCAAACAGTTTAACTCTGCATGCTGGTTAATTTATCATGCTTTTGTTGTTGTCTGCTGACTTTTCTCAAAATTAACTTTTTCAAAAATTTCTTTTAGGAACACTATCAGAGTGTCAAACAGTTTGGATCCAGATCAGGACCAACATTCTGTCTGTCCTGAATTTCGGTCCTGATCTGGGTCCAATCTGTTTGCAAAGGTTATCAGCAGACGACAAAAGTCACTGCTTGCAAGCAAGGATTTAAACTACATCAGAGTGCCTTTAACTGCTGGAAGGAGTTATTTAAGGGGTTACTGTAAAGTTTTTTTATTGTTATAGAATGTTGTTTTCAGAAAGCTCTTTCTTGTTTCAGACCCATTGTTTTCAAAAAGCTCTTTCTTGTTTCAGACCCACCAAGAGGAGTTCAACTCCAATGCAGCTTTATATGAACTGTATAAGTATGTTCAACAATATAACGATGATCTTACCATGGCTCTTAATGAGGATGAATTCGCTCGGAAAAATCGCTTGAATCTCAAACTGGAACAAGTTCAGGTTGCCATGAATGGCGAAGCATACTGTTGATATTACACTGTTCAGCACATGAATCCAAAGAAGGACATACATTTGGAGCAGACGTCATTTTGAAAATAAGCAAAATAAAAAAAAAATTGAGCAAACTGTGAAACATGTCTTAGATCTACCCTTAAAACCCCAATCAGGACTCCAGCAGACAAGAATTGTTTTCATTTTTGGGGCAATAAGACCTTAAATTTCACTTAAACTGTCTGGTTTACGTGATTTTGGTTACTAAAAGCAGAGAAAAAGTTAAAAAATTGTTGTCTGCTGATAATTTTTGCTTTGGATTTGAAGGTTTAATCTTTCAAGTGAATCACACATCAGATGTTTTTATTGATCTATCAATACTCCTCGTTTGCTCTGAAACATAAATGTCAAAAATTGTCTTCTGCTGATTAATGAGGCTTACTGTTGTCATTGTTCAATCCCTTTACCCAACATACAGTTGAAGATGACATTTTAAAGAAAAAAAATTACATGGTCTTTTTAGACCATGTATTCCAAACCAGTTATATAACTATATCTAGTATACACATACCATTTGAGCCGCGGCATGAGATTTCCAACAATGTGGTATATGGGACTAGCAAAGGCTCAGACCATCCTGCGCATACGCGCAGTCTGGTCAGAGCCTTTATAAGTGGCTTGAATAATCTATGACTGTTAAGCTACTGTCCGAACAGCATTTCGGGTTTCTAAGCTTATAAGGAGGCTGCACAGGCTCGTGTGACTCTACACATGTTAAAATGCCACATTGTTGGAAATCCATGATAAGGCTCATTTCTCAGTGTCTGATGTTAATCGTTTTCCTGACAATCTCAACAATTGTTGTCTGCTCTCTCATTTAAATTGTGCAAATGTACTTTTGTTCCTATATTGCAAAAAAGATGGACCCAGAAAGGGAGCAGCCTGATCAGGGTTCATAGTGTTTGCTTCCATGATCAAAAGTAGTCTCAAGTGCATTTGAATATATGCAGCAGACGTAAACAGCAGACAGAATTTTTTGAAGTTTTTAGCAGGAGAAGGGTTAACAAAATCAGATAATAAAAAAGGCTGAAATAGGGCATAAATAAAAGCTTTAACTCTGAATGCTGGCTAATTTTGTATGCTGTTTTGTTGTCTGCCGATTTATTTCAGAATTAACTTTTTCTAAAAATTCTTTAGGAAATACCATCCACATGTCAAGCAGTTTGGATCCAGGTCAGCCCCGATATTTTTACCTGGCTTGATCTGAGTCCCAATTGTTTTTAAAGTTTTATCAGCAGACGACACTAGCAGGGACAGAGATAATATTTTCTAAACAGTAGAAGACAATTATAAGGGAGTCGACGCTGGATACAATTAAATTGCATTCAATTGTTTATCTCCCTTTGATCAACAGCACATAATCATGGTAGCCAAATTTGCCTGTAAATTAGCATACCTTCATTACACCATTATTATCATTGTAACATCACGTTTGTAAATACTACATTTGCCATCTTGTATGCCATGCATAATCAAAACTCATTTAGAACATTTTAAGCCAAGGTAATATAAACTGTTTTTAGTAAGGGGTGGTCCATTTTTGATGAGACCATTTCTCATATGTGGCTCATTTCTGTACATTGCTGCTCATATATGGGCCTCGGTGCGAGAAAACCTGTCTTTGGTGGTTTGCAAACAACAAAAGCACAGACCGCCTGGGCATCCGCACAGTCTGATCAGCACCTTTATTATTCGCTAATTGGAAAGTATCATATCTAGACTTGCTACAAGCGAAATTTCTACAAGCTAGTCTCTGTAGCTGAGCAGGCTGGTATGAATCTCACTTTGTGGGAAACCCTGAAGACAGGTGTTGTTGCGTCAAGGCCCATATAAAAGGTGTTTTCTAGTTGCTGTTCTGTATTTGTATGTTCTGTGTTGAGTTGTGGTAGTTAACTTTACCCATTTATGCCAAATAGAGCCATCTGGATGGACTTAAGTTAACCCTTAAAGCGCCAAGAATAAAATGCATCTGAAAATGTCGTCTGCTGATGTTGTCTGCTGCAAATAATTACCAAACATTTCTGACAAATTAAGTATAGAAGCAAACAGAGTGGACCCTGAACAGACTGCTCCTATAGGAGCAGTCTGATCTGGGTCCATACTGTTTGCCAGAGGCTTCTTAAACATTTCAGCAGAAGACAAAAGCAGACGACTTTTGTTGCGATTGGCGCATTAAGGGTTAATAATTAGGGTTGCAGGTGAAAATTTCTAAATTTTTCAGCTGCCAAGTGTGGCTTTTTAATAGCAAATTGTGCGGAACCTGATGAGATCATTAGAGCCATGACATGTGATTTCCAACAATGTGGCATTTTGACAAGTTTGTAATCAGGCAAGTCTGTGCAGCCTCCTTTTGAGCTTAAAACCTCCAAATGATGTTCAGTCAGTAGCTTAACACTCATAGAATATTCAAGCGATCAGCAAAGGTTCTGATCAGACTATGCGTATGCCTTTGCTGGCCGCACATACCACATTGTTGGAAATCTTATGTCACGGCTCAAATTTTCTTTGTTATATTGTTACTGGTTGAAATTTCAAAATTATTTCACTTGTTAACTCTTTGCATGCTGAGTAATTTTTCTAGCTCTGCTGATTTTTTTTTCAAAATCAACTTTTTCAAAAAAATATTTTAGAAACAAGGTTTGGATTCAGATCTGGACCAATGTCTGTTGATCCTGATCTTGGTTCAAACTGTTAGCAAAGGTTATCAGTTAACGGCAAAAGTCGCTGCTAGGAAGCACAGAGTTAAAATAGAAAATAGTTCAGGGGATCAGATGCTGCTTTCTGCCAACACGGTTTGCTTATATCCGATTTCTGGGGTGTTTGGCATAAATGGGTTAACATGGGGGCTTAGAGAGAAAGAACTGTCATCACAGATATAAGCAGAGAAGACCTTGACCAGAGATCATGGTAGATGTGTCCTGATAATGTCCAAGCATTAGCTCTGTCTATCATTAACCCATATACGCCTAGTGTCCTTGTAGTGGGGCAGTGGGACATAGGCAAACAGTGCAGACCCAGATCAGACGCCGCAAAATGCAGCGTCTGATCAGGGTCTCCACTGTTTGCTTACAGAATGGTCTTATTAAGATTTGAATGAAAAAATAGCACTCAACAACCCTTAAAATGGAAATTGACTGATCCAATTGACAAGGGTGGGAAATTCCATTAGGCATACCGGTAAATGGGTTAAAAACTTAGATTGCTGTAACTTATGTTAGAAATCTTTCTAAATTTAACTTCATCTATAAATCTTAACCCTTAAAGCGCCAAGAAAAAAAATACATCTGAAAATGTCGTCTGCTGAAGTCGTCTGCTGCAAATAATTGCCTAACATTACTGTCCAATTAAGTATAGAGGCAAACAGTGTGGACCCAGAACAGACTGCTCCTATAGGAGCAGTCTGATCTTGGTCCACACTGTTTGCCATAGAGGCTTCTTAAACATTTCAGCAGACAAGAAAAGCAGACGACTTTTGTTGTGATTAGTGCATTAGGGGTTAAAAGATACAATATCCTAGATAGAAAGGGTTTGTGATCTGTTCTTGGCCTTATTTCTAAACAAAAAGTATTGGTACCCATTGGTATTGTCTCATCGAGGCACTTCCAATGAGCATCTCAGCTAATGTTTCCTTTGAAATAAAAACAAATTCACCATCATTTGGTTTAAAAAAAAGTATTCTGAGATGGAGCTATATTTTTGGAAAACAGTTTGATAGAAACAGAAAATGTTGCCATTTTAGGAATTAAAAATGTAATTAGCTAGGATAACAATTTATAAAAAAAAGAAGAAACAAAATGGGATGATTTCGAGCAGTTATCAGCCTACCCAACATTTATAGAAGACGTGTTTTGGTCAAAGTATTCCCTGTTAATCTGTCAAAAATGTGAGCTAACATGTTTTGCGTATGATCTCTCTCAGCCCTCACTCTTCTTTGTTCATTTTTATAAAGGTGCTAGCTACAGTATGTATTCACCAAGACTTAATTAATGCCAGGGATTAGCTGTTGAATGTTTAGTGGTCGTAAGAAAACCTAGATTTTGTTCTTCGTGAGTTTCTAGTACCTAGTTAGTAAAAAGGTTCACCAGTATTGGAATGACATGCCTATTGCACTCTGAGTACCCTCATAGAGTTTTGGCCACTCTGGTTGCAAGAGTGTTAAAGTTATTTTTGAAAATAGTGCATAGCAAGCATTTCTTAACCCACCAGTCCTGACTTTGGTTGTCTGTTTTCTCAACTGCTTATGTTCTTAGCTTATGTGCGGATCCAGAGGGGGGACAGGGGTTACTTTCCCCCCCCCCCCCCCCCCCCCCCCCCCCCCCCCCCCCCCCCCGGAAAATCACAAAAATAGAGGGTTCCTTAGCAGTACTGGTCCGGATCCCCTAAAAATCACAAAGCTACCAAGCCAGCATTCAATGTTGGGCCTTCATCGGCATGCCAGCAAAACGCCATTTAATGGCATTTCGCTGGCAGGCGGATGATGGCCTGCTTATAGTGGGGCTTGGATCCTCCCTCCCATAAAGAAAATAAAAAAATGTTAAATTTGGACCCCCTCTGACAAAACTTTCTGGATCCCGGATGTAGCTACTCTATATTGCAAACAATATGGACCCAGATCAGGCAGTAGCAGTCTGATCGGGGTTCATAGTATCTGCTTCTGTGATAAAATCTAGTCTGAAATAATACACTTGAATATATGCAGCGGAGGTAAATAGCAGACAACATTTTCAAGACAAAAAAAATTTGGCGGGATAAAGGTTAAAACTGAGCCATTAATAACAAAATATATGAGTCTGGCTTGTTATCCTGAACATTGTTTATGTAAATGAGATTATTTTAAAGTGCTCAGTTCTAGATGAGCCACGACACGACCAGCAAAGCCTCAGATCAGCTCGGCATACGCGCAGTCTGAACAGAGCCTTTGCTAGTCGCTTGAATATTCTGAGTGTTGACCTACAGAGTGAACATCATTTAGAGTTTCTAAGCTTAAAAGGAGGCTACACAGGCTCATCTGAGTCTACACTTGTCAAAATGCCACATTGTTGGAAATCGCATGTCGGGGCTCAGATAATTAAAAAGCATCTTACTTTATGTGTTATGTGTTCATTTTCCATAATGTTCAGTGATAAAATGGTTCTAATCATCATTTTCTTTCAGCTGGTGCCCTTTGGCAATAAAATATCAACTCGCTTACTTCCCTTGAATTAGTACAGTCCAACACATGAAAGAAAATTACAATGCAAAATGAAAAACTTTAGATTTCACCTTTAACATTAAATTTACAATCCAGTTCACAGTGTGTGAAGGATTGTGACTTCCCCTTTCAATCAAAATATTTTGATTATACATTAAAGTTTGGTGTCTTGTGATTGTCTCTGTAAGGATAAGTTTCTCAAGCCATAGTAATTGTCCTAAAATACTGAATGCTGTTTTTTCTGCGGAGAAGGCCTAAGTGATCAGTGAACACCCTGATAGTCAGATCAGGATCTTTATTGTTTGCCATTCAAAAGGGCATGTTTTGAACCCAAGATCTGATTAATAAAATTTTATAGGAGGGCAGTAAAAGATTAATGTTAGGAATGTTAGAACATTTAGGAAGCTGTAATTGTGAATGCGAAACATGGGGTCAATGCAACACTGTTATAACTATACATTAGATGGGCCTCTGTGAGACAAAACCAGTCTTCGAGGTTTTCGATGAGGTGGTACCAAATCCAGCCTGCTCAGCTACAGAGACTAGCTAGAATAGTGAAATTTCGCTTGGAGCAAGTTTTGATATGATAGTTGCCAATAAGTGAATCACAAAGGGGCTGATCAGACTGCGCGGATGTGCAGGCTGGTCTGCGCCTGTTGTTCGCAAACCCCCCGAAGACAGGTTTTGTCGCATCGGGGCCCAGATAATAAGCAGTTACGACAGTGTTGTGTTGAACCCATGAAATGTACCCTTGGCGTATGATAAGGTTTTATCGTCTACAAGCTTAATGATGAATCTGCCGTCACATCAGATTTTTACCTTTATGTATATAAAATGAAGTTTTAAATGATGCCAGGTTGTTTTTGTGCCATAATAGCATTAGTTGTACATTTCATTGTATTGTGAATATTTTTTTATCTGCTAGTGTCGTCTGCTCATAACCTTTGCAAACAGTTAACACCTAAACTGTCGGGCCTGATCTGGATCCAAACTGTTTGATACTCTAATCATAATCTTGAAACAACTTTAAGAAAACATGGATTTTGGAGAGAAAAAACAGCAGACAACAAAAATGATGAAAATTACTGAACGTGCAAAAGGTTGTAAATACGGTAAAACCTATTCTGTATGAAAAATTATATACAGTTTGTTCCTTTTGATTTCCAATGCAAAATAGGCCCCAAAAATGCTGGATCTTGTTTCAATAAAAATAATTTTACACTGCATTGAATTATAGCTATTACCATGTGATGCCGTCGAGCAGATGGAAATATTAATTTGCTATCTTGAGTCAATATTTTCATTTTGCCCTTCTGTGCCACAAACCAATTTTAATAGGGATAATTTACAATAGATAGATATTTTTCCCTTTTTTTGTATTTCTTGGTCATTCTGCTTTAGAATTTTTACCAACTAGCTGCTGTGAATGGATGGATACTTGTGACAAATGCGAATTTTTAATCACATCATAAACTTTTTATGCGTTTTAATAGCCATGTATATTTCTGACCATTATTTTTTGTTAGTAGGTCACTGTTATGTTCTGACATTTGGTTTGTATATTTTGTATATAGACACTTACATGTTATATGTGAGAATTTTATGTAAATAGTACCAAATTGTCTTTCATAATTTGTAATAAATTCTGCTGGTAGCTTGTTCTTCTTGTGTTTCATGTAGAGATTGATTATATTACGCACACTGTCAGACAAAAAGTCGAGTTTCGTAGCCGTAGATATTAATTCTTGACAGAAAATATAGATATTTTGCTTATTTTTTCATGGACACATTTTTTGCTGCTTATTGTTTCCATGGAAACATTTGCTTATTTTTCCATGGAAATATATATTGCTTATTTTTTTCAAACTTTTTGAATACCTACAACATATAGGCCAGCGCACAAGATTTCAGTACTTATCGCACCAGCGAGCAGTAAAGGCTCAGACAAATCTGCGCATATGTGCAGACACTTCAGAGCCTTTGCTGCTCGCATACACAAAGTATGGATGAAGGTTCAGACCAAAATTTATACTACTAGCCCAAACGGGCATGATGCCATATCCAGGGAACCTAGTAACTAGGTTCCCTGGATATGTCACCATGGGCGTTTGTCAGAAGCAGTGGCGTGTAAGCGATAAGAACCGGAAGTACTGAAATCTCATTCACTTGCCCATATGTCTTGATTGAGGAATAAGAAAATTAGAAATATGAAAATAAGATTTTGACTTAAAATGTGGATATTTTCTTCTACTGGTGTTCATTCGAAGTTTCCTGATGAGACGCTTCCAAAGAGTACCGACAACATATCGTTTCTTTGAGATATAAGATGATTGGATCTGGAAATAGTTTTTCACCTGAAGAAATATGGATATTTTGCCTTGGGGAATACTATATTTTGTGTTTCCTGTGAAGCATCGCAGACGCATATGGATCAGGTCATCGTACTGATGTTGTCAACGTCCGTGGCGGCATCTTTATGATTAATAACTTTTGAAGGGATGCATCAGTTTCATTCAAAGTTTATAGAAGGGTAAAGCATTGTAAAATACAGGTCAAATATGTTCTTAAAAGGGTATCCTTTGGAAGCAAAGACTGCACCAAAGAACTGAAACTAGAGTGTGCATATTTCCTGGGCCAGACTAGCTAGTTTCTGCCATTTAGGCTTCATCAGTGACCCTCAAATAGTTTCAAAGTTCCACAATGAAACCCATGATCCCAAAGGACAAGAAAATAAAATCTACACTATAGTGAAGGGCAGGTAGACGTTCTACCTCCGCCACACAGTCCCAGTCACGAGCTGTAGTGAAGTCAAATATGTTCTTAAATATGTTCAAGTTTGAATTAAGAGATCATCTGCAAAGTTATGACCCCTTTTTGACTTGGGTTTTGGCAGGCTACACATCAGATTCTCAAAATTCTAGTTTGCCCTAAAGATGCTGTTTGCTTTGTATATCTGCTGCATATATTCAATGTGCACTTCAGACTATATTTTTTTCATGAAAGCAAACAATACCAGCCCTAATCAGACTGGGGAGATAAGGTTGACCCTTTACTCCATAGGCTATTTTTAGATCATGACATCATTTTCTATTTTTAGACGACATTGAAAAAATTCACGAAAAGTTTAAGTTAAATCCATAATATTTTCAAATATTTGATATTTCAAAGGCGTCATTATGGAGTAAAGGGTTAAGACTGAGCAGGTATCACATGCCCCATTCCTGATATTCCTTTAAACCAGCTCAATTGGCTTTCTTATTTCTATTTGCCTTAGCCTTCTAGGGTTTATCTATATTGATTGCTTTGTTTTACAATTCTGTAGTGCTCAATGAAAATGATTTCTGACAATGTTAGCATTATTCCCACAATGAGAAGACAAAATACATCTGATCAAATAATCTAGTACGGTGAAGTCCCCTAGCATTGCGCACTTAAGCATTTTAACCCCGGTTGGATATAATAAAAAACAAACTTAAAAAAAAAATCACTGTTAAATAAAGTAACCAGTATACTTTTTTTGACACAAAGTTCAAGATGAAAAATATTTTCTTGTTCTCTGAATTGCACAACCCCCCTGTTTAGGATAACAAAAATTAGTCCCCTAACATTGTGCACTTTCTGCAAAATTTTAGTTAAACTTTTCTTTGATGAATAACTTTTACATTACCATGGAAGGTAACACCAGGTTGTTCTCAACAATTTGCTTCAGCAATAACTTGATTAAAAGTAAACAATTTGAAGCCTGTGCCATTTGAAATTACGGTCGGAAAATTGTTAACAACATTAACATTTTTTGCCGAAAGCCACCCATGCTCAGCAGTGAAAGCATAAAGTGAAAACCTTTTGCTGTTTTTCTCTTTCCAAAAGCTACCCCATGTTAAATAACAAAAAAAGATTTGATCTGATTAAATGTGGCATAGCCACTTGAGCTAGTGCGCAATGTTAGGGGCAGCGCAATGTTAGGGGACGTCAATGTACATGTATCTGCATTGCCTGCATGCTTTCTGTCAAATCTCTTGCGTTAGAATTTCTAACAAAGCATGCAATGCAAAGCATTAAATCAAGGTACTGTCCAAACAAGGTACTGTCCATATAATTTTATCTGAATCACAGAAAGACAGTGTCAAGATGCTGTCTCAAAAAATTGCAATCACATTTCAATCTCATTTTTGACATTTTTAACAAGCATAAATCATAGAAATTCGTTGAAACTTGTATATAGTCAGAGCAGCAACTGTATTGCATTCTGCATGGGTGAAAGTTTTCGGGATTATTCCTGATTTCATGATTTTGAGGCTGACTTTCCAAAGAAAGTCAGCCTCAAAATACTGAATTCAGCAATTATTATAGGTTCTCTGATTAATATTCAGTCAGTCTTCAGAGAATTTACCATTTAAGCTTCAAATTGTGCATATTTAGTGGGCATATTGCAAGTTTTAAAATCAGAGTTTAGAAAGTTCAGGATTTTGGAAATTTTGAACTTTCACCCATGATTCTGCCCAGATAGTGTAATATGCATGGCTCATTGACCAATGCATTCTACTTTCCTGTTTCAGTTCGCTAATACAAAAAGTAGCAAAATTTTATGTGCTGGCTCATTTATGCACATGTTTTGCTTTTCTTTGCAGCTACATCAGGCAGGTCTGTTTTTAGCCTTACTTTGGTCTTAGACACATACAGGTCTTCTCCAGATGCTGCCCATATTGATTCAGAAAATGTCACAAAATTGATTCAGATTTTTAGATCAAAATGTTAAACTTAACAAAATTATATGATTCTAGGTAGTTAATTTATATACAGTAAACCCTGTCTTAAGCGGCCAATCAAAAAAAGACAAAACAAAGGTCTTAAAGACAAACAGTAGCTAAATGAAGGTCGAAAGTATTGCAGAATGCTCTCTTGGAGCATTCTGCAATACTTTTGACCTGCATTAAGGGATAATCGGTCTTGAAAACCATTTTTTGGTGTTCTTTCTGGGTAGCCGCTTAAGGCAGGTTTTACTGTACATGAAAAAATGTAAACTAGCCGTTTATAGATGTGCGCCATTTATGGATGTGCCTAATAACCTCTAAGCTGCCATAATGACTTCTGGTGTGTTTGTATCATGCTGTATTATTTGTGTTCAGTAGTTGCTCTAAAGTTTAAAACTCCAAGAATAAAGGCCTAGCCGAACAGTGCAGACCCCACTCAGACTCCTTCAGGAGTACACCGTTATTATGGTCAAAGATCTGATAGTTCAAAAAATTTTGCAGCAGACGAAATTTTAAAATTTGAGAATTTCAAATTAAGGAAAGAACAAAAGCATAAAGGTTTGATATTTCCTGTGAATCCTCTGCCTGCAGATGAGTCTCATGAAATATCAAGCCAAGGATGGTGTTGCGAAATTGGTCGTCTGCTGCATAATTGGTGCTGTAAGAATTTAAATAAGAACAAGTAGATATATTAGTGATTAAAATTTTAGAGTACTTGCTGTATATCTGTAAAAATCCTTTTCCCGCCATTCATAACAGTTGTTGCTGCTTTCTCGTCTGCTTATGTACTTCAATTGCCTAAATTGCAAACAATATGCACCCAGATCAGACTGCTCCTTTAGGAGCAGTCTGATCAGGGTTCATAGTGTTTGCTTCAAAATTAAATATTTTCTGGTGTGCATTTGAATATATGCAGCAGACGTGATGAGCAGACCACATTTACAATATTAACAAATATTGGCAGGATAAGGGTTATTTTCTAATGAGAAGTGTTACATATTACGCTTTGTATATGTTGAGTTGTACTTTTATATGTTTTGTATAGCGGACTTTGTTACCTTTTGATATATTCGTCATTTTACTAGCGTGCAAGATAAATATGTAGCGTAAAATCCTAAAACTGGATCAGGCAGAATGATATCTATCGATAGAACTTTCCACGCAGATGATAGAGTTATGTTTAAAATTAAAATACATTTCATTTTTGTCCCTGAAGATTGTTTTTGCCTTAGCAAATAGTGTAGACCCTGGCAAAATGACATGCATTTCTTCTGGGTCTACACTGTTTGTTAAGGTATTGGTTTGCTGGTTTCATTTTGGAAAAAAGGTTAAAATATTGTCTGCTTTTTACGGCTGCTGCATATATTCAAGTGCACTTCAGACTAGATTTTATTGTGGATGCAAACAATATGAACCCTGATCAGACTGCTCCATTTGGAGGCTAACTAAGAACATAAGAAGACGAAGGGAGCAGATGACAAGAGTCCATATTTTTTGCAATATAGGCTACCTATGAACATAAGCAGATGAGAGAGCAGATGACCAAAGTAGTGACTGGCAAAAATAGGGCCGATACAAAATTTCAACAAGTTACATTACATGTCATGGTTATGCATGTAAACTTTACATGTGTAATATTTTGTGTAGAACCAGGATAAGGCAGACCTGTATTGTTTGACTTGTCCTGCCCCTTACTTTCTTTAGGATTTTATGGTACAGTAAATGAAAGTGTTTTTTATATCATTTTATTCATCATCGTCATAATAACCATTTATCTGTGTATGACATTTAGTGTTTATGTCTAATATCACAATATACTGATACAAAGTTTGACTGAGAATGACCAAAATGACTGAAATATTGTTGAATGGGTTGTTAAAAAACTAACATTCAATTCTGTTTCAATTGTATTGTAAAGAGACTGCAATAGATATTGTCAGCCATTGGAATATTTTTTGATCTCAACACTCTGCAGTATAGCTGTTGATTATACATGTATTCAATTCAACTCCATGCAGTACAGAGCTGATGTTGATTATATTCAGTTTCCCGTCTGCTGCGTCGTGTTTTGAAAAAAAATGAGCAGGCAACAAAAAAGAATGTTAAATTATATAGCATGCAAATTGTATACCATTCTGTAGCATTTTCTTATTAAATTACTGACAAATTTGAATACATTGAGCTTATACTTAAAACATTTGAATTGTTTTATAGATTTCAGAAATGAAAAAAAAATCTCCACAAGGCATACTGGGAAATTTTGCATGCTTTTTAAGTCGTCTGCTTTGTTTTTTCAAAATCAGCTTTTTCAAAATATCCTTACAGAAATACCATCAGAATTGCAAAGAGTTTGAATCCAGATCAGGCACGACATTTTGTCGAAATGTTGAGCCTGATCTGGATACAAACTATTTGCAATGGTTATCAGCAGATGATAAAAGTCACAACTTGTAAGCAAAGAATTAAAAAAAATCCCAAATTTGAATGAAGTGTGAGTAAGTATGGGATATTTATGGTTTTGTACTAATTTCTGAAACATACCAGTATTTTTCTACATTGGGGCCTTAGTTTAGTGCTTTTCATTTTTGACTGTTTTGGGGAATGCCAACCGGCCATGGCGCCCAGTGCTCATTTTGCTACGTTTTTCATACATTTTGCTTTATTTCCATTTTTTACAAGACTTTTTTTTTCTACTTACTTCAGCAGAAGGTTCAGCTTATTGCACTAAGAATGACAAAAACTAGGAGTTGTGGCCTTTCCCAGTGCAATGAAGTTAACCCTTAAAGCGCCAAGAAAAAATGCATCTGAAAAATGACGTCTGCTGAAGTTGTCTGCTACAAATAATTGCCTAACATTACTGACAAATTTAAGTATAGAAGCAAACAGGGTGGACCCGGATCAGTCTGATCTGGGTCCAAACTGTTTGTCATAGAGGCTTCTTAAACATTACAGCAGAAGAGAAAAGCAGATGACTTTTATTGCGATAGGCCCTTTAAGGGTTAAAAAAAATAACCACAGAACCTATTTGCACACAGAATGGTAAAACTTATATAGAGTTCTGGCCATTCTTAGTTAAGTGGTGTTTCAAAAACATCTGCATGTATAAAAGCTTGCTTATGAATGAAAGTGACGATAATAATGTCTAATGGATGTTTATCGATATAATGTTAGATAACTACTCATATCAGTAAATTTATGATTGCATATATCTGTATTCATTTATCAGGCCTTTAGTTAAGAATGCGTACCAAAAAATTAACTTTCTTATTTCTCAACCAAAACATATGTTGTGAGCACCCAAAACATATATAAAACCTATGAATAATTTTGTTTTGTTTAGGGATATGTCTCATTTGCATTGGGAGGAGCGCAGTGGTAGAGTGTTTGACTTAAGATTGAGGTGTCACGAGTTCCAGCCTCACCGGGGGTGCTGTGTTGTGTCCTTGAGCAAGACACTATATCCTCTGCTTAGTACTGGTTCAACCCAGGAAGACCTGTGCAGACAAAACTGAAAATTGTCGACTGGTACATAAAGAATCAAACCAAACAAACAAAATCATATGCATTGGGATGGAGCCCTGCGAAACTAAAACCTTGTTGCTCCAATTTAGTCCCTTAAAGCACTGAAAATACTGTCTGCTGAAGTTGCCTGCTGCAAATAATTGTGTAACAGTACATATTAAAGTTTAGTAGCAAACAGCGTGGTCACAGATCAGACTGCTCCAAAAGGATATACTGGTACATATTCTACATATAAGATAGATGTCCTAAAAATTTTAACACTTGTTGCCAGCCAAAAAGGCTAGATAAACAGTGCAGACCCAGATCTTCAGAAGCAATCTGATCAGTCTTCCCTGTTTGCTTTAGTCTTACAAACATTTTATTTGGGAAAAGGAGGTGAAAAGTTTTAGAAATTTTAGACCATTTAACAATGTGTCCCAAAGCTAAGGGCATGTTAATAACCTTGAATCTTGTATATGTGACATCACACTCCATGAAGCCTGCACTTTGGAAAAAAATGTCTCATTTAAGTCTTTTACGTTAAAAAAAATATTTTTATAGTACTCTGACAGATTACTTCGTTTTTGAGTACAAACATTTTCATATTCCTTCATATCTCTCTTGTCACATTTTCATTTCTACAATTAGCCATATCTGCTATCATCTTTAAATATTAATTAGAATGCGAGGATAAAGACGTTTTAACAAGCTACAGGTCCTATCTAACAACTCCTTTACAGAGATTTTACCCTTTCCTTCATGAACATTTATGCTAAGCTCCACCAACTATGAATAATTATATAAATAAACTTTCATGTTTGTATAGAACAAAGAAATTACTTGTCAGGTCCACTAGTGTAGGATCATAACTAATCACATTTTCATAAGAAAACAGAGCAGACCTAAATCAGGCAGCTCTAACAAGAGCTGCCTGATCTAGGTCTGCTCTGTTTACAAAAGTGTTAAAAGGAGTCTTTTAATGAGGTAAAGGGTTAAACTATCGTAATACTTCATATATACAGTAAAACCTGTCTTAAGCTGCCACTCAAAAAGAAGACAAAAATTGGTTTCAAGACCGATTATCGCTTTATGCAGGTCAAAAGTATTGCAGAATACTCCAAGAGAGCATTCAGCAATACTTTCGACCTTCATTAAACTACCAATTGTCTTTAAGACCTTTGTTTTGTCTGTTTTGAGTGACCGCTTAAGACAGGTTTTACTGTAATACAAAAAGATCAGCATTAGGAGGGGGGTAGATGAAACTTAACCGGTATTGGATATATGCAATCATAAAATCTGATTTTGTATTTAGTTGAGTTTCTCCAAGTTGAAAATATCTTAATCTGTGTACAAATGGTAAATACATTTTTCGGTTATTATGTCAGTGTGCCGCGGTCCCTTCGCACTAGGCATATACAAATGGTAAATCCAGATCAGACTGCTTATAAATAAAATAGGAATTAAAAAAATAATGCTTTTAACCCCAAAATGACTGAATATCACAAAATAGTACTTTGTTCTTCTATATGGGTTAAGATAGGTTAACAAGATACAGTTCCATGGTGAAAAAAATTTGGAGCCACAACATGACCATGTTATATCTAAATTCATGTCATAATGAGGTGTGTTATAAAGGGACTGCACTCATCATTGTAAAAGAATCTCAGAAGACAGTACTGGTTGAAGAATACGATTGAACAATATGATGCAGGATTTACACTTCCTCGAAAAGTCCCCAAAATTTGGATGGGTCTAGATTTTTTGGGATTGTTTTGGGAGAGTTATGAAAACAGTACCCATAGTAAAATCAGGCAATGCTGGTGTATATGATTTTACTCGGGTGTAAATACGGAAGTAGAAACCCTAATCTTACAGCTGAATAAAATATGGTAATAAAAAAAAAATACAAATGACTCAAACATGCCTCCTGTCTGGAGACCTCAATTCTATTGATATGGTCACATTAACTTGGAGATGGTTCAACTGTTAATTATATATGTAATTAATAACCAAATTGTTATGCAACTATTACAACAATTACGTAGGATGGATACTTTTCCCACATTATACAAAACATGCGAAAAAAAATATAAACAGATAAAAAAAATCTCTTTGTTGTCTTCTCTCACATTTACCCAAACTTATTCTTGTACATGTATTCATCGGGTGAAAGTTTTCGAGATTTTTTGTGACTGAACGCATTATTTAGAGGACGACTCTAAATACTGAATTACTGGTAGGCAGACTATGATAACTTCTGATTTATTTTCAGATTATGTATCTGAAGATCAGTAACAATTTAACTCAAATTGTTAAAAGTTTTGTAGGCACAGTGCAAGTTTTAAGATTTGAACTTCTAAAGTTCAGCAGGGGGCGCAGTGGCTCAGTGGTAGATTGCTTGACTCGAGACCGAGGGGCTGCAGGTTCGAGCCTCACCGGCGTCGCTGCGTTGTGGTCCTTGAGCAAGACACATTTATCCAAGCTTAGTACTGGTTCAACCCAGGAAGACCATCCCTGTTTAACTGAAAGATTGTTGATGGGATGTAAACAATCAAATTAACAAAAAAATATAGCAAGAAGTGAGCGAAGCTCACATACCCCCGGCGGTAGCCATCAGAGGTTGTAACACTTTCAGAGAAAAGACAAAATTGTCAAAGATTTCATAATCCTAAATCAAGTATTTTCTGAGAAAACTTTGATGAAAATTGTCCATATGTGTTATATATGAGTGACTGAAGGAAAAATTGAAAATTTGAAAAAAGAAGGCAAAGTGAGGATTAGCACCTTAGTTTTCATTTACACAATACACTTCTCCTACCTGAAAGTACACAAATAATTTCATAATCCTAAATCAAGTAGTTGCTGAGAAAACTCTGACAAAAAACGTCCATATGTGTTATATAGGAGTGACAGAAGGAAAAATTGAAAAAGAAGCCAAAATGAGCTTTAGCATTTTTATTTTCATTTACACAATACACTTAGCCTACTTGAAGGTGTACACTTAATTTGAAAACACTGGCTCCAATAGGAGCCGAGAGATCTGCGACAGAAATTTTCATTGGAGAGAAAGAAAAATGAATAAATAAAGGGACTGATAAGCAATATGTGGCTGTTCTTTTGTAAAACAATACAGCTAATCACTATCAAGCTTTGTACCTAATTTCAGAATCCAAACTCAAGTAGTTGCTGAGAAATCTTTGACAGAAAAAATGTCTATATGTATTATATAAGAGTGAAAGAAGGAAAAAATGAAAATTTGAAAAAAGAAGGCAAAATGAGGATTTGCAGCTTAATTTACATTTACACAGTACACTTTGCCTTCCTGAAGGTGTACAGAAAATTTGAAAACGATGGTTCCAATAGGAGCTGAGAAATCTGTGACAGAAATTTCCATTGGAGAGAAAGAAAAATGAACAAATAAAGGGACTGATAAGCAATATGTGGCTGTTCTTTTGTTACACAATACAACTCATCACTATCAAGCTTTGTACCAAATTTCAGAATCCTAACCCAAGTAGTTGCTGAGAAATCTTTGACGAATTATTTTTCCATTGGAGAGAAAGAAAAATGAACAAATAAAGGGACTGATAAGCAATATGTGGCTGTTCTTTTGTTACACAATACAACTCATCACTATCAAGCCTTGTACCAAATTTCAGAATCCTAACCCAAGTAGTTGCTGAGAAATCTTTGACGAAAAAAAAAAGTTTACAGACAAACAGACAAACACACAAACATAATTACAGAAAAGGCAAAAACTATATACCCCCTATATACTTCGTACCGGGGGTATAACTAAAGTTCAGGATGTGATGTTGTAAATTTTGAATTTTCCCCCATGGAGATAATAATAGGACCAGCCCAATGAGATATTGTTATTTAACTATTTCCTTGCTAGTGGCGACTTTTGTCATCTGTTGATTATCTTTGTAAATAGTTTGTATCCAGATCAGGACCAACAGGATCCAGGTTGTTTGACACTCTGATGGTGTTTCTGATTTTTTTTAAAAATAAGTTAATTTTGAACTGACAACAATAAAACAAAAAATTACCCAGCATGAAAATAGTCAAGAGACACCAGGACAAACCATTCCATCTAATAAGTGTATGGGAAAAGGAAGGAGACTAAAGAAAAGTCCAACATCAAGTGATTTATAAGCTGCATCACAACATAATATCTTCAAAAGTACAAGACTAACATCAGATCTTTTAGTCAAAATTTGACTTCAAATGAGCCCCATCATGATATTTCCAACAATGTGGCATTTTGACAAGCGTAGACTGCAGCCTCCTTTTAAGCTTAGAAACTCAGTCAGTAGCTTAATATTCATAGGATATTCAAGGGACTAGCAAAGGCTCTGATCAGACTGCACATATGTACAGGCTGGTCTGAGCCTTTGCTAGTCGCACATACCACATTGTTGGAAATCTCATGTCGCGGCTCAAATATGGAATGGAAGACAAAGGAGCTCAGTGGTAGAGTGCTAAACTTGAGATTGACGGGTGGCAGGTTCGAGACTCAACGGATGCACTGTGTTGTGTCCTTGAGTAAGACAGTACTTTATCCTCTGCTTAGTACTGGTTCAACCCAGGAAACGTCCTGACATGACTGAAAAATTGTGGACTGGCACGTAAAGCATCAATACAATATATGGAATGTGAGGATTACAATTCTGTGATAATGGTCTAGTCCATGCATGAGCAATTAATTATATGCTAACCCTTATTCTGGAAATGGTCAATTAAATTTGAGCGGAAATCATACCATGATGGAGTATAAAATGATCAGCGACCCATACACTCAAAAGAGCTGACTATAAGTATCCCCTAATACACCCCAATCACCTATTTAATACAAGTTAGTGGATACTTAAAGGGGAAACAGCTTTGAAAGCAACTGAATCTTAAACCATGCAATCTCCTTCAAACCGGAGCAAAATAGAATGACAAATAAGAAACATCTCGAAATCCTGTTTCCACCTCCCAGTGGGTGAGCAAGCGACAACATATAATAATATTACTAGATGACGAACAGAAGGGGTCATTACCTGAGAAATTCCCACGTTTGAATGATATGAAAATTTTGTCTTTATCGTCCTATGCTCTTTCGTGAAAAAAATCTGCTCATAACATTCATTATATGAATCCACTCAAACATAAATCACCGCCTGCAAATCTCCTTATTACGCCTACTTCATATACTCTAATGCATTCCAATACTAAATTCATGACTGAAACACCATGAACCCAAGTCAGACTGCTCCTACAGGAGCAGTCTGACCTGGGCCCATATTGTTTGCAATAAAGCCACCAAAGTACATAAGCAGAAGGGAAAGCAGATGACATTTGTTGTGAATGGGAGATAAAAGGGCTAAAACATATGAGCCAGTTCATGTAAGATTGATACTTATAACATATGGGCCTCGTTGCAAGAAAACCTGTCTTCGGGGATGTCAGACAAAGAGAGATTCAAACCAGACTCCTCAGCAACAGAAACTTGCTAAAAAATTGAAATTTCACTCGTAGCAAGTCTAGATTTGATACTTTCCAATAAGCAAATAACAAAGGCACTGATCAGACTGCGAGGATGCGCAGGCTGGTCTGCGCATGTGTTATTCCCTAACCCCTGAAGACAGATTTTCTCCCGTCCTGGCCCATATGTGTAAAGTCACCCTTTAAATGAATGCTATCTAGTGGGGCCAGAGACTTTAATTTTTGGCCTGGTCCTCTATATATGTGCCTTCTTTCAGCAAGCAAGCTGTGAAGTCTCTATTTACACTCAATAATGGATATGGATTTTTACAATTGTCATAGAATTTGACCTCTGGAATGGAACACCAATTTCGACAAACCCTGAAAAGTCTTATAGCCTAAAAGTGACTGCTTCTTGGTATATCGTACATGTACTATTTTTACCATATCAGAAGAATGAACAACCTGATACAAACAGATATACAAACTAAATGGAGTTTTCAGAAGAAAACATATGTCATCCACCCACTTCATAGATATGACCCTGGTGACCTTGAAAATTAGGTCAAGGTCACCAAAATCTAATCATTTATTAAGGTCCTCCAAATAATGTACCTGTGCCAGTTTGATCAAAGGCTAGCAATTAGTTAGAAGATAAAGAGTGCAGACAAGGCCTTTTCATAGAGGTATGACCCTGGTGACCTTGAAAATTAGATCAAGGTCACCAAAACCTATCATTTATTAAGGTCCTCCCAATAATAAGGGACAAAAAATAAATTTCATGTCCCTCCGTAAAAGGAGTCTTAAGGATTACAATGTGGGATAAATAAAACAAAATGTATCAACAGGGCCTGCCTGTCCTTACTTTTGTTAAAAATGTATTTTAGGTCATGATTCTCTCAATTCCATATTAGAAGATAATTTCCATCTACAAACAAATTCTTATTTATAAATGTTATCCTCTGCTGTCCAGTCTTGCAAAGTCTTTGGAATAACAAGCTGGAAGACAGCCTCCTGTATAGGTGGGGTTAAATTCCTACGAAGAACAACTCGACATGTTTCCTTCAGAGTCATCGGATTTTCACAGCGATAATAAATATAAGTAAACAAGATGGGATTAGTCTCTTCTAGTTGCAAGAAAATATAACGTCTTAGACTCAGATCACCGCTCACATTGTAACCCTCAGATAATAAATATCCTACAATGTCTTGACTGTTCTGCCTGCAAGCTAAACAAAGGGGAGATAAATAATCACTAGATAATAACTTGCATCCCGCACTGACTAGATACTTCACAACGTCAAGTTTTCGCTCTTGTATAGCTATAGTTAATGCTGATTCTCCGATGTTATTAATAGCATCAATGTTTGCACCCGCATCAAGAAGCTGTTGAATTATATCTGTTGATCCCACCTGAACTGCGTAGTGTAAAGCTGTTTCTTTGGCACGAGAAGTACTGCAATTATAAATGGTAAAACTAATGATTCTATCACCATATTCACATTAACGCTTTCCATGCTGGGTAATTTTTTATGCTCTAGTTGTCTTCTGTCTTCTTTCAAAAAAATTTTTTTTTTCAAAAAATAACTGCAGGAATACTATCGGTGTGTCAAACAGTATGGATCCAGTTCAGGACTAACATTCTGATTTGGGTCCAAACTGTTTGCACAGATTATCAACAGATGACAAAAGTTGCCGCTAGCAAGCACAGTCTGACTAGGGCCTTTGAGAATCAAAATTCACTCATCATCATATCAATCCAGCCTTGAAAGTAGTGCCAGCTTAACCATACTGCATTCAGAATGACCAAACCTGTAAGAAATTACATTTATCACATGACACCTCGTCTGAGAGTGATGTCTATAATAACACCATCCATTAAAATCAATAAAACACTAGTGGTTTACAGATTTAGTAACGTTTCGTAAAGGCGGCAAAATCTTGACATCAATTTTTCATGCCAAAAATGTGATTTTTAAGTGATTTTAATGTCATGCGATTAATAGAATCTAACATTTGTGCTCCTGTATTATTGAATTTATTAAACAAGTTGCGAAAAAGTGATAAAATGCTCGGCAGGCCTCGCATTTTATCACTTTTCTCCAACTTGTTTAATAAATTCAATAAAACATGAGCACTCATGTAAGATCCTCTATGTACATGTATGGTTAAATGATAAGCTATTTATGGCCATAATTCTTGTAAGTGTGCACAGGCGTTTAGTAAGTGTGTACAGGCCTTTAGTTAAGAGTGCGTACCAAAAAAATTAATTTTCTTATTTCTCAACCAAAACATATGTTGTGGGTACTCAAAAGAACCGGCCAAATGAGACGGTTCTTTTGAGCACCCAAAACATATGTTCAAACTGATGAATTTTAAAATATATTAACAATTTTACGCTCAAAAATTTTGTTTATCTAAACCTATGTGTGCATGATCTTGTGATTATTGGGGCTTAAAAGTTATCAAAAATAGCCAATGAATTCTGAAATATTCTCCCTTTTTGTGAAAATGGGTTTATGGATTACTGATTAAAGGCCTAAAATTTTAATAATTAAAGACATAAGTATTGAAAACTACCCACTGGTGAGCATTAGCACTATTCTTCAGCAATAAGGCCACAATTTCTGCACTCTTGTGGAAGACAGCAAGATCCAGAGGTGTACTTCCTGTCACATCATTTGGTCTGTTGACATCACTTCCTGCCTGCAGGAGTGCCTCAACAGTTTCCTTCTTTCTTGACCCACTCTTCTTCCCAGCTACTGCTTCATGTATTGGCTGGTCCCCATCATGGTTTAGCTAAAACAATGAAAAGAGCCAGCTCATTATATTTTCGTACTTTAAAGCATTGGCTACCAGCATGGGCTCTCATGATGAACCCATAGGTCTAAATAACAAATTCTAACACACCTCGCCTATATAGCCAATGGTTAAACTCAGTGATTTATTGGTTGAAAAATCACTGCACAGACTGGGCATGGACCGGCGTGACATCATTCGGTCGCCAGTTTGATTTTCATGACGTCATCTATCACATATGGCATTGTAACGTTGACAATAGACAGCGTAACGTCGTTTTCACAACTACCTGACGTCCAAAATGTATGTAAAAATACGCATTTCAGTCTAAACAAGAGTTGTGGGAACTTCTGACAGTCTGTTCAAGATGGCGGAATCGTAATGTACTTTGAAGGATTCGCTCATATTTTTAATCTTTTTGTGTGTTAGAATTGAAATTCGCACTGGCAGTGATTTGTGGCTTAATATATCACTGTCTGTCGATCAGTCGTAAGTGGACTTTCAGGACTGACCTCCAGCCAGTGTGATATTAAGCCACAAATCATTGCGAGCGTGATTCTATTTCTTAAACAAAAATTGAGAGTAAAATTTTTCTTGTCTATTAGTTTTAACATATGTTTTGGGTGCTCAAAAGAACCGTCTTATCGAGATGGTTCTTTTGAGCACCCACAATGTATGTTTTGTATAGGAAATAATAAAATAAATTATCTCTTATCTGGAGGCATGGCACCAGCACATACCATTCTCAACAGAGCTTTCGCTAGTTTGAGCACCCAAAAACTAGCAATTGGGCCACATGCATGCAGTTCTGAGTAATGTCAAACAAATTGCTTAGTTTAACCGTGATCTTTAATCAAAATCTTGCTTGTGGAGTCATTATACTTTCTAGAAGCAAATGATAAAGGTGCTGATCACTGGGCTGATGCACCGGGTGCTCTGAGCCTTTGTTGTTCAAATGCAACAAAGGTTTTCTTGAATCAAGGTTCAAATATAGGAAAGTATGCCTCTTCAAAATTAACCTGATCCTGACCTTTATGCATGAATAAATTATTACAGTTATAACACTGAATATGTATTTTTTCGTGATGGATCGTGTGTAATCGGTATGTTCCGAGCAATTACGGAAATAAACATCTTGGTGCAATTGCTATAATATCTGTCGATAACTCCAAAAAGTTGTACTTTTCACTGTAGTCGTGTGGTAAGTTCACATAACTCCAAATACGTAAATTATGGGTTCGAATCCTGCCTGACCCCCCTTTTATTTTTTTTTAAATTTCAATTTTTACTTTCGAAAAGAAATGCACTTAAACACAAGACTTTGTAAGCTCACGCTTTCTTTGAAAATGTAATGTAATGCTAGGAGTTAGAGTTTAATTTGCGAATACACCTTAAAAACAAACAAACACCCCTGCTCTTGGCTCCAAAGCAAAATAAACTCGTCTGAGCATTTCTATAAAGAGCACCAAGGAGGTTCATAAATGAGCACAACATAAGATTTCAAACAATGTGGTATGTGCGACATGCAAAGGCCCAGACCAGCCTGCGCATACCCACACTATGATCAGAGCCTTTGCTAATCGCTTGAATATTCGATGTCTGGTAAGCTACTGATGAACAGCATTTAGAGTTTCTATTCTTAAAAGGAGGCTCCACAGACTCACCTGTGTCTATTAAATGTCAAAATGCCACATTGTATGAAATCTCATGGCGCAAACTAAAGAGATGATGCTACAGTGTTACGGATCCGACGTGAGAATGTTGTTGTCACCAAACATATCAAATTGAATAAAATGGCTAAACGATATTGCCAAAAGGAGAAAAAAAATGAAAAAGAATAGTTACAATAATAAATGTCGTGTATGGGATTCGAAATTACAACGCATGGCTTAAAATAAAGATGTGATATATTCATGTGTTCTATCCACTGAGCCACTCAGGTAACCGTAAGGGTAATTGATCATTATAGCGGTATATACATTTACTATGCTATAAAGTATCACGTGCATTTCCGTATTAGAACATACGAAGAAGGCCGAAGATATATTTAGATGCTCAATCGGCTGTGAAATTATGTTAATGATAAAGGCCAGGATCAGGTTAATATTTCAAAGTATACCACCCTGAGATGCAAACAACAAGATTATATACCAAGGCTCATAGCTTTAATTGGCTAAGAAGAATACTCACTGCATGTATGTTACAGCCAGCATCTATTAGCAGCTTGACAATGTCTGCTTTACCATGGTAACTTGCATGATGTAATGCTGTACGACCTTCAATGTCCTTGGCCTTGACATCAACACCAAGAGCTATCAGATTAGCAGTAACAGTATACAAACCTACAATAATATCAAAATATACCGTATATCACCACTCAATTTAACCCTTAATGCAACAGGACTTTAGAATAGAATATGTAATGAAAATTTTATTTCTTAATTCTCAATCAAAACATATGTTGTGGGTCCTCAAGAGAACCGTCTCAATGAGACGGATCTTTTGAGCACCCAAAACAGATGTTAAAACTGATGGGTAAGAAAATATTTACAATTTTACACTGAAATGTTTTGCTTATCTAAACCTGTGATGCAACACCAAAGTTTGCAGCAGACCACATTTTCAAATTTACTCCCTACTTTAATACATTGCATGCTGGTTAAATTTTCATGCTTTTGTGGTAATCTGCTGACTTAAATTAACTGAAGTTTTTCAAAAAATTCCTTCAGGAACAAAATCAGAGTGTCAAACAGATTGGATCCAGATCAGGACCGACCAAATGTTGGTCCTGATATGGACCCAAACTTGTTACAAACGTTATCATCAGACGACAAAAGTTGCCGCTAGCAATTAAGGAAACTAAATATGACTTGATATTTCATGTCAATCCTTTGCATAAGTTACCAACATTTAGTTCGGGACTCAACAGATCTCGGACCAAACTTTTTGCAAAGGTTATCAGCAGACGACTGTGACTAAGAAGGCAAAGAGTTATTAGTTAAATTTTGGTTTA
This sequence comes from Loripinus fragilis, assembly GCA_964019695.1. Lineage (NCBI taxonomy): Eukaryota > Metazoa > Mollusca > Bivalvia > Lucinida > Lucinidae > Loripinus > Loripinus fragilis. The sequence continues at coordinate 51,106,535 of OZ026520.1, forward strand.
ACCCTCTCTTGACAGGATAAATAGATGCAGTGAGTTTGCAGACCCAGATTGAGGATGCCGCAGAAGGTAGCATCTCATCATGGTCTGCAATGTTTTCTTAGATGAAACCATTTCCAAAGACAGATTTTTTCAATGCCAAACCAAAACACCTTATAACCCTTAATTGGAATGATGATAACCCAAAAGCAAGTACTTAAGCCTTTACTCCATACTAACACCTTTTGACACCTTTGAATTATCATTATGGAAAATGGAGCATTTGTTCCAATTATTTGAAAATAATATGGAAATGGAGCATTTGCTCCAATGGAGCAAATGCTCCATTTTCCATAATATTTTCAAAAGTATTCTAAACTTAGCTTAATTCTTTCTTGAAGTTTTTCAATGTTGTCTAGAAATAGAAAATGGTGTCATGATCTTAAAATAGCCTATGGAGTAAAGGGTTAAATGGCAAAGAGTGAAGTTCGAGATAAAATGCTGCAGTATGCCCATAAATTTTATATTAATCATATTTCCTCTGAATCTATTAGTATTATGCATCCAAATCTACAGTGTGCATATATAAATGAACCCGCACATGAAATTTTGTTACTTATCGTATCGTTTTGTAGGGGAAAATCCAAAAGAATATAAAGGGCAATATTTAAAGAACCATCCAAACTTAATTATATCCATCTAGATGAAAGGACTCATCAGTCATATTATATGAAACCTCTGGTTCACAAAATGCTTATCAAAATATACCATATCTTACGTAACAAGAGGGTCAAGTGGCCCTGAATCGCTCACCTGAGTTTTGTTTAAAGCTTATATATAGGTATCTGTGGAAAGCTGTCCACTTCCCTGGTGACACCTGGGGTGGTCACTTTTGGCCCCAGTGAAATAATTTGAACAAACTTGGTAGAAATCCACTAGGTGATGCTACATATCAAATACCAATGCTCTAGGCCTTGTTGTTTCAGACAAGAATATTTTTCATGTTTTCCCTATATAAGCCTACTGTAAAACAGGTGACCTCCGGGGCGGGTCCCTTTTTGGGTCCAGGAACAAATATGAACAAACTTGGTGGAGGTCCACTAGGTGATGCTACATACCAAAGATCAACACTCTTAGGCCTTGTGGTTTATGATGAGAAGATTTTTCATGATTTTCCTATATAAAGCCTATGTAAAACATGTGAACCCAGACAGGGCAATTTTTTGCCCCAGGTACATAATTTGAACAAACTTGGTAGAGGTGTAGTGATGCTACATTCCAAATATCAAGGCTCCTTCAGACAAGAAGTTTTTTTTCATATTTTCCCTATATAAGCATATGTAAAACATGTGACCTCTGGGGCAGGCCCATTTTTGGCCTCAGGGGCATAATTTGAACAAACTTGGTATAGGTCCACCAGATGATGCTACATACAAAATATCAAGTCTCTGAGCCATGTGGTTTCAAACAAGAAGATTTTTTCATGTTTTCCCTATATAAGTCTATGTTTAACATGTGACTCCCGAGGTGGGCCCATTTTTTGCCCCAGGGGCATAATTTCAACAAACTTGTTAGAAGTCTTCTAAATGATGCTACATACCAAATACCAAGGCTCTAGGCCTTGTGGTTTCAGACATGAAGATTTTTTCGTGTTTTCCCTATATAAGCCTATGCAAAACATGTGAACCCCAGGGTGGGGCCATTTTTAGTCAAAGAGGCATAGTTTGGACAACATTGGTAGAGGTCCACTAGGTGATGCTACATACCAAATATCAAGGCTCTATGCCTTCTTGTTTCAGACAAGAAGATTTTAAAGTTTTCATCTTGAAAATCTTGTATAGCCTGTGTGATCTAGATATGCAACAGACCTGAGAACTATTTGATCAATTATCAAAGAGGGCCATATAAGTACCATTCCTGCCAAGTTTGGTTAAAATCTAGCCAGTAGTTTAGGAGGAGATGTCCTTTGAAGCAATCACTGACGATGGACGACGCATGACACACATTGCACGACGGACATCCAATGATCACAATGAGCCAATGGCTCAGGTGAGCTAAAAATGCACTGTATGTTTGTTTGTTTGATTTGATTCTTTATGTCCCTTCAACAATTTTTCAGTTATAAAGGGACGGGTCTTCCTGGGTTGAACCAGTACTAAGCTAGGATTAATGTTCTTGCTCAAGGACACAACGCAGTGACGCCGGTGAGGCTTGAACCTGCGGCCCTTCAGTCTCAAGTCAAGCACTCTACCACTGAGCCACTGCGCTACCATGCACTGTATGACCATTTAACTTTTTTATATCCTCTATGAAAACCAGTGTAGATCCAGATCAGCTTCTGATGAAGCCAGCTGATCAGGATCCACACTGTTTCTCATCCAAATGATAAATCTATGTTAAATCATTTGATTGACTGGAAATCAGAAATTGATGAACATATTGCAAGTAATCATACGTGCATGTGTTGTGACAATATGTTAAATTGTTAGTTACAGTAAAACCTGTCTTAAGCGGCCACTCAAAAATAGACAAAACAAAGGTCTTAAAGACAAATGGTAGTTTAATGAAGGACGAAAGTAATGCAGAATGCTCTCTTGGAGCATTCTACAATACTTTTGACCTTCATTAAGAGATAATTTGTCTTGAAAACCATATTTTGGTCTTCTTTTTGAGTGGCCGCTTAAGACAGGTTTTACTGTATACTAAACCTAGTTTAGAAGCCAGAATGAGTGGAGTGATCTGCCGCTGTGTGGCGTAGTTGATGTCGTATCCAGGCACATGTATCAGCTGCAACACCTTCTCTGTATCCTTCCTCTTGATCGCTGCCAAAATATAGTTCTGGTTCATACTGGAGATAATTCTACCCCATTCTTGTCAGCTAGCTGATTTACTGTTTTAGGTCTAGAATATACAAATCTACAATGTATTATACCCCTATTCCACACAGGCCACGAATCGCCCGAATCGCCACGAATTGATTTTTTTCTTATTCGGGGGGATTCGTGAGGTTTCATTATTTTTTTTTCTCAAATCGTGATGAGCTACGAGTCATTCCCAATTCAGATACGATGTCGTTACGAATATTCGGGGGAATTGGCTCAATTCGGCTGGAATCGCGCAAGAATTCATTACGATTAGAAAATAACATTAGAACATGCTGCACGAAAGTTAAGGAATCAATTACGAATCAGTTAAGAATATGACGAATGCAGCACGAATTGGGCACGAATTAACAGAAATCCGCGACGATTCGACACAATTCGCGAGATTTTCTCTCGCGATAGCTATAAAAAAAGGCTTGTACATGCTTCGGGGCATCAGTTCCAAAATGAAAGTTCCTCGTAAAGCAGCAGTAGAATTGAGCCTGCAACTTGAGTGTTGAAAACGGCTTCTTATATAGCTAGAAGAAAACAGCTACGTTAAAGTCGAGAGGCCCTGACCCAGACCCTTTGACTTGGAAAAATATGGCAGTTCGCCATTGGCAAAATCGCCAGCAAGGAGCTACTGACTGATCCTGATTGTGCTCCAGAATCTGCCAAATCTGTTACAACTTCTTGTACTGCTCACATGCGCGAGACGGGGTAATTAACCTTAGGGAAAATCCTTCTGCTATCTCTTCCTTGGTTTTATTGCTTGGCTTAATCTCCCGATTCCCCACGAATGAGCTAAGAGTAGCTACGAATGTCCAAAAACAATGCAAAAACGCCCCCGAATCGATTACGATTCAGTTACGATATCCAAGAATGCCTTAGGAATTTGGTACGAATCACGCACGATTTTTCGAATCGGGGAATTCATGGCCAAAGTTTTGAACAGTTCAAAACTTTTGAGCCGAATTCCCGATAGACCTACGAATTGCAAGAACTCACTACGGACTATGCGAATCAGTAAAGGCCGGGTTAAGGATATTTGTATACATCCTTATAATGGCTTCCAGCTGACATACAAGCTGTGATCCTCTTTTAATAACTGCATGTACATACCATACAATTTATACCCTATAAATATTTGGATAAGCCTATAAACAAATTCTGATAAGCCTTCACCTTATATACATACCATATTTACTGATTTGACTTGAAACACTGCCGACACCACTGAAATGAGATTAGGGGGAAAATGCAACCCAAAGGAAGCCTAAATCTCCGTCCTCGAAACATTGATAGGGCACTCTAACTTTAATTGGTAAATGGGTCCCCAATTAAATTTGTCCATTTGACGTGTCTAATTCAATAGATCATTTCTACCTCACCGTGCACCTACAGAAGTAACAGAGCGAGACATTGCAATATGAATAACTATTCTCTAAGGTATCACCTCTTTCCTTACCAGTACACTGATCATCTGAGTACAAAACCTTCCATGCATTGATCTTAGCCAGAGCCTGTGCTAGTTACCTGCTAACATTCATCTAAGCTCAAACATTCTCAAGGTGCTCTGGCAGTGTGTTTAGAAATACAATTTGTTGCTTTCAGTAATTCATATACCTAATTTGGTCTTACATGCAATTGCCATGATGGTAAATTATAAATGTGGGCAGTAAGCCGGTAACTTTCGTCAAAATTGTTCCATTTTTCCACCTTTGACAGATTTGACAGCTGTGTGTAAACATCAGCTGGAACACCTCGGCTCTAACCATAGGCTAGGTGAAGGTCATTCAAGATGGCAGCCTCCATTCGGCGTTCAGTCTTGCTGACAAAAAATCTTAAATACGTGAATATTCGGCCATGCTTTTCTTCGCCAATAAGATATTTAGAGGTATTTGGATGTATAGTTTTCATTAACTGTATTCAGCGCTGAAATCTAGATTATTTTAGCCATATTTTCATGTTTCTCAATTACAGACGATTCGCCCCTTTTGTGCTTCGTCCAATTTGAAAGAGAAATAGTGGAGTATCTCTTCAAGTAAATGCATAGGGTAAAAACGAGGTAAAAACATCATTTTGGGATGCTGTTTATGGCTTGCTTGTTCAGATGAGTTGATGGTAGCTAACAGACATGCTTGATCTAATGAATTCTCCGAACTGCCTTGATATCACAACCCTTGGTCCCTTAGCTTTTGTCATAAAGCTAGTGGCCTAAGGTGAAATATTATGCTGAATCAACTGCTTTCTGGACATACCTTACTGAATCATCACAGGGCCAGAATTGATAACAAAATCTCAGAGATGTGTCTAGTCTGCTTAGTAACGGAAGACCTAGATCACTGTGTCGGGATTCTATTGGTGATATTAAATTCAATCTGAGAATGCTGAATGTCAATCTCAATGTTGGCCAATCTTTAGACGAGGTTCAGACCTTTCGAACTGCCGAAAATATCCAAATTTTGGCATGATCTTGTTTCTATAATTATCCTCTGTGTTTGTGATCAAGAATATTCGCAATTGTTTCATTGGATATATAATTAGCTCGGGACCTTAGCTGAAGGCTCTGGGTAAGCTTATAGGATGGGACTTGAGCAGGCGTCTGTCCATACTCTCGAATGCAGACCTGTTTACTCTTACGTTTTTTGCATATTTTCTACGCTTTTTGGGCTCCAAAATGCACACTACGGATCACTATTACAGAATTACGCACACAAGAAAATCCGATTTTAGATAAGTTTTCATTCATTTTGATGTTTTATAATGTCTGCAATGACCTGTAACCGCATGATTGTGGTTGTAAGTACAGTACCGGATTAGTCACGCTGTATAAGCAAGTTAGTGCCAATTAACCCTTAAACTGCTCAGGTATAACAATAGGCTTTGTTATTGATTTCATTTTCACAAATAACACTTAATTTTAGTAGAATTTTATCGCATATTGTAATTGTAATGGGTTTTCGCGACCTATTTTTTACCGTCGCCTGCACAGGGTGTATGTTATTTATAAAGTAATAAAACTTATCTGATAGTAATAATGATAGAATATTTCATACATATATCATTTAAATGTTCTACTTTCCAGTATTATAAATCAAACAAATAAAAAAGTAGCTTGAATCCCAAAGCAAGCTAGAGAGTCACACCACACTGGCACAGGGGCTCTATGGATCACATGATGCATTTGACGTATGCATCTTTTTCATATCTATCTAAGGTTAATTTAGGGAGATAGGTTGTGCATTGGACTTAGTCAAGACTCCTGTACTTGTATTGAGCCAATGTATCACTCCCACCTTTTCCCCATACTTCTGTCTTGCCCATATCTTTAAACAGGCCTGTGTAATGTGACGAAGAAAATGCAAAATACAGGGGAACTTATGCCCAATTTTTTTCTAAGTGTTGGATTTTTATTTTACCAGGGTTTTTTTGCAAGGGATAGCTGATCCAAAGTACTCTTTAGCTATTTTTTTTATTGTCCCCTCTCCAACCCCTACATTATGTTGACATTACGTATCACGATGGACTACACATAAGTACTCAAAACTACACTTAACAACACCCTTGACTACACACACGCAACTTTCAATGTAAACAGGTCTGCGAATGGACCCTTGTTGGGTACTTTAAAATGAAATTATCTGCCCTTGAGCTGCTGAGCACATGGAAAAATCTCCATAGACTTATAATGGGAGAAATATTGTGACAAACTCCAGTGCCTTCATTTTAGATGGATCTTCTTCATTCTTGCAGGTAACTACATGTAGGACAACCATAAAAGCTTGGATGCTTAGCGGCCCTATCTACAGTGGGCAGTCTGCTGAGATTCAACATGATACATTGGTTAGCAGCCCTATCTACAGTGGGTTAAAGTCTGCTGAGATGTAACATGATACACTGGTTAGCTGCCCTATCTACAGATGGTAGGCTGCTGAGATGTAACATGATACACTGGTTAGCAGCCCTATCTACAGTGGGCAGTCTGCTGAGATGTAACATGATACACTGGTTAGCAGCCCTATCTACAGTGGGCAGGCTGCTGAGATGTAACATGATACACTGGTTAGCTGCCCTATCTACAGTGGGCAGGCTGCTGAGATGTAACATGATACATTGGTTAGCGGCCCTATCTACATTGGGCAGGCTGCTGAGATGTAACATGATTCATTGGTTAGCGGCCCTATGTACAGTGGGCAGTCTGCTGAGATGTAACATGATACACTGGTTAGCGGCCCTATCTACAGTGGGCAGGCTGCTGAGATGTAACATGATACACTAATTAGTGGCCCTATCTACAGTGGGCAGTCTGCTGAGATGCAACACGACACATTGGTTAGCGGCCCTATTTACAGTGGGCAGGCTGCTGAGATGTAACATGATACACTGGTTAGCAGCCCTATCTACAGTGGGCAGTCTGCTGAGATGTAACATGATACACTGGTTAGCGGCCCTATCTACAGTGGGCAGTCTGCTGAGATGTAACATGATACATTGGTTAGCGGCCCTATCTACAGTGGGCAGGCTGCTGAGATGTAACATGATACATTGGTTAGTGGCCCTATCTACATTGGGCAGTCTGCTAAGATGACATGTGATACACTGGTTTGGTGCTCTATCTAATGAGTGCAGGCTATTGAAGTGTACATGATACACCAGTTTGCAGCCCTATCTCCAGAGGGCAGTCTCCTGAGTTTTAACATGATACACTGGTAAGGGGCCCTTTCCACAGAGGGCAGGCTGCTGAGATGCAGGGCTTCAGATTTTTTTCAAGGTTGGTGGGCCGAAGTGTCCCATGGAGCAAAAGTGGTGGGTCATTTTCTGAAATGATGGGCCCAAGCATATCAAACTAACCACAGTTGACATTTGGGTAGTATACTTTACCTACACACTGACACAGACACTTATATGCATATATGTATATTGACTGCTGATTATACAGTAAAACTTGTCTTAAGTGGCCACTCAAAATAGACCAATTATCACTTAATGCACTGTCAAAAGTATTGCAGAATGCTCCAAAGCATTCTGCAATCCTTTTGACCTTCATTAAGCTACCATTTGTTATTAAGACCTTTGTTTTGTCTTTATGAGTGGCTGCTTAAGACATGTTTTACTGTATTGACAACCTACATGTACTTTCTGTTTTGTGGAGTTCGTAGACTCACTGTAAGATGAATATTTTTATTAAAGTGAGATTTTTTTCACAACTAAGAAGGATGGGTCCACTGGGCCCACTGCCTTGGAAAAAGATGGGCCATATTTTGAAACTATGGGACAATGACTCGGGCCCACCATAAATCTGAAGGCCTGGAGATGTAACATCAGGCTTTCCAGCATTCCTAGTTTTTCCTAGTTTTCCTACTTTTTCCTAGTATTTTAAATGTGCTCCTAGTTTTTCCTAGTTTTGTCAAAAACCTCCTAGTATTCCTAGTTTTTCATAAATTTGGCACATTTTTGGATAAGTGTTTTTAGATTTTGTTCCAGAATAAGACCTTTAGGGTGTTGAGTTGGCAGTCTTTGGTGTATTTTGTGCGGTCTGGTGTCACTGATGTGTAGTCTAGCCTTCTCAGCTGATAACTGAAGGTTGGATAATATGATAACTCTATGATAACTACAATTTACTCAAACCCCCTAGTGGAATCTAGTGATTTTTGCAAGATCAGTTTGAACATAAGAAATCAACCATATATATAAATATGTTTACATGTAATGTTCGTGACATCTTGTGTTGTTTTAGAAAGCTGTATCCACCCTTAGACCATTGTTAATGTCTACCTAACTCTTGCACCAGTGTGAAACAGACTCTATTTTGGTAAATTGGTCAGTTTTTTTTCTGAGGTTTCATAAAAAAGAGTGAGGTAAGGTAAATGCTTTTTGGTTGAATTCTTGCTATACATCTGAGGTCATGTAGAAATGACTAGTTGATCCTTACCACACTTTTCTTAGACAGTGGTACTCTGTGCTCATCCTTTCACCAGTAACTGACAACAATCGTGAAAGAATGTGCCGGACCTGGGAATGGAACCTGCAAAACTCCCGAACATTAGGCTTGGCACTTTGCAAAAATTTTAACGGGGCTGTTAAATATTAATGGATTGCATCAAATTGGAATAATGTCCTGATATACTAATGTCACTGTATAAGGTTGTCAGCAAGTCAAGTCTGATACAGATATATGCCTATATCTGTCTGTATCTTATATATAAAAAGAACCTACAATGAATGGTAGCAATGTCCTCTGAAATTCTTCATTTTCTGAGGTAAAATTGTCCCTGCAAAATGACTGGAGATGGCTTCCTCTGCTTTCTTGGTTTTCAAAATTTTCCGGGGGAGGACCCCGTACCCCCCATTTAGAGTTGTGTTGTAATTTTACAGTCCAACACTGCTCAACAAAAGCCTAGTTGAAAAAGTGAGGTTTACGTCTCGGAGTGAAACACACACACAAGTTGGGGGTCTGCTGCCTTAATTTGTGATTTGTTGGCTAATCAGTCAATTAGTCAAATACAGGGTTGGAAAAAAGATCAGGATCCTGTGAAAATGCTAGAAAATTCAATGTTAATTTGCTATTTGTTTTATTAGAATTTCAGTGAAAATCTTTGTAGTGCCTAAAAAGCCTTTGTAATAAAAATCTTGAATTTCATATGAGAGTCTGCTCTGTTGACTGCAGAAGAAAACTTAGCTTAACTGTCTTGAAGTATGAATGTGTATGGTTACTTTGGTAATCGGGTAGGGAAAAGTAAAACAAAAAATCACCAAATAACTCCTAGTTTATGCCTCAAACTTCCTAGATTTTCCTAGTTTTTTCCTAGTATTTTGTAAATGCTTTTCCTAGTTTTCTCCTAGTTTTTCCAAAGGTGCTGCTGGAAAGCCTGTAACATGATACACTGGTTAGCAGCCCTATCTACAGTGGGCAGTCTGCTGAGATGTTATATGATAGCGGCCCTATCTACAGAGGGTAGTCTGCTGGGATGTAACATGATACACTGGTTAGCGGCCCTATCTACAGTGGGTAGTCTGCTAAGTTATAACATGATACACTGGTTAGCAGCCCTATCTACAGTAGGCAGGCTGCTGAGATGTAACATGTTACACTGGTTAGCAGCCCTATCCACAGAGGGCAGTCTGCTGAGATGTAACATGATACACTGGTTAGCGGCCCTATCTACAGAGGGCAGTCTGCTGAGATGTAATATGATACACTGGTTAGCTGCCCTATCTACAGAGGGTAGGCTGCTGAGATGTAACATGATACACTGGCTAGCGGCCCTATCTACAGTGGGCAGTCTGCTGAGATGTAACATGATACACTGGTTAGCGGCCCTATCTACAGTGGGCAGGCTGCTGAGATGTAACATGATACACTGGATAGCGGCCCTATCTACAGTGGGCAGGCTGCTGAGATGTAACATGATACACTGGTTAGCGGCCCTATCTACAGAGGGCAGTCTGCTGAGATGTAACATGACACATTGGTTAGCGGCCCTATCTACAGAGGGTAGTCTGCTGAGATGTAACATGATACACTGGTTAACGGCCCTATCCACAGAGGGCAGGCTGCTGAGATGTAACATGATACACTGGTAAGCAGCCCTATCTACAGAGGGCAGTCTGCTGAGTTGTAACATGATACACTGGTTAGCAGCCCTATCCACAGATGGCAGGCTGCTGAGATGTAACATGATACACTGGTTAGCAGCCCTATCTACAGAGGGCAGTCTGCTGAGTTGTAACATGATACACTGGTTAGCAGCCCTATCCACAGATGGCAGGCTGCTGAGATGTAACATGATACACTGGTTAGCAGCCCTATCCACTGAGGGCAGGCTGCTGAGATGTAACATGATACACTGGTTAGCAGCCCTATCTACAGAGGGCAGTCTGCTGAGATGTAATATGATACACTGGTTAGCTGCCCTATCTACAGTGGGCAGTCTGCTGAGATGTAACATGATACACTGGTTAGCGGCCCTATCCACAGAGGGCAGGCTGCTGAGATGTAACATGATGCACTGGTTAGCGGCCCTATCTACAGTGGGCAGTCTGCTAAGATGACACATGATTCACTGGTTTGGTGCCCTATCTAATGAGTGCCGGCCATTGAAGTGTACATGATACACCAGTTTGCACCCCTATCTACAGAGGGCAGTCTGCTGATAGGTTACTTGATACATCAGTTTGAAACCATATATACAGAAGACATCTGCTGAGATGCAACATGATACACCAGTTTGCGGTCCTGTCTACAGTGAGCAGTCTGCTGAGATGCAACATGATACACCAGTTTGCGGCCCTGTCTACAGTGGGCTGAGGCTGCTGAGATAAAATATGATACCAGTACTTCATTATGCAGACCTATCATCAGAGGGTATTCTGCTGAGATGTAACATGATACACTGGTTAGTGGCCCTATCTACAGTGGGTAGTCTGCCGAGATGCAACATGATACACCAGTTTGCGGTCCTGTCTACAGAGGGCTGAGGCTGCTGAGATAAAATATGATACCAGTACTTCATTATGCAGACCTATCGTCAGAGGGCAGTCTGCTGAGATGTTACATTATACACGAGTGGATGGGTGGGTGGAGAGAGAGGGAGGGAGACTGATGGACAGACAGACAGACAAGATGCAATTTCAATGCTTCAAAAATATTAGAAACTTTGCCTTTTTCTCAAGATTTGATGTAAACAGACAGTCATGAATGTGTGACAAACATCTTTGTGGTTATCTTCTTTCATGGTCAATTTATGTCTCCTGTTTTTCATCCTTTAATTATGCCTCTGAAATTTTTTCAACAGTCAGATTTAATAGTTGTTCTTGTTTTGATATTTTAGTAAATTTAGTTTATGGTTATCTTCTTTCATCATCAATTCATGTCTCCCATTTTACATCCTTTTATTATGCCGCTGACTTTTTTTCAACAGTTAGTTTTACTAGTTGTTCTTATTTTGATATTTTAGTTTTTTCTCCTTTTTTTCAGACCTTAGCAAGTGATGCTTCCCAGTCAGAAAATTACCATCCAGTCATATCACCTGGTAGTGCTGTAGTAAGTTATTCCCATCAATTTCCATAATAACCCTTAGTATACTAATGGATTCTTCCTTCTGGTTTGGTACATTAAACTTGGGGTAGTCCATTGTACATATCTAGGGATGTCTGGTTATAATTTTCAAAAAAGTATTGTATTCTTTTGTCTGAAGATTTTTTTTTACATTTACAAACGGTGTAGACCCTGATGAAATGCGATATTATGCTGCATTTCATCCGGGTCTTCACTTTTGCAAAAAAAAAAAACATTAAAAAATTATTAGGAGTTTCCAGAATACAAAGGATTAAATGTTTATACTGGTCAAGAGTTTAACCCTTTGTACTCTGATGAACTTTCCTACGTTGATAAAATGAGTATGGGACTGCCCATTGTGCATTTTAAGGGGTCACTGGTAGAATATCCTAAATATAATGTTTTTCTGTCCCTGAATGTTGTTTTAATCTTAGCAAACAGTGCAGACCCTGATGAAATGCAGCATTATGCTGCATTTCTTCTTGGTCTTCACTTTTTGCCAAAGTACCGGTTTAGGGGTTTCCAATATGCAAAGCCCGCCACTATTTTTTATGTCCTGAAAATTTTGTCTGCTTTTTATATCTGCTGCATATATTCAAGTACACTTCATATTAGATTTGATCTTGGAAGCAAACACTATGAACCCTGATCAGACTGCTCCCTTGGAAGCAGTTCTATCTGGGTCTATATTTTTTGCAATAAAGGCTACCTAAGAAAGCGAACAACGGCAAAAGTCATGACTGGTGAGAAATTTAATTTCCTATGGGGATAAGAAAGACAGGGCAAATGAGCCATTAAAATCTAGATCCAAGAGTAAAAAAAAATGATGAAAAAGTAAATGCTGGTAATACTAAATCACTTTTACTGCAATAATTAATAAGAAACACAGAAATCTGGAATATCAATCTATTTGTTGCACTTTTCAAAAGATCAACCTTAAATATGGATTTAAAGCACCCTGCATTATCCAGGGATCTTCCTAGGCTTGATTTGGGGCAGTCATTTGGCCCCTACCCAATTCAAAAATGAGCTAAAACTTCCCAAAACGGTGTGTATCATTCCCAATTTCGTAGCTCTACATTTTGGGGAAAATTTCATGAAAATCAGATCAAAAATACTAAAGTTACAGATTGGTGAAAATGTGCATATAAATGCAATTTTTCATGAATATTAAAGCAACAAATATGTTATAGCTTTACACTGCTAATTTCTTATACGGTTTTTAATCCGGCAAGTTCTAGTTTTCCCAATTTGATGGTCCAAATACTTTTTTCCCCAAATTCAACAGGCCCCTGGCCCTGACTTCAGAAAGGTAGGAAAATCCCTGTTATCAAGATTATCTTATGCATGGATGTTCAGGTTCATCAGAGCCCCAGCTGTTCCCTATTGCTTTAATAACTAAAATCTTGCTCTAACTCTTCTGAAGAGCACCAACAAAATATGTTATCTCTTTGTATGCTGGGTAATTTTTCATGCTTTTGTTGTCGTCTGCTGACCTCTTTTCAAAGTTCACATCTTCAAAAAATTTCTTTCAGGAACACTATCAGAGTCGGTGCCAAACATTTTGGATGCAGATCAGGACTGACATTGTGTCAGTCCTGATCTGGATCCAAATTGTTTGCAAATCAGCAGACGGCAAAAGTCGCCGCTAACAAGGAAAGAATTAACATTGAGAAATAATAAAGAATTTTTGTCATTTTTCTGTTTAAAAAAGAATGGTTTATGGTGATATTTTGTTACAATTGTAGAAATTTGCCAAGTATGGTGGTAGGAATACAGTCACAGCTCTAACAGGGGATGGTGTTGGACCTGAGCTTCTCAAATATGTACAAGAAATATTCAGGTAAAATAATTCTTTAATTTTTCATTATAATTACACTTTCAGTAATACATTTTCTTCCTAAATAAAATATCAGGACACCTTATACCCTACTAAACAAACGGATGAGTTGTGTTAAATGTCTCGACAGATTGGCAAGTTGTGTTTAGTAACCACCTTGATCAGAGAACTACTTAAACTGTGATCTGGGTTATCATAATTGTAGAAATAAGTTGTCTAAAACCATACTAAGGACATGATTTTGCTTATTTTGAAATTAATGATGCTCATAAATGTTAAAATGCCAACAATTGTTGGCATCTTTACATTTATTAGCATGATACCTACATCATCTGAGAGTTTGAAAGCATGAAAAGTATTTTATTTTTCAGCATTTTAGTTTTTATGAGCAGTGGAGACTTCATGCTCAGTTGAGTTAAGCTGCAAGCATGAAAAAAGTTTTATGACCTTGGGTCCTGTATGCAGGGAAATCCCTGATATTACAGTTGATGGTTCATGTAATCATATTGCTTTTTTGTAGGGAAAGACAGACCATTATATGGGCCTTGGCGCGAGAAAACCTGTTTTGGGGGGGGTTATAAACAACAAAGGTGCAGACCGGCCTGCGCACCCGCGCCTTTGTCATTCGCTTATTAGAAAGTATTATATCTAGACTTGCTACAAGCGAAATTTTAATTTTCTAACTAGTCTCTGTTGCTGAGGAGACTGGTTTGAATCTCACTTTGTTGGAAAGACGGGTTTCGTCATGTCGAGGCCAATATTTATCTGTCACATTAAACATTAGGTGTGCCTAAGCTTTGTTCATGACTTAATATTTACATTTTTGAAGCAATCCTTTAATGTATCTTAAATTTTTGCAACTGTTCATAGTCTCATGAATTACACAAATTTGATTGACAGCTGCCAAGCTCACTTGCCTGTGCAATACGCTTCGAACATCAAACTCATTAGCCAGAAGTGATACTGGTGCTGTGATAGACAGCGAGCCACACCTGAGTCACACATGCAAAACAAGTCTCTTGTTTGCTCCATTGGCTGT